>CM017328.1:11196118-11231409 GCA_006937295.1 Carpinus fangiana | reverse complement strand
ACTTCGTTGTGTACTTGGTTGGGGAGCAGTAGGAACAACCTGCATATTATTCAAAATAATCATGAGACATTCTATTATTGAAAATCAATTGTATGTGCTGAACGTATAGTTAACTCACATGACTAACATCTTCCTAAGAAGTAAGAGTTTCATTTGAGGCAAATTGTTGTGCACTTGGGTGGGGAGACTGGGGAACAACTTGCATATTTTTTTATAAAAATAATGAGGCATCTTACATTGACAAAAATAATCAACTAAATAAACAAGACTTACATTGGATTGTGAAGTAGGAGTTCCAATCGAGGAAAATTGTTGTGCACTTGGGTGGGGAGCTTGGGGAACAACCTGCATATTTATATATTTATATTATAAAAATTGCTATAAATATTTATATTTATATTATAAACATTCAATTCATACTGCCCATTACAAGTGTGTCTACAATAATATCATTAGCATATTTTCTTTTCTTTTTTTTTTTTCTTATCTTTTTGACCAATCAAATAATGGCATATTATCATTACCAACAACACAATCGCATCTAAACCTCATAAAGATGGACAGTGAGCCTTACAGGCATATTATCAACAACACTTCTTACAACACAATCGCATCCAAACCGTATCAAATAATGTAATTTTGGAAATTAATTCACAGTCCACATTGCTAGGCTTTTAGATAGAGTAAAGTCAGCACAAGTTTCAGGTTTTCAACAAAAGATAAACATCCATGCTAGAAAATGCTATGGAAAAGCAGTTGGGGGCAAAATAGTAAATGAACACATATACACACACATACAACAACTTATACAATATAGAAGTACGAGAGAATGATCATGCACATGCAGCAGCTTACTATTTCTTATTTTCCTTGGACTTTGTAATAGGCGAATAATTTCAAATATAATATAATCCTAATCAAATTCCTTTACTAAGTAATAAGCAAATAATCAGCACAAATAATCAGCACTCATACATTGAAAAAAATAGTCAGCACCTAAATAAACGAGACTTACATTGGATTGGAAAGCAGAAGGCTGTCTTTTCTGGCTAGCACTGGCTGATGCTGATGCAGTTGTTGTACCTCCTCTCTGTTTTTTTCTACCAGTACTAGTTGATTTGCCTCCCTTTTTTCTTTTACTTCCACTGGCTGATGTGACATTCGATGTGTCATCCAACTTCAAAATAACATAGCAACTAATTAGCAAAATAACGTATACATAATTTCACAAAAACCATAACAAGAGATCAATTCCAACTTACCATATCAAGATTCCAATCAACTCCCGCAGTGGATCTATAATACTCTTGCACTTGCTCTCTTCTTTCTTCGTGCCGTTGCCTTGCAGTGCATGTTCTTTTGTTGTGACCCTATTTCTTGCAGTGCCCACATTGAACTTTGTTTCCCCCCTTCCGTATGGCATTAGGATTTCTTGGCTCCTCAACCCCTCTAAATCTGATCTTCCTAGGTCTCCCAGGAGCTACCATTGATTTTGGTGGTTCTATAATAGGTTGATTACTCCTAAGCCATTGATCTGCACTTGGCACGGGGTATATGATGGGCTGATATGTCTTCAGGTACGTCTCTCTATTATAGTAGTCACTGAGGTAGTCTCTTGGATTGCCACCATGATAGATGATGGCTGATATGGCACGATTGCATGGTATACCAGTGACATCCCACTTCCTACACCCACATGTTCTACCCTCCACATTAACTGCAAATCGTTTGCCTAAACATTCAACCTCAAAAATGCCCAAGCCGGCATATGTTCACTCACAATAACTGGCACCATCCTCTTCATTCTCTAACTTCTCCACTATTTTTGGTCCTAAACTTCCATCCTCCATTGCTGCAATCAATCCCCTTTTCCTAGCTTACCTCCTCATCAATTTAGTCCTGATCCCTTCCAACATTGACAATATTGTCATCTGACGGTAATCCAATATCCATGAGTTGAAACACTCAGCACAGTTGTTGTGTACCAGGTCAGACTTCGAGCTGGTGTTGAACCATCCCCTACACCAACTACTAGGATCAATTTTTGCAAGATAATTGTATGCCGGCTCATTTACTTTTTTAATCTCTTCCATTGCAAATTGAAAGTCTAACTGAGTATAAGAGGATGCAGCATTCCAAAGCATGTCCTTTAGGAGTACCCCCTTGAAACCGGCACTTCTAAAATTGGTGTACAAGTGTCTCACACATGTACGATGCTCCGCTGTAGGACAAACTTGTTCTACAGCGGGTACCAGGCCCTAAACACATGGTAAGATAAAATATGTCATACATTAATTCAAACAAGTTAAATTTATAATTTATTTAAAATACGAGTATGTTTACCTTTTGTCGGTCAGATATTAAACTCCACCCTTGTGGTGGTGTTGGGCCAAGATCAGATATAAGCGCCTCCAAGAACCAAATCCAACTACCCTTAGTCTCTACTTCTACAACCACAATAGACAGTGGATACATGCTATTGTTAGCATCCCTTCCAACAGCAGCCATCAGCATGCCCTTATACCTACCCTTCAGGAAGCATGCATCTACCCCTATCACAGGTCTACACCCTTGTAAGAAACCAGTCTTCATCGCAGCAAATGACACATATAATCTTTGAAACATGCATGGGACCTCGGGCACTGGCCTCTCAACCATCAGAATCAAATAGCTACCCACATTGGTCTTCCTAACCATTGCACAGTAGTCCCATAACCGATGGTATTGCTCGTCCAACTTTCCATAAATTTTTTGCTGCGCCAACTTCCTTGCCCTATACAAGGAGCTCATATGGACATCTACATTCCACTTTGATTTGACCTCTTTCTTCAAAACTTTGATAGGCAGGTCTGGCTGGTTTCTAAATGACTTCATGCACTATTCAGCTATCCAAGCTGAAGTAACCATATGATTCTTGTATGTCCTAGTGCATGTGTGTCTTGGATACAATGATGCTAAAAGAAATGTGGGCTCATCCTTTAATTTCCTCCCATACACCCTATACTTACATTTCTTGTCTTTGCAACAAGTTGTAACTTTTGCTGTTTCATTTTTTGGAAAATCTAAATCCTTCCCTTTCATAATATTTGTATGCTTCACTGCTCTTCTAAACGCCGTTGCATTAGCAAATGTATGGCCAATCCGCAGCATAGGATTTTTCATATCTTCTTCGGTAAATGGAGTCCTTTTCGAGACATCAGGACGGCTTGAAATGTCTTCACAGTCACTATCACTAGGATCAGGAGTCCGAAGTATGTCACTTGGACAAAGATCTTCACTATTACCATCATCTTCTCCTCCATAATCTCCCCCCATTGTCTCTTGCCCATCTCCATCATTTGCATCTTCCCTTACAACTTCCTCATCCCTGTCTTCCCCATCCTTATCTTCCCCATCCCTATCTTCCTCATCCTCAACAACACCCGAAACCCCAACCCTTTCAGACTCTACCTGCTCCCCCCCAACTGAGTCATTATCATCATCAGTATCTACACTAAGGACCTCATTCCAGAAATCATCCTTACGATATACTACAGTCCTCTCATATTCCACATCCTCTTCTGCATTGTTATCTTCAATATCTGCATTGGATGAGTGAAATGAAACCAAATATAACTCAGCTAGTCCACGCCCTACATGGTGTGAAATCATCTCATTTACATCGTGGTCCGAAGATAGAAGTCTTAACCCTTCATCTAAAGACTTATCAGGTAGTTTGTAGTGAATGAGATCACCTGGCTTATACCCATAATCCTTACACAATTCCTCAATATTCAAAAAAGACATTTTATGTACGTCAGTAACATAATGATTATCCACCAACCCACCCACATATGTACACCGATTTTGCCTATTGAAAGACCCGTTGTAATGCACCTCAAACAGGCATATGTCACTAGCCATTATGTACCCTGTCACATTGAGAACACCAATGATTATTTAATAAATGACTAAACCACATAGACAACATGCAGTATCAACAACCACAACAGCTAAACCCTAAAAGACATCTATAGTTTTCAACCCACTTAATGGAGACTGTAGAAGTTCCATTAACCATTAACCTTTAGCATTAAACAATATGCAAAAAAACAGTGACTTTTAGCAATTACGTACCCTGCCATATTAGAACACCAAAGACTGTGTTACCAACATGCAATAGCTTTTTAATTATGTGGAACCATAGACAACATGCATAGTTACAGCAACAACCACTCAGACAATAAAGAATCACATCTATAGAGGGGACCACATTTGCCAATAAAAGCTTCCCTCAACAACAACATGCAAAAAAAAATCATTTTCCAAGCACATGTCATCTACAACCAGCTAAGGGACCACAACAGTGACAAAAATACCAACATCAACCGATTGCTTTTTTCGTAAAAAGCAATCTTTAGCTTGTCATCCACATGCCAAAAGCCCTAACTTTTATGTAAATTCCGAGTTATATATTATAAACCATCCAGAACATGCCAAAAAGCATTAAACAAACAAACCCATAATAGATAGTCAACTTTCCAATAGCTAGTTAAAAAAAATGCGAAAAGCTCTTCACGTTTGTTGACAAATTCTGGACAACTTTTAGTGGACAATTTCTTTATTCAACCCACCATGACCCACATCGTTTTTTGTTGACCAATATTTGGACAATAAAACCCCATGACCCACAAAAAAAGACAACATGCCAATATTTGGACAATCAGTGCATGACCCACGAACCCACTTCAGCTCATACCAATCAAACAAACAAGTTTATTTAACAAAAGGGACCATACCTTGTAAATGCAGTGACGAATACAAAGGCTCACGGACAAAGCTTCCCAAAGCACCGAAAATCGCTTCAAAAGGGGAATTAAAAATATTTTTTCGGTATGCGATTTTTGGGTTGGTAGTTTGGTGGAATCGCGATTTTAGGGATGATCCAGATTTTTGTTTGGTGGAATCGCGATTTTAGGGATGGTCCAGATTTTTGTTTGGTGGAATTGCGATTTTAGGGTTGGGTGATGAATCGATTTGGGTCGATTTCAAAGACTTGGGTTCGGGGAGTTATTTTTAGGTTGTCTGGTTATGTTGGTCGTTCGAAGTGTTTAAGTGTTAAGTGGTTTTTGAGTGTGCGTACGCGTGCAGCCAGGGGTAAAATTGGGTTTTCAGAAAATAAATCCCGCACGCTTGGCACGTGAGGACTGTTCTGTTAGGAATAGATGGAAGTTGCTAACAAGAGGGGGAAAGTGAGAGAGAAATAAAGTTTGAGGGAGGTAAGTGAGAATTTTTGAATGTTAGGGGGGTGTTTGCAACAATGGCCAAACTTTGAGGGGGGTTAGTGAAATTACCCCAAAAAAAAGAGAGGCATTGTTTTTGTTTGTTTTAATCCTTCGGGGGTAGGTAATAGTTGGGGTAAATTCTTATTTTTTTCCCTAATTAATAGGGGTATTTTTGTCTTTTCAAGAATTTTATATGGGTATTTTTATCTTTTCTAAGCCTTGTGGGACATTAACAATGTTTTGATAGTTTTGGGGGAGATTTTCATAATTGAAAGTTTGAGAGGGACATTGTCAACTGGATGGTTATTTGAAGGGGTATATGGACTTCTACTTTTATGTTATTTTATTTCAATAAAAATTTTATGTACTATCTAAAATTATTTCCAACAAGAAAAAGGAAAAATGGAAGGTCCAATAAATTTAGAATCTGAGGACAACCATAATCTAATTAAAGACAATTCACACGTGGAATGAGTCACACACTTTTCTTTTAAGGAAAGAAAATCATTTGTTTTCTAAAGTAACTAATTATTTCTTAGTCTTGTATGAAAGAATTCCTTTTCTTTTTTTTTTCAGTGTTGTAATTATTTCTTTACACAAAAAGGAAAATTCACCTCATTCACTTTGTAAAGAAAGAAAATCCAAATGTTCAAAATGAGAATTTTCATTTTAAAAAAAGAATGTTAGATATATAGGACATAAATTAAAGAAATTTAATAGCCTAGCTCGATCTCGAGTTAAGCCCGACTTATAGCTCGAATAACATTCTCAATAAACTCCTACTTTAGCTCGAGTTTGCCCGAGATTTAAACGAGCTGAACTTGAACACACATTTCATAGGTATGCTCGAGTAAGCATGTTCGTAAATGAGACAATCATAAAATCCTTAAGCTCAACTCTTCTCAGCTCAATTACAGCCATACTTACATTTGGTAAACTAGTCGTTGAGATTTTTTTGGTGTGGTCTTCATATATGCCGATGTTGTTTTTGTGAACATGGAAAGGTTATATAAATAAACATGTGAAGATTTGACACAATTTCCGTTGTAGCACTATGGCAATTCAATTTATGAATCCGGGTTCAAATCCCGATAGCGGAAAACTTTTCTGCTTTTATTGTTTCTTAAAGATTGGCCAAATTACTCCATCTTTTTTGTTTTTTAATAACGTTTATTTTTGTGGTTTATGGCTTGTTTGATGTGCATTTAAGAGGCCTAAAAGTCCGTTTAATGAAAAAAGTGTCATTTTCATAAAAAAAAAATATAAAAGCACTTTTAGGGGTACAAAAAGCTTAAAAATTGCCAAAATGTGCTTTCGGCAAAAGTTTAAAAATAAAGTTTATGCCAAAATAAAGTTTTTTTACAAATAAAGTTTTGAAAAAAAACTTAAATGCTTTATTTCTTAAATACAATTTCAAACATGCTCTAAACCAGTCAAAAAAGAGTAGAAAAAAAAGAGGCATTTTTTTTATTTATTTTTCCCAAATTAATACTGGTATTTTTGTCTTATTGAGAAATTTATATGTGCATTTTTATCTTTTCGCTCGCCTTGAGGGACATTAACAATATTTTGGTAGTTTGGGGATGACATTGTCATAATTAAAACTTTGAGTGGGACATTGTCAATTGGATGGTTATTTGAAGGGGTATGTTGACTTTTACTTTTATATTATTTTATTTCAATAATAATTTTTTAAAATTTTATGCCCCATCTAAAATTATTTCCAACAAGAAAAACAAAAAATGGAGGGTCCAATAAATTTAGAATCTAAGGACACCATAATCTAATTAAAGACAATTCACACATGGAATGAGTCACTTCCTTTTCTTTTGAGGAAAGAAAATCATTTGTTTTCTAAAGTAATTAATTATTTCTTAGTCTTGAATTATTTCTTTATGTAGACGGAAAATTCACCTCATTCACTTTGTAAAGTAGGAAAATCCAAATGTTCCGAATGAGAATTTTCGTTTTAAAAAAAGTATGTTATACATATATAGGACATAAATTAGAGAATTTAATAGCCTAGCTCGATCTCAAGTTAAGCCCGACTTAGCTCGAATAGCATTCTCAATAAACTCCTGCTTTAGCTCGAGATTTAAACGAGCTGAATTTGAACACACATTTCATAGCTAGGCTTGAATAAGCATACTCGTAAACGAGCCAATCTTAAAATCCTAAAGTTCGACTCGGCTCAGCTCAATTACATCCATACTTACATGTGTGAAAACCTCAACCTTGAGATCCTAGGGGACATGTAGGGAAAAGATAAGAAGGGGACTGCTACAAACTTAAAAGGAGCTAGGTTTTTATTTTTATTTTTATTTATTTTTTATTTTTTTTAAAGAAGCAAAATTGGCTAGGGTTTTATTAGTAAATGCTAGGAATTTGAATTAATGATATACAATTTATTTATTTTTGGTGTAAAATTGCAAAAAGAGGCTTGTGATTTGGTTGTTTCTAGAGGTATCTTGGGTTTTATTGTTCTATTCATGTTATTCTTTCATTAGAGAAGTGCTAGAGATCCAAATAAATGAACACAGAAAAATTTTCAAATTTTGAAAAATGCAAAGAAGAAGGAATCATCAGGAAGAAAATGAATCCCCCCTTCTCTTTTCCAGGGTTTCTTCTCTAGTAGAGAGCACCGTCGGAAGGTGAGAAGCTTTGTTCTCCCCCTCCGGCCCTCCTCGCTTCTACCTCTTCTGCCTCTCTACGAGCTAGCCTATTTACCTGATGCCCCTAATTCCAGCCTTTTTCCTCCGGCTACCTTCCTCCCCAACGTGGTTTCCGTTTTGGGTTTCTTGTTTCTCTGTTTTTCTTGTTAGAGTTTGTGTTTCTTTCTTTCTTTCTGCTTTTGTTGTTTCCTTTGCTTTTTTTGTTATACTTTGTGGGTGATGATCTTGGGATTTCACTCAAACTTCCCCCTCCATTTGAGTGCGCCGCCGATCTCCTCCGCGTGCTCCGCCACCCACAGTCCTCTTCTCGGCCTTTTCTCGTTCCCTCACCGCGATGAGCTTTCAACTCACCCTTCCAATTTCGTTTTCTGGCGAGCGCGTGATCGGCTCTTCTTTCTGGCTGCTATCATTCACTTAGTGTGCTTCTTTTTTCTTTTTTCTTTTTTTTTTTCTTTTTTTTTTTTAATTTCCCTGTGATTTAGGCTGGCTTTTCCTTTTGGTATAATTTTTGTCTTGTTTTTGTTTTTGCTTGTAGTAATGCTCGGTCCTCTCTCGCTCGATCTGTTCGCTTGATGCCCTTCGGGTTTGCTATTTGCTCCAGACCTTTTGGTTGTGGATGTGAACGTTATCCTGGCTTTCGAGTCGAGGAGGATGAGTTTTGGCTTGGGGTTCTTTGCCCTTAATGTTGAGGAATAAAAGCTACCTATGCATTAGTTTGAGTCTGTTTGGTGCAGATCTGTTGTTTAAATTGAAAATTAGTCATAAGTTAGTGGATTTTGTATGAGTTTGGAATGTAATTTGTCATCTTTGGCACTTGTAACCTCATAGTTTCGGCTATGGTTGCTTCATAGCTTTATACTTGTTTATCAATTAATGAGACTGAACTGTTTTCCTTTAAAAAAAGAAAAAATTTCAAACTAATGTGGCAAGGGCATTCAAATTAAAAAAAAAAAAAGGAGCAATTCTATTTTCCTTGTCTGCCATGCACGGTCCACCATGTCAATTTAAAACTTTTTTTGGATTCTTTTGTTTGGCTCTCTAGCATTTCTCTATTCATTAATGTGTTATTAGCTAGTAAACCAGTCGTTGAGAATTTTTTATTGTTATCATCTTATTTGCCTATGTTGTTTTTGTGAAAGTGGCAAGGTTATATAGATAAACATGGGAAGAATTGACACAAGTTCCGCTGTAGCACTATGGCAATTCAATTTATGAATCCAGGTTCAAATCCTGGTAGCGGAAAACTTTTTTGCTTTTATTCTTTCTTAAAGATTGGCCAAACTGCTCCATCTTTTTCTTTTTTAATTGCATTGATATTTGTGGTTTATGGCTTGTTTGATGTGCGTTTAAGGTGTTTAAAAGTCCGTTTAAAGATAAAAGTATCAGTTTGAGGAAAAAAAAAAGTGCTTTTAAAGGTACAAAAAGCTTAAAAATTGCCAAAATGTGGTTTCAGCAAAAGTTTAAAAATAAAGTTTATGCCAAAAAGAGTTTTATTTTTTATTTTTTATTTTTTATTTTTTATTTTTTATTTTTTTTTGGGGAAATATATATATATATATATATAAAAACTCCAACTACTAGTCGTTTGTAATATAGCCCCCTAATATTCAAAAAGTAATAAAGTAGTCCCTCAAACTACTAAAATGTATCAAAAAGGCCACTTTTTTTTTTTTTTTTTTATTCCTATAATACCCATATTCTTTTAACAAATAAAATAATTGTATAAAAAACCAAACAATTTTTAAAAACGCAAAAAAAACCAATGGTCGAATAAATACAAAAAAAATATATGAATAAATAAATAATTTAGGCCAATTACAGTGACTATTTATTTCGTATTAAAGTAAAATAAAGGGAAAATTATAAAAAAGCCCCCTCAACTACCAGCGATTTACAATTTAGCCCCCTGAAGTTTCAAAAGTGATAAAATAGCCTCCAAACTACCAAACAGTTGTATTTTAGCCCCCTCTGTTAGTTGTTACCGTGAAAGTGAATGGAAATATCAAAATTACGTCGTTTTGGAGATTGCAAGGAAAATACCCTCCAGGAGAATATATATATATATGAAAGCATTAGATAGAACGGCGCCGTTTTGGCTAAGTTTAGGGTTTCCCCTCTTACCAAAACGGCGCCGTTTTGTATAGCCAGTGTATCAAAAACATTGAGTTGGTTCTTCATGATTTGGATCTTTCCTGTCAACCACAACTTTCTTCGGCGACATCTCACCCACCAGAATACTCGGTGAACAGTAGCTATGCAAAAACTGTAGCACTTTCACAATCCCAATTGCGATTTTGCATCGCCTCTCCCAGCTCAAATTCTGAAGAATTTGACTCAAAACTTTCCCTTCCATTCTTTTGAGCTCCAAATCCTTTCGCCGCCGAAGGAAACCAATAACAACTGCAGCGAAAGCAAACATTGCTAAAACAACCAAAAAGCAGGTGAGAACATACCACCACATTGGATTTTTAACGCTTTTGCATGGCAGTAATCCGCTTGCGGTATCGCCTCCACAAAGAAGTGAGATTCTTGAATATTGGGGGTTTTCTGTTTGGGCTAAATCGTGTGGGTTTTCTGGTTGGTTGAGTATGAAATTCTGGTTCTAATTGAGATGTTCTTGGGGTTTGTTTTGAGGTGGCTTTGCTAGGGTGTTCTCTGCTATGGCCGAATGTGTTACAAGTATTATGCTTATAGTAATAGTATAATAGCTACGTAAATAATAATGGAGGGAATGGAATTCTATAGAAGGTGTTAATTGGCTGGAGGGAAAGTAGGAGATACTTGGATAGCTGGAGTGCAAAGGCTGGAGCTGTAATTTGATGCTGCACTCGTGCTCTTGAGGAGTGAGGATCGCATCAACTCAATAGGTGTGGGTTGCTGCATGCAACGGCTCTAAGGGGGTGTGGTTTGCTGCATGCTCTCCTACTGTATGGAGCAGAGTAGTATAAATATTGAAGTTCCATTGTAATGAGTTTTTCATGTAAGCTTTTAGTATTCAGTAATTTAGTCTAGTTAACGTAGATCATTTGCTAGCTAGACTATTGCTTGGTGTATATGAACAATTGCAGAAGTTTGACTAATAAAGTTAAAGATCATTGATCTTGTTCTTGAGTGAAATACTGTGAGTTTTTTAATGAAACACTGGGAGGGATTGCATTCGGGTTCTGGAAGGAATTTGAGTGTAACAAGTGGTATCAAAGCAGCACTTTCTTGGGGAGCAATGGTAGAAGGTACACGAATGAACCAGATGGGAGATAGTATAACTGCTATAAAGAAACAAATGGAGAAGTATGAGGAGGCGGAGAGGGTGGATAATCAAACAAAACAAAGAAATATTGATGTTGATAGAAGGTTTGATGAAGTAATGGACAAGCTCAATCATATGTTTGAAATGAGGGCTGCCTATAATAAGAAACCAAAAACATCTCAACCTGTAGCAAATGCTATGGGGAGGGAGGCAAAGGTGGAAGCTAGGAATTAGTAGTTTGTTGTACAGAATGCTGGGAGAAAAAAATAAGGAAGTAATGAGAGATGATGGGGAGTGGACCGGTGGAAGCATACCACTGCAATTTTAGAAAAGAGACCCTGTGTAGCAGTTTTCCAATGATTTTCAACATCACGGAAACAGAGAAATGAGAGCCAATTGGTAGCAAGGCTTTGCTGAGCCTTTTATCTCAGAAGTCCATGAAGAAAGGTTAGAAGGGAGAATTCTTCAACATGCACAGTAGAATTGGAGGAGGCCTAGTCATGATGATCGTCGCTATGGTGGGGATCTACAAGGCGGTTATGGAGGATATGGTGGTGATCAACAAGGTGATGAGCAACTGGCTATTATAACCAAGTCAGTTAGAGTAGAGTTTGCTACATTTGATGGTAATGACCCCACGGGGTGGATTTATAAAGTCAATAAGTTTTTTCATGTCCGTAGAACTTCATATAATCAAAAACTCTTACTAGCAACTATTCTTATGGAGGGTAAAGCCCTAGTATGGTTTCAAGATATGGAGTCATCTCGTAGTTTGTATAATTGGCTTGTGATAACTCAGGCTTTATTAGAAAGATTTGGCCCATCTAGTTATGATGATCCTATGGAGGCACTTTCTAAATTAAAGTAAATCACTACTATTGATGATTATAAGGAGAGATTTGAAGCATTGTCTAATAGGGTGAGGGGAGTTGATGACCATAACAGAGTTAGTTATTTTTTGGGAGGCCTAAAAGATGACATTAGACAACCTGTAAGAATGTTTAAACCTCAAACATTACTGACAGCTTATGGTTTGACTAAAGTCTAAGAGGAATATGTTTTAACAAGGAGAAGGTATAGGAATGCTAGTGGAAATTTTTCTACTAGTCAATATGCTGCTAATACTATGCTTAGGAGTAGGGGTTTTATGAATCAAAATACTGCCATAGGAACACCTAAAGTTGTAGTTCCTGTCCAAAAAATTTCTCAACAGCAGATGGAGGAGAGAAGAAAGAAAGGCTTGTGTTATAATTGTGATGTCAAATGGCAATATGGGCATAGATGTCAAAATCCAAAACTGTTTATGTTGGAAGCCTTAGAGTTGTTAGAAGTAAATCCTACCTTAGAAGTGGAGAAGGAGGATTTGATGGAGGTTAGCTATGAGGAGGAGAATCCTGAAATCTCTTTACATGCCATCACTGGCAGTAATCACCCAAATGCCATGAGATTGATTGGTTGGGTAGGAAATCATAAGATCTTTGTGTTGATAGACAGTGGAAGTACTCACAACTTTCTAGATTCTTCTATGGGGAGAAAGTTGAAAGTGTCAATTTCTAATGAGCTGAGGATTCGGGTAAAGGTAGCCAATGGTGAGGAGGTTATGAGTGAAGGGAAGTGTATGCAATTGAAGGTACAACTTCAGAATTTTTCTTTCATTACTGAGGCTTATATGATTATACTAGCAGGGTGTGATATGGTGCTAGGGGCTCAATGGTTAGTTATCTTAGGTCCAATAATTTGGAATTTTAAGGTGATGACTATGGAATTTACAATTGCAAATTAATCCTATCTGTTGCAAAGCCTTATAGCTCCTTTCTTGTAGGAAGAATCTGACCTAATGGGATCGAAAGGGGGAGAGTTCTAAAGGGTTATTTCTGCATTTATTGGACAATGTGAAAGATTCTGTGAGTGAACCTTTGGGGTTAGAAGTGGAGGAGTTGTTGGGGTCATTTGAGAATGTTTTTGCTAAACCTAAGGGGTTACCACCTAATCGTTCACATGATCATTCTATCACTTTAAAATCTGATGCCCAACCAGTATGTATGAGGCCCTATAGGTACCTTTACTTTCAGAAATAAGAAATTGAGAAAATTGTGGTAGAACCGTTGTTGTCTGGAGTCATTAGACCTTCTTAAAGCCCTTTCCCTTCTCCAGTTTTGCTGGCTTGGAAAGTAGATGGCTCTTGGCATATGTGCATTGATTATAGAACCCTAAATAAGGAGACAATCAAGGATAAGTTTCCTATTTCTGTGATTGATGAATTACTAGATGAGTTGCATGGTTCTATGATATTTTCTAAGCTGGATTTGAGGTCCGATTACCACCAGATCAGAGTTAATGCTGAGGATATACCTAAAACTGCATTTAGGACACATGAAGGGCATTATGAATTCCTAGTAATGCCTTTTGGATTAACCAATGCACCCCCAACCTTTCAAAGCTTGATGAATGAAATTTTCAGGTCTTACTTGAGGAAATTTATTTTGGGGTTTTTTATGACATTTTGGTTTACAGTTCCAACATCAATGACCATTTGGGTCATCTTAAAATTACCTTAGAAGTGTTGAGAGATCACCAATTGTTTGCTAAGAAGAGTATGTGTAGGTTTGGATGTTCTGAAATTGATTACTTGGGGCATTTCTGCTGAAAGGGTGAAGGCTGCTGGGAAAAAGCTGAGTGCTATGGTGGAGTGGCCTAAACCTAAGTCCTTGAAAGCCTTGAGAGGGTTCTTGGGGTTAACAGGGTACTATAGGAAATTCATAAAGGGCTATGGATCTATTGCAGCACCATTGACTGACTTGTTAAAAAAAATGTGTTTGCTTGGAATGAAGGGGCTGAAGCAGCCTTTGAGGAGTTGAAGGCAACAATGACTAATCCTCCAGTTCTAATGTTACCAAATTTCAGCTTACCTTTTGTTATGGAATGTGATGCTTCAAGGAGAGGTATTGGGACAGTTCTAATGCAGCAGCGGTGGCCCTTGGCTTTCTTCAGTCAAGGATTAAAATGGAGGTTCTTACACATGTCAACATATGAGAAGGAGTTATTGGCTTTGGTAGCAGCTGTCAGGAAATGGAGGCCTTATCTTTGAGTAATGCTACAAGTCCCTCTTGTGTCACTCCAAGATTGATGTGGCTCTTAAAATTACCATTGGACTTATGATTGATCATTATTGAATTTTGATCAAATGGTAATTTTAAGAGCCACATCATTATTAGATGGACATAAAAGGGACTTCTAGAAGTACTCCTTATCTCTTAGGGCATTTCTTTACTATCAAAACAGATCATTAGAGCCTCAAATTTTTACTAGAACAGAAGATCGGTACTCCTATGCAGCAGAGGTGGGTATCTAAGTTGTTGGAGTATGAGTTTGTGGTGGAATATAAAAAAAGGGCAAGAGAACAAGGTGGTTGATGCCTTGTCTAGAAGGAATGATGATGATATGCAAACTGCTTCTTTGGCAGTGATCTCATACCCTTCTTTAGAATGGTTTTTGGAGGTACAAGATGGTTATGCCAATGACCCTACTTTGCAGTCCTTGATTCAGAAGGTGGAAGATGGATCAATGGCCAATTCTAAATTCTCCATTAGATAGGGCATTCTCTTGTATAAAAAGAGAGTTTATATCCTAAACACTTTGCAGCATAAAGTGTTGCAGTTTGTTCATTCTAGTTTCTTGGCTGGGCATGCAGGGTATGATAAGACAATTCATAGAGCAAGAAAGGATTTATTTTGGCCTGGCATGAAATCTGATGTGAAGAGATTCATTAAAGTATGTGATATTTGTCAAAGGGTGAAGATAGAAAATATGTCTCCAGCTGGTTTACTTCAACCACTGCCAATTCCAGAGAGGCCGTGGCTGAGCATCTTCATGGATTTCATTGAAGGCTTGCACTTATCTCAGCGATATAGTATTACTATTATCTGGGTTGTTGTGGACAGATTGACCAAATACGCCCATTTCATAGCATTGAAGCACCATTGCACAGTTGAAAAACTAGCTTAAACCTTCATGAACCAACTGTTTAAATTGTATGGAATGCCACAGACTATAATTTCAGATAGAGATACAACCTTTACTAGTAAGTTTTGGATTGAGGTTTTTAAATTACAAGGTGTCTTCTTATCCTTTAGTAATGCATATCACCCTCAGTCAGATGGGCAATCTGATGCTATGAACAAGTTTGTGGAAAACTATTTGAGATGTATGGTAGGGGACAAGCCTAGTGAATGGTTATCTTGGCTGCACTTAGCAGAATATTGCTACAATACGGCCTTTCACTACTCAACCAAGTTAACACCCTTTGAAGCAATATATGGTTATTCTCCACCTAGGCTATTGGATTATATGCCTAGCACTACAAAACTGGCAGCTATTGAGAACCAGTTACAATCAAGGGATCAAATTTTGCAGCTGTTGAAAGAAAATCTGCAGAGGAGCCAGAATCGTATGAAGAGGTATGCTCACCTAAAGCGCATTGAAAGGGTTTTCAAAGAAGGGGATTGGGTGTACCTAAGGCTACAACCTTATAGGCAAATGTCAGTGGCTTGGAGGTGCAACTTGAAGCAATCTTCTAGGTTCTATGGACCTTTCCTAGTTTTGAAACAAAAAATGGCATAGTGGCTTATCTCTTGGACTTGCCTGTAAGGTCTTGTATCCATCATGTTTTCCAAGTGTCACAGCTAAAGTTGAAGATAGGAAGGTCTGCTATACCTATTGCTCAATTGCCACCAGGCAACCAGCAAGGTGTGATTCAACCAAAACCTGAGGAGTTGTTGGACAAAAGGTCTAGAAAAGTCAATAACAGAGCTGTGGTGGAGTTGCTGATCTGTTGGCAAGGGCAGCTTCCAGAGGAAGCAACATGGGAGAAGTACCATCATTTGAAGTCATCTTACCCACACCTTGTGGGCAAGGTGTTTTGAACAGAAGGGTATTTGTTACAGGTATTATGCTTATAGTAATAGTATAATAGCTACGTAAATAATAATGGAGGGAATGGAATTCTATAAAAGGTGTTAATTGGCTGGAGGGAAAGTAGGAGATGCTTGGACAGCTGGAGTGCACAGGCTGGAGATGTTATTTGATGGTGCACTAGTGTTCTTGAGGAGTGAGGATCTCATCAGCTCAAGAGGTGTGGGTTGCTGCATGCTCTCCTACTGTATGGAGCAGAGTAGTATAAATAGTGAAGTTCCATTGTAATGAGTTTTTCATGCAAGCTTTTGGTATTCAGTAATTTAGTCTAGTTAACTTAGATCATTTGCTAGCTAGACTATTGCTTGGTGTAACTGAAATATTGCAGAAGTTTGACTAATAAAGTTGAAGAACATTGATCTTGTTCTTGAGTGAAATACTGTGAGTTTTTGAGTAAAACACTAGGAGGGATTGCATTTGGGTTCTGGAGGGAATTTGAGTGTAACAGAATGGTGGAGTTTTGGGTTGTTAATTTTCTAAGTTGATTTCATAGAAAAGTTTATGAGTTTTGGCTTAAATGCTTTCTTGAGTGTTTGTAACAATGGAAAAACAAGATTGCTCTTGTTCGATTACATCTGTAATAGGAGTTTGACTGGATTGCTCCATGAGAAGAGGATGTTTTTGGACTGGGATGCAAGATTTTTGTGGCAGGGTCCGGCAAGAAAGTTGCCGGAGAAGGTGACCGTGGGTCACGGCGAGACCCACGGCTAGGTCTGGCGTGGCCAGCCATGGGTTTGGCCAAACCCGCGACGTGGGTCCGGCGAGACCCATGCCGTGGGTCTCGCTGGACCCAAGGCTGGGTCTTGCGGCAGGGGTGCAGGGGTTTTGGTCTTCTTTTTTTACTTTGATTAGCTGTTTTTGTTCTCACTTTAGTTTTTATTAATTTTCTTCAAATGGTGATATGTCAAAAGAAGATTGGAGGCTGTAAAACAGCCTTTTTACAGATGATCTAGACCTAAGGGGCTCTCTATTTATTTTTGGTGTAAAATAGCAAGAAAAGGCTTGTGGTTTGGTTGTTTCTAGAAGTATCTTGGGTTTTTATTGATCTATTCATGTTATTCTTCCATTAGAGAAGTGCTAGAGATCCAAACAAATGAACACAAAAAAATTTTCAAACTAATGTGGCAAGAGTTTTTAAATTTAAAAAAAAATGCAATTCTCTTTTCCTTCTCTGTCACACACGGACTGCCACGTTAGTTTGAAAATTTTTCTGCGTTAATTTGTTTGGCTCTCTAGCATTTCTCTATTTATTAATATGTTATTAGCTGGTAAACAAGTCATTGAGATTTTCTTGGTGTGATCTTCATATCTGACAATGTTGTTTTTGTGAAAGTGAAAAGGTTATATAAATAAACATATGAAGATTTGACACAAGTTCTATTGTAGCACTATGGCAATTTAATATATGAATCTAGGTTCCAATCCTGGCAGCGGAAATCGTTTTTGCTTTTATTGTTTCTTCAAGATTGGCCAAATTACTCCATCTTTTTCTTTTTTAATAACGTTTATATTTGTGGTTTATGGCTTGTTTGATGTGCGTTTAAGGGGCCTAAAAGTCCGTTTAAAGAAAAAAGTATCATTTTCATAAAAAAAATATATATAAAAGCACTTTTAAGGGTACAAAAAGCTAAAAATTGCCAAAATGTGCTTTCGGCAAAAGCTTAAAAATAAATTTTATGCCAAAAAGAGTTTTTTTTTTTAAAAAAAAAAAAAAAACTTTAAAGATTTATTTCTCAAATACAATTTCAAACATGCTCTAAACCAGTCAAAAAAGAAAAGAAAAAAAACAGAGATTTTTTTTTTATTTGTTTTAATCCTTTGGGGCTAGGTAATAGTTGGGGTAAATTATTATTTTTTCCTGAATTAATAGGGGTATTTTTGTCTTATTGAGAAATTTATATGGGCATTTTTATCTTTTCGCTAGCCATGGGGGACATTATTGAAAGTTTGAGAGGGACATTGTCAATTGAATGGTTATTTAAAGGGGTATGTGGACTTTTACTTTTATATTATTTTATTTGAATAAAAATTTTATGCACCATCTAAAATTATTTACAACAAGAAAAACGAAAAATGGAAGGTCCAATAAATTTAGAATCTAAGGACAACCATAATCTAATTAAAGACAATTCACAAGTGGAATGAGTCGCTCCCTTTTCTTTTAAGGAAAGAAAATCATTTGTTTTTTAAAGTAATTAATTATTTCTTAGTCTAGTATGAAATAATTCCTTTTTTTAAAGTGTTGTAATTATTTCTTTACATAAATGCAAAATTCACCTCAGTCACTTCATAAAGTAAGAAAATCCAAATGTTCAAAATGAGAATTTTCATTTTAAAAAAAGAATGTTATATATATAAAGGACATAAATTAAAGAAATTTAATAGCCTAGCTCGACCTCGAGTTAAGCCCGACTTAGCTCGAATAGTATTCTCAATAAACTCTTTCTTTAGCTCGCGCTTGCCCGAGATTTAAACAAGCTGAACTTGAACATACATTTAATAGCTAGGCTTAAATAAGCATATTCGTAAACGAGCCCATCTTAAAATCCTAAAGCTCGATACGGCTCGGCTCAATTACAGCCACACTTACAAGTGAGAAAACTTCAACCTTGAAATCCTAGGGGACGTGTAGATTGGTATAGAGAGATATGAAAGAAAATGATGGGAAAAGATAAAGAGGAGGATGGTTAAAAAAAAAAAAAAAATTGGCTAGGTTTTTGTTAGTAAATGTTAGGATTTTGAATTAATGATATACAATTTATTTATTTTTGGTGTAAAATACCAAAGTGAGGCTTGTGGTTCGGTTGTTTCTAGAAGTATCTTAGGTTTTTATTGATCTATTCATGTTATTCTTCCATTAAAGAAGTGCTAGAGATCCAAATAAATGAACACATAAAATATTTCAAATTAATTTGGCATGGGTTTTCAAATTTTTTTTTTTTAAAAAAAAAAATGCAGTTCTCTCTTCCTTGTCTATCACGTCAGTTTGAAAATTTTTCTGGGTTCATTTGTTTGGCTCACTAATTTCGCATAGGTTTGTCCCCAAAAGGTAGCTCAATCGGTTGTGAACCACGCCTTATAAAGTGGAGGTCATAAGTTCGAATCCTCCCTCCCCCTACCATTGAGTGGATATGTCAAAAAAAAAAATCGCATGGGTTTTCAAATAAAAAAAATGCAACTCTCTCTTCCTTCTCTGTCACGTCAGTTTGAAAATTTTTCTGGGCTCATTTGTTTGGCTCTTCTCTAGCATTTCTCGATTCATTAATGTGTTATTAGCTAGTAAACCAGTCGTTGAGATTTTTTTGGTGTGATCTTCATATCTGCCAATGTTGTTTTTGTGAAAGTGGAAACGTTATATAAATTAACATGTGAAGATTTGACACAAGTTCCGCTGTAGCATTATGGCAATTCAACTTATGAATCCAGGTTCAAATCCCGGCAAATAACGTTTATATTTGTGGTTTATGGCTTGCTTGATGTGCATAAAAAAATATAAAAACACTATTAAGGGTACTAAACTTTTAAAAATTGCCAAAATGTGCTTTCGGCAAAAGTTTAAAAATAAAATTTAAGACAAAAAGAGTTTTTTTTTTTTTTTTAGAAAAAAAAAAACTTGAAGATTTATTTCTTGAATACAATTTAAGACATGCTCTAAACCAATCAAAAAAGAAAAGAAAAGAAAAAAGAAAAAAAAAAGTGGAATTTTTATTATTTGTTTTAATCCTTTGGGGCAGGTAAAAGTTGGGGTAAATTATTTTTGTTACCTGAATTAATTGGGGTATTTTTGTCTTATTAAGAAATTTATATGAGAATTTTTTTTCTTTTTCCTAGCCTTGGCGGGCATTAACAATGTTTTGGTAGAGTTTAGGGGGACATTGTCATAATTGAAAGTTCGAGAGAAACATTATAAATTGGATAGTTATTTGAGGGGGTATGTGGACTTTACCTTTTATATTATTACATTTCAATAAATATTTTATGCACCATCTAAAATTATTTCCAACAAGAAAAACAAAAAATGGAACGTCCAATAAATTTAGAATCTGAAGACAACCACAATCTAATTAAAGACAATTCACATGTTCAATGAATCACTCACTTTTCTTTTAAGGAAAGAAAATCATTTGTTTTGTAAAGTAATTAATTATTTCTTTGTTTTCTATGAAAGAATTCCTTTTTTTCATTGTTGTAATTATTTCATTACATTGACGGAAAATTCACCTCATTCACTTTGTAAAGTAAGAAAATCTAAATGTTCAAAATGTGAATTTTCTTTTTTTTAAAAAGAATGTTATATATATATATATATAAGACTTAAATTAAATAATTTCATAGCCTAGCTCGATCTTGAGTTAAGCCCGACTTAGCTCGAATAGCATTCTCAATAAACTCGAGCTTTAACTCGAGCTTGCCCGAGATTAAACGAGCTGAACTTGAACACACATTTCACAGCTAGGGTCAAATAAGCATATTCGTGAACGAGTCAATCTTGAAATCTTAAAGCTTGACTCGACTCGGCTCAGCTCAATTACAGCCATACTTACATTTGAGAAAACTTCAACCTTGAGATCCATGGGGACGTGTAGATTGGTATAGAGAGATATGAAAGAAAATGATGGGAAAAGATAAAGAGGGGGATGGCGAAAAAAGGGGGATGGGTTCTAGAATTATCTTGGGTTTTTATTGGTCTGTTCATGTTATTCTTCTAATAGAGAAATGCTAGAGAATCAAACAAATGAGCACAGAAAAATTTTCAAACTAGTATGGCAAGGGTTTTTTTTTTTTTTTTTTCTTGTGACATGTCCTCACAAGAGGTGGAAGGGGAAATTTGAACTAGTAACCTTCACTTCATGAGGCGTGGTCCAGCCGATTGAACTACCTCTTGGGGACATGTGGCAAGGGTTTTCAAGTTAAAAGAAAAGGTTAAATACCTAATACCTCCGTGGGGTTTCAGAACTTTATTTTTCCTCCCCTAAGATTTGAAAAGTGACCAAATTAATTCTTATGGTTTTGAAAAGTGACCAAATTAGTCGTTCCGTCAGTTGACCGCTAGTTGACTTAACGGACCAACATGTGGACTAATTAAAAGTTGACACTTGGCACAAGTGGCCACGTCCTTAATTTTTTATTTTAAAAAAAAATCAAAGTAAAAAATTATTTCAAAAAAAAAAAAATAAATAAAAGAATGAAAGACAAAAAAAAAAAAAAAAACGGTAGCCACCCCCTTGGGCTACAACGAGCCACCCCCTTGGCACCTTGGGCCACCCCCATCTGGCCAGATGAGACAAAATTCCCAGAACAAAATTTGGGCCGATTAAGAACGCAATGTTCCATGCTGGGAAATTGTACTGGGTGAAGAAGTAAGGGGAGGTCAAGGCATACAGGGAGTGGGAAAGGCGAGAAATACAGACATTTTAAAAGAGACAACAAGCGTTCTCGCGATGACAAGGTTTGCTCATACATGGTTGACGACTAGGAAGAAGTGAAAGTGTTGATGTGTGTTGATTGCAAGAGGAGGAGGTAAGTGATTACTCTGTTGAAGAATATCGACGACCCAATCGAGATTGAAAAATTGCGAAGCGATGATGACAAATATCGTCTAAACCTGAAACGTGATGGGTATGCAACACCGGCACCGTCTTGGCTGTGGCTGGATAGTTTCCCTGTGGGTTCTTGGTGTCTCTCATCTGGCCAGATGGGGGTGGCCAAGCCACCCCCAAATTTTCTCTTTTTTTTCGTAAAAAAAAAAAAAAAATGATTTTTGTTTTTTTAAAAAAATTTGATTAGGTGGCCATTGATGACGTGGCTACTTGTGCCAAGTGTCAAATTTTCATTCAACCACGTGTCAGTCCGTTAAGTCAACTAACGGTCAATTGACAGAATGACTAATTTGGTCCTTTATCAAAACCACTTGAACCTCCTGTGATAAAAATCAAACCCTAGGGAAAAAAAAAAAAAAGTTGTAAACCCCAAGGGGTTATTAACTATTTAACCCTAAAAGAAATGCATTTATCTCTTCCTTGTCTGCCACTCACGATTTGCCTTGTCAATATAAAAAATTTTATGAGTTCATTTGTTTGGATCTCTAGCATTTCTCTATTTATCAATGTCTTATTAGTTGGTAAACCAGTCGTTGTTATTTTTTTGTTGTTGTCATCTTATCTACGAATGTTGTTTTTGTGAAAGAGAAAAGGTTATATAAATACACATGGGAAGACTTGACACAAGTTCCGCCTTAGCACTATGGCAATTTAATTTATGAATCCGGGTTCAAATCCCGGCAGCGGAAAACTTTTTTGGTTTTACTGTTTCTTCTAGATTGGCCAAACTACTCCATCTTTTTCTTTTTTAATTACGTTTATATTTGTGGTTTATGGCTAGCTTGATGTGCGTTTAAAGGTCCTAAAAATCCGTTTGAAGAAAACAGTATCAATTTTTGATAATATAAAAAAGTAAAAATTAAAAAAAAAAAAAAAACCTTTTTAAGGGTACAAAAAGCTTAAAAATTGCCAAAATGTGGTTTCCACAAAAGTTTAAAAATAAAGTTTATGCCAAAAAGAGTTTTTTTTTTTATAGAAAAAAAAAACTTAAAGGCATTATGTCTCAAATACAATTTCAGACATGCTCTAAGCCAATCAAAAAAGAAAAGAAACAAAAAAAAAAAAAAAAAAAAAAAGAAGTGGAATTTTTATAATTTATTTTAATCCTTTGGGATAGGTAATAGTTGGGTAAATTATTTTTTTTCCCCCTAAATTAATAGGGGTATTTTTGTCTTATTGAGAAATTTATATGAGAATTTTTATCTTTTTGCTAGCCTTGGCAGGCATTAACAATGTTTTGGTAGTTTAGGGGACATTGTCATAATTGAAAGTTCAAGAGCGACATTGCCAATTAGATAGTTACTTGAGGGGGTATGTGGACTTTTCCTTTTATATTATCATATTTCAATAAAAAATTTAAGCTCCATCTAAAATTATTTCCAACAAGAAAAACGAGAAATGGAAGGTCCAATAAATTTAGAATATGAAAACAACCATAATCTAATTAAAGACAATTCACATATTCAATGAATCGCTCACTTTTCTTTTAAGGAAAGAAAATCATTTGTTTTGTAAAGTAATTAATTATTTCTTTGTTTTCTATGAAATAATTCCATTTTTTCATTGTTGTAATTATTTCATTACATTGACGGAAAATTTACCTCATTCACTTTGTAAAGTAAGAAAATCTAAATGTTCAAAATGTGAATTTTCTTTTTAAAAAAAAGAATGTTATATATATATATATATATATATATATAAGACTTAAATTAAATAATTTAATAGCCTAGCTCGATCTTGAGTTAAGCCCGACTTAGCTCGAATAGCATTCTCAATAAACTCGAACTTTAGCTCGAGCTTGCCCGAGATTAAACGAGCTGAACTTGAACACACATTTCACAACTAGGCTTGAATAAGCATATTCATAAACGAATCAATCTTGAAATCTTAAAGTTCGACTCGATTCGACTCGGCTCAATTACAACCATACTTACATGTGAGAAAACTTCAACCTTGAGATCCTTGGGGACGTGAAGATTGGTATAGAGAGATATGAAAGAAAATGATGGGAAAAGATAAAGAGGGGGATGGCTAAAAAAAAAAATTGGCTGGGTTTTCATTTGTAAATGTTAGGATTTTGAATTAATGATATAAAATTTATTTATTTTTGGGGTAAAATACCAAAGGGAGGCTTGTGGTTCGGTTATTTCTTGAAGTATCTTGGGTTTTTATTGGTCTGTTCATGTTATTCTTCCGATAGAGAAGTGCTAGAGATCCAAACAAATGAACACAGAAAAATTTTCAAACTAATGTGGCAAAGGTTTTTTTTTAAAAAAATTTTGACATGTCCACTTCATGAGGTGTGGTCCGTTGATTGAGCTACCTCTTGGGGACATGTGGTAAGGGTTTTCAAGTTAAAAGAAATGCAATTCTCTCTTCCTTGCCTGCCACTCACATTTTGCCACGTCAGTTTGAAAAAAAAATTGTGTTTATTTGTTTGGCTCTCTAGCATTTCTCTATTCAATAATGTGTTATTAGTTGGGAAACCAGTCGTTGAGATTTTTTTGCTGTTGTCATATTATCTGCCAATGTTGTTTTTGTGAAAGTGCAAAGGTTATATAAATAAACCTGGGAAGACTTGACACAAGTTCCGCTGTAGCACTATGGCAATTCAATTTATGAATCCGGGTTCAAATCCCGGCAGCGGAAAACTTTTTTGCTTTTATTGTTTCTTCGAGATTGGCCAAACTACTCCATCTTTTTCTTTTTTAATTACGTTTATATTTGTGGTTTATGGCTTGGTTGATATGCGTTTAATGGGCCTAAAAATCCGTTTTAAGAAAAGTATCAGTTTTTTAGAAAAAATAAATAAACGCACTTTTATGGGTACAAAAAGCTTAAAATGGCCAAAATGTGGTTTCCGCAAAAGCTTTAAAATAAAATTTATGACAAAAAGAGTTTTTTTTTTTATAATTTAGAAAAAAAAAATAAAATAAAATAAAATAAAAAACCTTAATAGCTTTGTTTCTCAAGTACAATTTTAGACATGCTCTAAACCAATCAAAAAAAAAATGTGGAATTTTATTATTTGTTTTAATCCCTGAATTAATAGGGGTACTTTTATCTTATTGAGAAATTTATATGAGTATTTTTATCTTTTTGTTAGCCTTGGCGGGCACTGACAATGTTTTGGTAGTTTAGGGAGACATTGTCATAATTGAAAGTTTGAGAGGGACATTGTCAATTGGATAGTTATTTGAGGGGGTATGTGGACTTTTCCTTTTATAATATCATATTTCTATAAAAATTTTATACGCCATCTAAAATTATTTCCAACAAGAAAAACGAAAAATGGAATGTCCATTAAATTTAGAATTTGAAGACAACCATAATCTAATTAAAGACAATTCACATGTTCAATGAATCACTCTCTTTTCATTGAATGAAAGAAAATAATTTGTTTTGTAAAGTAGTTAATTATTTCTATGTTTCCTATGAAGAATTCTTTTTTATGGTGTTGTAATTATTGCTTTACATTGACGGAAAATTCACCTCATTCACTTTGTAAAGTAAGAAAATCAAAATGTTCAAAATGAGAGTTTTCTATTTAAAAAAAGAATGTTATATATATAGGACATAAATTAAAAAATTTAATAGCCTAGTTCATCGCAAGTTAAGCCCGACTTAGCTCAAATAGCATTCTCAATATATAAACTTGAGCTTTAGTTCGAGCTTGCTCGAGATTAACACATTTCACAACTATGCTCGAATAAGCATATTTGCAAACGAGTCAATCTTAAAATCATAAAGCTCGACTCGACTTGGCTCAACTCAATTACAGGAATACTTACATGTAAGAAAACTTCAACCTTGAGATCCTTGGGGACGTGTAGATTGGTATAGAGAGATACGAAAGAAAATGATGGGAAAAGACAAAGAGGGGGACGGCTAAAAAAAAAATGGCTAGGTTTTTATTAGTAAATGTTAGGAACTTTAATTAATGATATAAAATTTATTTATATTTGGTGTAAAATACCAAATAGAGGCTTGTGGTTTGGTTGTTTCAAGAAGTATCTTGGGTTTTTATTCGTCTGTTCATTTTATTCTTTCCAATAGAGAAGTGCTAAAGATTCAAACAAATGAACACCGAAAAAATTTCAAACTAATGTAGCAAGGGTTTTATTTTATTTTTTTTAAGTTTTATTATTATTATTATTTTTTGACATGTCCACACAAGAGTGGGGAGGGGGAATTCGAACTAGTAACCTCCGCTTCATGAGGAGTGATCCAGCCGAATAAGCTTCCTCTTGGAGACATGTGGCAAGGTTTTTCAAGTTACAAGAAATGCAATTCTCTCTTCCTTGTCTGCCACTCATGATTTGTCACGTCAGTTTGAAATTTATTTTTTTAGTTCATTCATTTGGCTCTCTAGCATTTCTCTACTCATTAATGTTTTTTAGTTGGTAAACCAGTCGTTGAGATTTTTTTGTTGTTATCTTATCTGCCAATGTTATTTTTGTGAAAGTGCAAAGGTTATATAAATAAACATGGGAAGACTTGACACAAGTTTCGTTGTAGCACTATGGCAATTCAATTTATGAATCCAGGTTCAAATCTCGGCAGCGAAATTTTTTTTTGTTTTATTGTTTCTTCTAGATTGGCCAAACTACACCATCTTTTTCTTTTTTAATTACGTTTATATTTGTGGTTTATGGCTTGTTTGATGTGCATTTAAAGGTCCTAAAAATCCGTTTGAAGAAAAAAGTATCAGTTTTTAATAATATATAAAGAAAAAAAAAAAAAAGGCTTTTAAGAATACAAAAGGCTTAAAAATTGCCAAAATCTGGTTTCCACAAAAGCTTAAAAATAAAGTTTATGCCAAAAAGAGTTTTTTTTTTTTTTTTTTTTTAGAAAAAAAACTTAAAGGCTTTATGTCTCAAATACAATTTCAGACATGCTCTAAACCAATCAAAAAAGAAAAGAAACAAAAAAAAAAAAAAAAAGTGGAATTTTTATTATTTGTTTTAATCCTTTGGGATAGGTAATAGTTGGGGTAAATTATTTTTTTTCCCCAAAATTAATAGGGGTATTTTTGTCTTATTGAGAAATTTATATGAGAATTTTTATCTTTTCGCTAGCATTGGCAGGCGTTAACAATATTTTGGTAGTTTAGGGGACATTGTCATAATTGAAAGTTCGAGAGAGTCATCGCCAATTAGATAGTTAAATTTAGTATTAGGATCCTCTCCATTTCAAAATCCCTCTATTTCCTCCATTTAATGTATTTTGAAGGGTAGTGTTGTCCAAACATTTTAATGAGGGTAGTGCATTAAATGCATTATCCTTCAAAATGCACTAAATGGAGGAAATGGAGGAATTTTGAAATGGAGAGGATCCTTCAATAAAAATTTTAAGCACCATCCAAAATTATTTCCAACAAGAAAAACGAAAAATGGAAGGTCCAATAAATTTAGAATCTGAAAACAACCGTAATCTAATTAAAGACAATTCACATATTCAATGAATCACTCACTTTTCTTTTAAGGAAGGAAAATCATTTGTTTTGTAAAGTAATTAATTATTTCTTTGTTTTCTATGAAAGAATTCCTTTTTTTCATTGTTGTAATTATTTCATTACATTGACAAAAAATTCACCTCATTCACTTTGTAAAGTAAGAAAATCCAAATGTTCAAAATGTGAATTTTCTTTTTTAAAGAAAAGAATGTTATATATATATAGGACATAAATTAAATAATTTAATAGCCTAGCTTGATCTTGAGTTAAGCCCGACTTAGCTCAAATAGCATTCTCAATAAACTCGAACTTTAACTTGAGCTTGCCCGAGATTAAACGAGCTGAACTTGAACACACATTTCACAACTAGGTTTGAATAAGCATATTCATGAATGAGTCAATCTTGAAATCTTAAAGCTCGACTCGACTCGACTTGGCTCAATTACAACCATACTTACATGTGAGAAAACTTCAACCTTGAGATCCTTGGGGACGTGTAGATTGGTATAGAGAGATATGAAAGAAAATAATGGGAAAAGATAAAGAGGGGGATGGCTAAAAAAAAAAAAAATTGGCTAGGTTTTTATGAGTAAATGTTTGGATTTTGAATTAATGATATAAAATTTATTTATTTTTGGTGTGAAATACCAAAGTGAGGCTTGTGGTTCGGTTGTTTCTAGAATTATCTAGGGTTTTTATTGGTCAGTTCATGCTATTCTTCAAATAGAGAAGTGTTAGAGATCCAAACAAATGAACACAGAAAAATTTTCAAACTAATGTGGCAAAGGTTTTTTTTTTTTTTTTTTTTGACATGTCCACTTCATGATGCGTGGTCCGCTGACTGAGCTACATCTTGAGGACATGTGGCAAGGGTTTTCAAGTTAAAAGAAATGCAATTCTCTCTTCCTTGTTTGCCAGTCACATTTTGCCACGTCAATTTGAAAAAAAAAAATTGTGTTCATTTGTTTGACTCTCTAACATTTCTCTATTCAATAATGTGTTATTAGTTGGGAAACAAGTCGTTGAGATTTTTTTGCTGTTGTCATCTTATCTGCCAATGTTGTTTTTGTGAAAGTGCAAAGGTTATATAAATAAACCTGGGAAGACTTCACACAAGTTCCACTGCAGCACTATGGCAATTCAATTTATGAATTGGGGTTCAAATCCCGGTAGACGAAAACTTTTTTGCTTTTATTGTTTCTTCGAGATTGGCCAAACTACTCCATGTTTTTCTTTTTTAATTATGTTTATATTTGTGGTTTATGGCTTGTTTGATGTGCGTTTAATGGGCCTAAAAATCTGTTTTAAGAAAAAAAAAATATCAGTTTTTTAGAAAAAAATATATATAAGCGCTTTTATGGGTACAAAAAGCTTAAAAATTTCCAAAATGTGGTTTCCGCGAAAGCTTTAAAATAAAGTTTATGACAAAAAGAGTTTTTTTTTTATTTATTTAGAAAAAAAAAAAAAAAAAACTTAAAAGCTTTGTTTCTCAAGTACAATTTCAGACATACTCCAAACCAATCAAAAAAAAAAAAAAAAAAGTGGAATTTTATTATTTGTTTTAATCCCTGAATTAATAGAGGTATTTTTGTCTTATTGAGAAATTTATATGAGAATTTTATCTTTATGTTAGCCTTGGCGGGCATTGACAATGTTTTGGTAGTTTAGGGAGACATTGTCATAATTAAAAGTTCGAGAGGGACATTGTCAATTGGATAGTTATTTGAGGGGGTATTTGGACTTTTCCTTTTATATTATCATATTTCTATTAAAATTGTATGCACCATTTAAAATTATTTCCAGCAAGAAAAACGAAAAATGGAACGTCCAATAAATTTAGAATCTGAAGACAACCATAATCTAATTAAAGTCAATTCACTTGTTCAATGAATCACTCTCTTTTCTTTTAAGGAAAGAAAATAATTTGTTTTGTAAATTAATTAATTATTTCTATGTTTCCTATGAAGAATTCTTTTTTTCAGTGTTGTAATTATTGCTTTACATTGACGGAAAATTCACCTCTTTCACTTTGTAAAGTAAGAAAATCCAAATGTTCAAAATGAGATTTTTCTACTTAAAAAAAGAATGTTATATATACATAGGACATAAATTAAAGAATTTAATAGCCTAGTTCATCTCAAGTTAAGCTCGACTTAGCTCGAATAGCATTCTCAATATATAAACTCAAGCTTTAGTTCGAGCTTGCCCAAGATTAACACATTTCACAACTAGGCTCGAATAAGCATATTCGCAAACGAGTCAATCTTAAAATCATAAAGCTCGACTCGACTCGGCTCAATCACAGTCATACTTACATGTGAGAAAACTTCAACCTTGAGATCCTTGGGGACGTGTAGATTGGTATAGAGAGATACGAAAGAAAATGATGGGAAAAGATAAAGAGGGGGACAGCTAAAAAAAAAAAAATATTGGCTAGGTTTTTATTTGTAAATGTTAGGAATTTTAATTAATGATATAAAATTTATTTATTTTTGGTGTAAAATACCAAATAGAGGCTTGTGGTTTGGTTGTTTCTAGAAGTATCTTGGGTTTTTATTCGTTTGTTCATGTTATTCTTCCCAAAAGAGAAGTGCTAAAGATCCAAAAAAAAAAAAATGAGAAGTGCTAAAGATCCAAACAAATGAACACCGAAAAAATTTCAAACTAATGTGGCAAGTGTTTTATTTTTTTTTTAACATGTCCACACAAGAGGGGGGAGGGGGAATTCGAACTAGTAACCTTCGCTTCATGAGGCGTTGTCCAGCCGAATAAGCTTCCTCTTGGGGACATGTGGCAAGGGTTTTCAATTTAAAAGAAATGCAATTCTCTCTTCCTTGTCTGTCACTCACGATTTGCCACGTCAGTTTGAAAAATTTGCTTAGTTCATTTGTTTGATTCTCTAGCATTTCTCTATTCATTAATGTGTTATTAGTTGGTAAACCTATCGTTGAGATTTTGTTGTTGTTGTCATCTTATCTACCAATGTTGTTTTTGTGAAAGTGCAAAGGTTATATAAATAAACATGGGAAGACTTGATACAAGTTCCACTGTAGCACTATGACAATTCAATTTATGAATTCGGGTTCAAATCCCGGCAGCGGAAAACTTTTTTGCTTTTATTGTTTTTTCGAGATTGGCCAAACTACTCCATCTTTTTTAATGGGCCTAAAAATCCGTTTTAAGAAAAAAATATCAATTTTTTATTTTATTTTATTTTATTTTATTTAAAAAAAAAAACACTTTTAAGAGTTCAAAAAGCTTAAAAATTGCCAAAATGTAGTTTCCACAAAAGCTTAAAAATAAAGTTTGTGCCAGAAAGAGTTTTATTTTTTTTACAAAAAAAAACTTAAAAACTTTATTTCTCAAATACAATTTCAGACATGCTCTAAACCAATCAAAAAATTAAAAATTAAAAAAAAATTAAAAAAAAAGTGGAATTTTTATTATTTGTTTTAATCCTTTGGGGCAGGTAATAGTTGGGGCAAATAATTTTTTTTCCCTGAATTAATAGGGGTATTTTAGTCTTATTGAGAAATTTATATGAGAATTTAATCTTTTACTAGCCTTGGCAGGCATTAACAATGTTTTGGTAGTGTAGGAGGACATTGTCATAATTGAAAGTTCGAGGGGGACATTGCCAATTGGATAGTTATTTGAGGGGTATGTGAACTTTTCCATTTATATTATCATATTTCAATAAAAAATTTAAGCACCATCTAAAATTATTTCCAGCAAGAAAAACGAAAAATGGAAGGTCCAATAAATTTAGAATCCAAAGACAACCGTAATCTAAATAAAGACAATTCACATATTCAATGAATCACTCACTTTTCTTTTAAGGAAAGCAAATCATTTGTTTTGTAAAGTAATTAATTATTTCTTTGTTTTCTACAAAAGAATTCCTTTTTTTATTGTTGTAATTATTTCTTTACATTAACAGAAAATTCACCTCATTTACTTTGTAAAGTAAGAAAATCCAAATGTTCAAAATGTGAATTTTCTTTTTTAAAAAGGAATGTTATATATATATATATATATAGAGAGAGAGAGAGAGAGAGAGAAAGAGAGAGAGAGAGAGAGAGAGAGGGGACAGAAATTAAATAATTTAATAGCCTAGCTCGATCTTGAGTTAAGCCCTAAGAGGTAGCTCAATCGGCTGGGACCACGCCTAATAAAGCGGATGTCACTAGTTCGAATCCCCTCTCCCCCTCTTGTGCGGACATGTCAAAAAAAAAAAAAAAAGCATTCTCAATAAACTCAAACTTTAGCTCGAGCTTGTCCGAGATTAAATGAGCTAAACTTGAACACACATTTCAGAACTAGCCTCAAATAAGCATATTCATGAAAGAGTCAATCTTGAAATCTTAAAGCTCGACTCGACTAGACTCGGCTCAATTACAACCATACTTACATGTAAGAAAACTTCAACCTTGAGATCCTTAGGGACGTGTAGATTGGTATAGAGAGATATGAAAGAAAATGATGGGAAAAGATAAAGAGGGGGATGGCTAAAAAAAAAAATTGGCTAGGTTTTTATTAGTAAATGTTAGGATTTTGAATTAACGATATAAAATTTATTTGTTTTTGGTGTAAAATACCAAAGTAAGGCTTGTGGTTTGGTTGTTTCTAGAAGAATCTTGGGTTTTTATTGGTATGTTCATGTTATTCTTCCAATAAAGAAGTGTTAAAGATCCAAACAAATACAGAAAAATTTTCAAACTAATGTGACAGAGGTTTTTTTTTTTTTTTTTACATGTTCACCAAAGAGGAGGGAGGGGGAATTCAAACTAGTGACATCCGCTTCATGAAGCGTGGTCTGCTGATTGGGCTATCTCTTTGGAACATGAGGCAAGGGTTTTCAAGTTAAAAGAAATGCAATTCTCTCTTCATTGTCTGCCACACACAGTTTGCCACGTCAGTTTGAAAGATTTTCTGTGTTCATTTGTTTGGTTCTCTAGCATTTCTCTATTCATTAATGTGTTATTAGTTGGAAAACCAGTCATTGAGATTTTTTTGCTGTTGTCATCGTATTTTGCCAATGTTGTTTTTGTGAAAGTGCAAAGGTTATATAAACAAACATGGGAAGACTTGACACATGTTCCGCTGTAGAACTACGGCAATTCAATTTATGAATCCGGGTTCAAATCCCAGCAGAGGAAATCTTTTTCGTTTTTATTGTTTCTTCATGATTGGCCAAACTACTCCATCTTTTTCTCTTTTAATTACGTTTACATTTGTGGTTTATGGCTTGTTTGATGTGGGTTTAATGGGCCTAAAAATCCGTTTTAAGAAAAATGTATCAGTTTTTTAGAAAAAAAAAAAATAAAAGCTCTTTTATGGGTACAAAAAGCTTAAAAATTACCAAAATGTGGTTTCCGCAAAAGCTTAAAAATAAAGTTTATGCCAAAAAAAGTTTTTTTTTTTTTTTAAAAAAAAAAAAAAAAAACTTAAAAGCTTTATTTTTCAAATACAATTTCAGACATGCTCTAAACCAATCAAAAAAGAAAAGAAAAAATGGAATTTTTATTATTTGTTTTAATCCTTGAATAAATATGGGTATTTTTGTCTTATTGAGAAATTTATATGAGAATTGTTATCTTTTTGCTAGCCTTGGCAGGTATTAACAATGTTTTCGTAGTTTAGGGGGACATTGTCATAATTGAAAGTTCGAGAGGGACATTGTCAATTGAATAGTTATTTGAGGGGGTATGTGAACTTTTCCTTTTATATTATTAGATTTCAATAAAATTTTATGCACCATCTAAAATTATTTCCAACAAGAAAAATGAAAAATTGAATGTCCACTAAATTTAGAATCTAAAGACAACCATAATCTAATTAAAGACAATTCACATGTTCAGTGAATCGCTCTCTTTTCTTCTAAGGAAATAAAATAATTTGTTTTGTAAAGAAAATAAGTATTTATTTGTTTTCTACGAAAGAATTCCTTTTTTTAGTGTTGTAATTATTGCTTTACATTGACGGAAAATTCACCTCATTCACTTTGTAAAGTAAGAAAATCCAAATGTTCAAAATGAGAATTTTCTATTTAAAAAAAGAATGTTATATATATATAGGACATAAATTAAAGAATTTAATAGCCTAGCTCATCTCAAGTTAAGCCTGACTTAGCTCGGATAGCATTCTCAATAAACTCCAGCTTTAGTTCGAGCTTGCCCGAGATAAAACGAGCAGAACTTGAACACAAATTTCACAACTAAGCTCGAATAAACATATTCGTAAATGAGTCAATCTTAAAATCATAAAACATGACTCGACTCGACTCGGCTCAATTACAGCCATACTTACATGTGAGAAAACTTCAACCTTGAGATCTTTGGGGACGTGTAGATTGGTATAGAGAGATATGAAAGAAAATGATGGGAAAAGATAAAGAGGGGGGACGGCTAAAAAAAGTAAAAAATTGGCTTGGTTTTTATTAGTAAATGTTAGGAATTTTAATTAATGATATAAAATTTATTTATTTTTGGTGTAAAATACCAAAGAAAGACTTGTGGTTTGGTTGTTTCTAGAAGTATCTGGGTTTTTATTGGTCTGTTTATGTTATTCTTCCAATAGAAAAGTGCTAGAGATCCAAACAAATGAACACTGAAAAATTTCAAACTAATGTGGCAAGGGTTTTCAAGTTAGTAACCTCCATTTCATGAGGCGTGGTCCAGCCGATTGAGCTACCTCTTGGGGACATGTGGCAAGGGTTTTCAAGTTAAAAGAAATACAATTCTCTCTTCCTTGTCTGTCACTCATGATTTGCCACGTCAGTTTGAAAATTTTTTTGAGTTCATTTGTTTAGCTCTCTAGCATTTCTCTATTCATTAATGTTTTCTTAGCTCGTTGAGATTTTTTTGCTGTTGTCATCTTATCTGCCAAAGTTGTTTTTGTGAAAGTGCAAAGGTTATATAAATAAACATGGGAAGAGTTGACACAAGTTCCGTTGTAGCACTATGGCAATTCAATTTATGAATCCGGGTTCAAACCCCGGCAACGGAAAACTTTTTTGGTTTTATTGTTTCTTCTAGATTGACCAAACTACTCCATCTTTTTCTTTTTTAATTACGTTTGTATTTGTGGTTTATGGCCATTGTCAATTGGATAGTTATTTGAGGGGGTATATGGACTTTTCCTTTTATATTATCATATTTCAATAAAAAATTTATGCACCATCTAAAATTATTTCCAACAAGAAAAACGAAAAATGGAATGTCCAATAAATTTAGAATCCGAAGACAACCATACTCTAATTAAAGACAATTCACATGTTCAATGAATCACTCTCTTTTCTTTTAAGGAAAGAAAATAATTTGTTTTGTAAAGTAATTAATTATTTCTTTGTTTTCTATGAAAGAATTCCTTTTTTTTTAGTGTTTTAATTATTTATGTACATTGACGGAAAATTCACCCCATTCACTTTGTAAAGTAAGAGAATCCAAATGTTCAAAACGAGAATTTTCTTTTTAAAAACAGAATGTTATATATATATAGGAAATAAATTAAAGAATTTAATAGCCTAGCTTGATCTCGATTTAAGCCTGACTTAGCTTGAATATTGATGTGGTAATTTGTTGACCAAAATATCAATAATAAAATTAAACCACTCGCAATAGAACGAATCCCGTAGGATAGGGCTATATTGAGGGTGTCGAACCTCAAGGACTGTAGGGGTTTCGTTATCAAATTCGAAAGATTAAAATCAACTTAATTAAAAAGAAGTTTGTTTTATTTTTGTTTTCTAAAAGTAAATGCATAAAATAAAAGATAATTAAAATATGATAGAGAGTGTAGGGTATTGACTTTACCTCTATCCGCACAACAATGGTTAATCAGATTCAATTCCAGAAATTCATTCTATGCATGTTATAATTAAACAAGAAACTACCTTATTAAAGAGTAAGGATAATCTATCTTCGGTTGGCACGGATCGTCCACCTAACCACTAAGATGCGGCACGACCCGTCTTCCCTAGGTATAAACTATAAAACCCTTTAATAAGTTTCATATAATTAATGGAATAGCATAACCCATCTTCGGTTGGCACGGATCGTCTACCTAAATTACACTAAACTA
>CM017328.1:10975458-11189796 GCA_006937295.1 Carpinus fangiana | reverse complement strand
AAAAAAAAAAAAAAAAAACTAAACTAAACTTAAAAGCTTTATTTCTCAAATATAATTTCAAACATGCCCTAAACCAATGAAAAAAAAAGAAAAGAAGAACAAAAAAAAAAAAAAAGCATTTTTTTTTTTTTGTTTTAATCTTTTGGGGGTAAGTAATAATTGGGGTAAATTATTTTTTTTCCCGAATTAATAGTGGTTTTTTTTGTCTTATTGAGAAATTTATATGGGCGTTTTTATCTTTTTGCTAGTCTTGCGAAGACATTAACAATGTTTTGATAGTTTGGGGAGACATTGTCATAATTTAAAGTTTGAGAGTGACATTGTCAATTAAATGGTTATTTGTGGGAATATGTGGACTTTTCCTTTTATATTATTTTATTTAATAAAAATTTTATGTACCATCTAAAATTATTTCCAACAAGAAAAATGACAAAAGGGATGGTCCAATAAATTTAGAATCTAAAGACAACCATAATCTAATTAAAGACAATTCACACGTTGAATGAATCACTCCCTTTTCTTTTAAGGAAAGAAAATCATTTGTTTTCTAAAGTAACTAATTATTTCTTTGTTTTTTTTAAAAAAAAAAAAAATTCATTTTTTTAGGTGTTGTAATTATTTCCTTACATAGACAGAAAATTCACCTCATTCACTTTGTGAGGTAAGAAAATCCAAATGTTCAAAATGAGAATTTTCTTTGTAAAAAAAGAATGTTATATATGTATAGGATATAAATTTCCTCGAAGAAATATCCTCAAACCCATGTAAAATAGTGTCAAATGTCTATAAATATTTAAAATTTGGTTTAATATTTTTAGGGATTCTCATACTCCATGTGGTTTTATCCATCCTAGTGCATTGTGGCTAGGGCTGGGCATCGGTTGGTGTTGGTCGGTGTCAGTATAAATTTTTTCTTCCGCTCCAAAGTCGGTTAATTCACCGACTTTTTTCACCAAGTTTTTTTTTTCCAACACCGAATGGCGATCGATAAAGTCAGTATGTGTAAAAATTACAAATTTTCGATGAAGTCGGTCAGTAGGCGGTCGGTAAAGTCGGTTCAATTAAATAATTTTATTTCGCCTACAGAACCGAATTTGTCGAAAAAAAAAAAAAACAAAAAATTGTTCTGCCTACCACCCATTAGTTAGGCAGTGTCAATAGAAGTCGATCGGCTATCGGTCGGTAGGTAGTCTAAAGTCGGTAGGCAGTTAATTTGCCCAGGCCTAGCTGTGGCCTTCATCAGCTTCATTCGCATGTGACTTCAACCGTTTTGGTCTCCTACCAGATCTCTAAGGTGCTAGGTGTCTGTCTGAATTGAGTTTTTCAATTAAGCTTGTATCTTTTTTCTGTTTGTTGTCTTCATTGTAATCTTCTTGTTATTTTCCTTTGAATGAATGGTTGTTATTACCAAAAAAAAAAAAGCACATTAAATTCTTAACTTTATTAATAGCCATTTATTAACTAAGACTAAATTTAATGTGCTTTTTAAATGTTTATAAAAACTTGACGGATCAGGATTGTCTCACGTTGAAGTGAACTGGATACAAGCCGGTTCACGGCTAAGATATTTTTAGAGATATCAAAGGTTAAAAAGTTGCCACGTAAGACGCCAGGTACTTGACGGACAACCAAAGAACAAAACGTTGAAATTAACTCTTTCATCCAATATGCTCGAAAAACTCTTCTGTCCAGAGGATGGATGGGAAGCGAAGCCAGATAGCGATGGTGACAGTGGCGGTGGAGGAGATGGTGACAAATAGGAAACTGGAAACTCACTTGAATCTCTCTGATCTCTTAATAATATTCTCTCCCATAGCTCTTTGGCTTCAACATCCATAACGTTTCAGAAGAAAATCACTCAGATTCAAGCAAATCCCGCACATGGTTCCTTATTTTCTTTTCTTTCCCTTTTTCCACAAAAATAATGAATCGTGTGGTGCCAGCTTGTCTACCATCATCAGAACAATCAAGGAAGACAACAACAACACGATAGCCTTATCTAAATTTTTGGGGGCTTCACTTATGATTGAAGGGAAAAAAAACTGGACCACCATTACATAAAATTATTTGCATGATTCACCCACGCACAAGCACACAGAGAGGGTGAGAGAGATCTTTTAGTTTATGCTCTTTAGGGAGGTGCCGATTCTGGTGATTGATTCCCAGATGGGGATTTGCTTGAATCTGAGTCGTTTTCTTCTAAAACGTTATGAATGTTGAAGCCAAAGAGCTTTAGAGGCGTGGAGGTGATGATATTTGGTTTTGTAAGAAAATCAATTTCAGCCATGAGAGAGATGGAGAGAGAAGCTTAGTTCACATATGACATAGAGAGGGAGAGATGAGAGGGATTCAAGTGGGTTTTGTTTTTTCCCATTCATATTTGTTTTTCAACTGGCAGCTACTATAAACCTAACGTATGTTAAGTTTGCTATAAGACAACGTTATAAACTTTTAAATGAGGTGGCAGCTTCTACAACTTAGATGGTTTTAAAGCAATAGCTACCGTCAACCGGTTTTGAAATGGAGAGAATCCGTTTCCAAACTTGACACTATTTTACATGGGTCGGAGAAAATGTCCTCCAAACTGGTTGTTGTGAGTGCACTTGTGAGTGTTGAGTCCCACATTGAGAAAATATAAAAGAAAAAAGTGCTTAATATACATACCTAAGTGGACTTTAGCTATTAGCTTAGGCTTTTGGGTTAAAGTTGTATTCAACTATGTATATTAATGTATTCTTTGTATAGTTACTTTCCTGGGATTGGTGTCTAGATGAGTCGGGTTTAGAGTTGTGCCTCCACCCGCAACTCGGGTTGTGTCCGCCATCCGCAACTCTTGACGTGAGACACTTTTGGAAATATAAAAAGATTCACAAGTGAGGGAGAGTTTGGTCAATGTGAAAAGATTTACAAGTGATGAGGAAATTGTTATAAATGTACTTGTGAGTGTTAAGTTTCACATTGAGAAAATATAAAAGAAAAGAGTGCTTCATATACCTAAGTGGACTTTACCCCATTAGCTTAGGCTTTTAGGTTAGAGTTATGTTCAACTATATATATTAATGTACTATTGGTAAAAACTTTATAATCGCTTTAATCTCCCAACACTGGTCTTATATATATGCTTTGTAAAATTCATACCGTCAATTGTCAAATGAAGTTTCCTTTATACTCTTCAAAAAAATAAAATATTTCTTTGCAAAGTAGCTAAAATGAATTCTTTATCTATAATTATATGGTTAATTAAAATTAGGCTCGCAACCCTCCTGTTCTAGGAGTAGTTAGCCCATTAAAATTAGGCTCGCAACCCTCCTGTTCTAGGAGTAGTTAGCCCTCCATTTGACGATGTTTAGTGGTTTTATAAAATTGCTAACTAAATCAACTAAATCAAATAAAGTATATTCTTACCGTTAAATTTAGAGAAATTTTGAAAAGCTGATTGTAATGCTCTTACTTCATTGGATTTGTGTCCGTATGTTAGGTTGTTCAACATTGTTGCTCGATCTGTTGAGCTTTACTATGTTTTGGTTAGATCCGTCGAAATCAAATGAATGTGTATTGAAGTAACTTTATCGAAGTAAGCGGAGCCTAATATATAATATATATATATATAAGAAAAAAAAAAAGTAAAGTGAAATGTTATAAATACCTAGTAATAAAATGTTTTTTTTTTTTTTTTTTATGGCTCCAAAAAACCATTTGACTCCCCAAAAAAACAAAATTCTCTTGCCGTTGTTTGGACTTGTACTTCCTCTGCGCCATGCTGGGCAGAGCCTTTTTGCTTTTGTGCCTGCCTTGCCTTGCCTTGCTCAAGTCAAGGCCGCTGCCTTGCCTTACTCAAGTCAAGGCCGCTGCGCGCCTTGAGTTGCTCAAATCAAGGCTCATTAGGATATCGGCCATGGCCTATTTAAGATCCTCCATGCCATCATGCCGTGGCCATCTCTGCTCTTGCTTTGCTGATTGCTCTGCCGACTGCCATGGCCTTCGCACTCCCTCTCCCTCCCCTTCTCTGTTTCCCTCCAGCATTATGCTCAACACGCTTTCAGTTCCCAACAAAGCCGAAACCAAGACCTTTTACTTTAATTAGCTTCTCCCCAGCAAGAAAAGAGTACTTCAGATTACGCGCCCAGTACTACTCAACACCAAGAACAGAACCGCATCCTGTGCGCGATCGAGATCGCACCGTCAATCCACTTACCGGGAAGAACAGGTACGGATATGTAATTCCGGGAAAAGATCGCCTCTATGGGTGCCCCCACTGCGACAAAATGAAGAAGAAGCTCATCTACCCTCTGGTGGTAGACTTGGATGAGTTCTTCGACAGGGAGGAGACGAAGAAACATATGTCCGAAATGCATCCGAAATTTGATTGCTGTTGTGGGAAATGTAATATTTGTTTTCAGACACATGAAGAGCTCATGGAGCACGAATACAACTTTTGCCCAATGATTGTAATAACAAGATGAGTTTGGTGTGTGTATATATATATATATATATATATGTTTGAGTTTTTTTTTTTTTTTAAATGTTTAATATAAATATGATTATCAAATTGTGTTGTCATATATATATATATATTAGATGTCTACATATGAGGAGGAGGAGGGAGAATTCGAACTAGTGACATCCATTTCATAAGACATAGTCTTTAGCCAATTTTTTTTTTTTTTTTTACATGTCCGCACAAGAGGAGGAGAGAGATTTGAATTAGTGACATTCGCTTCGTTAGACATGATTCAGCCGATTGAGTTATTACTTAAGGCAACGCTAATTAAGCTACCCTTAAGGACTATATTGTCATAATTTTGATTATATGCAATTGACATCTATCATAATTACAATAATGTAATTAGAGGTTACATTTTGCAACAAACCACAATGGAACGCTGGAGTGGAATTAGAACTTTTAATTTAGGACGAAATTTATATATATATATATATATATTTGGGAGAACAAAAATCAATTTTTAAAGGCGTATTGGATTTGGTTTAGAACAATCGGTAAAATCAAAATGCACTATTTGACGTGACGACGGAAATACTTTTATTTTTTAATCTGAATTTGAAGGTTTTTTATTTACATTGGAAAAACCTTTTTATTGGGACGAAAGTCAAATAAAAAAAATGTTTTCAAGCATTATTTTTCATATGAGAGTGAAAATTATTATTATATTTAATAATAATTTTTAGTCTCACGTTAAAAAAGATATATATATATACGTTTGGAACTTTGTAACATTTCTCTCTGGTGAGTCTCTCGTTGGCGGTAAGTTTTGTTTTCTATTTCTTATCAGTTTAAAATTATATAAATAAATAAACAAGGGGATAAATAGTTAGAAATCCGCTGTAGCAACTTGGTAATAAGCAATTATATGATTAAATTCGGGTTCAAATCCCGGCAGCGGAAAAATGTTTTGTTTTTTAAAAAAAAAAAAAAATTTATCGGGCCAATGGGCTTGTTGGTCCTTCAAGATATCCATCTTATTGGCCCAACAACTCTCCCTCAAAAGTAATATCTTATTTGGAAATTGACTCAACCATCTATCCATCCATTAACGGTCTCCTCCCACCCACCCACGGCTCCCGCTACCGCCTACCAGGTACAGGCCAGCTACTACCTCTTCTTCCAAAATTTCGTTTCTTTTTCTCTGCAACTACACATTTCTTGACGCTATGAAAAGAATGTTTTTCTTAAATATTTGTGGTTCACCATCTGGGTCATGCTTGTGCACTGCTTATGCATCATAGAAACATTTAACTACATGTTAACACTTCCACTTTATGCATTGATGATATATCTTCTTCTTTTTTTCTTTTTTCTTTTTCTTTTTTTTTTTTTCTTTTATGTGGGATTAACTTGGTTTGTGTGAGTGTGTGTGTGTGTGTGTGTGAAGAATATTTGCAGGAATGGGTAGTCTTCTACATGGGAATATGAATTGCAGCATTTTATGCAAAGGGGGAGCGGTTTCATTCGTGGGTTTTGCTGCTCTTCCATTTACGCAGTCGAGGGTGAGAGCTTTTGAAGGTTTGGTAAGAGGTCAGTCGGTGATTTCTTTGCTTTACTTGAATCTAAAGTTGGGATTTACTTGAATCGGATTCTCTGTTTTTGAAATTGACCGGTTGAATCGACTGGATTTCTATCATTTTTCTTGAAATTGTGATTTGTTTTCCTCTTTAAGGCAGTTTAATCTACTATTCATAGATTAAACTGGAATTAGGCAACACAGTTACAATTTTGTTTTGGTTCTTTAGATGAGAATAAGGCCTCTTATGTCTGCCAGAATTATGTTTTACAATTTTTTATTTATTTTACTTCAAAAATGCTTAAACGGTGACAAGAACATTGGATACTTAACATAATTTATGAAAAAACCATAAAATAAGATAAACAATGTTTTGATGCATGATGCTCAAATGTTAGCATGAGTCATCTGCTGACATTTTCTCGTCTATTGACTACTTTCTGTAATAATTGTTTTTAAGGTTTTCTGCAAGAAGACTTCCTGATGTGGATTATAAGACTTTGTAAATCAGAATTCATTGCTTATATAAGACTATTACATTTATTTAGTGATGCAACATCTTTTATTGAATTTTTTAGGACAAATTATCAGTCAAAGCTTATGTAGAAAGGAAACTTCTGTTTTTCTGGGGAAAGGATCCAACCACATGTTGTCAAAGAAAGTGATCTTTACCATCCCTAGATGTAGCCCTTCTTCAAACTCCAGTGATAGTGACAATGACTCCTCCAAACAGGCCAAGGTATGTATGAAGCAACAACTAGTGAATGTGCTTATCTTTATGTCTTTCTGTCATACAATGTATGAAGTTATCCTCTAGCCTGTGTTGTAAGCGTGAAACCTAAGTTTCTTTAAAAGATATTTACTTGATAGTATATTAGTCTTTAAATGATGACACTAGCCCTTGGTGTAAACTTTGCTCATTTATTCCTTACTTGTTGGACGGGAGCTGTATCATCATGTCCTGCTATTGGATAAACTCAAAAGCTAACGATAAAAATTCATAGGACTTCCACACTTGTTCCCTTTTTCTTCCTCTTTTTCCTTTTCCAGGCGTTGAGGCAGCCCGGGAAGAGAAAAGGTTGGGAGTTGGGCAGTGAGGGAGAGAGAGGAAAGAGATGTTGGCCACAAAACTGATGCAGAATTGAATATGATCATTTTTTTCTCTTTGCTTCTTCTTGGTTTGAAAAAGTATATATTTAGTTTTAAATTGAATTTGGTTAGTGGGTCATCCTTTTAGTTTGCTGATAGTGGCTGCCTAGTAGTACACCTTAAGGCCAATGCTGATTGCTCATCGGCTGCATTTAATGCTATGGAGTTTCTTTGGGTTTTTAAGTTATAATGAAGCTTAACTAAGAGCAGTAGACTTCAAAACGCATGCACACACAAAACAGAGAGCTGTGAATTTGGGTAAAGGATGAGTATCACATGTTCTCATCTGCTTTGTATAGGAGTGTTCCTATTTAAATGATAAGGTTCATAAGATTGAAGTTGTGGCTATCGTGTCATATATGATTCTAGCAGTTTCCTTGAAACTAAACTTGTTTTAGTTTTGCTGGATAGAGTGTGGATTTGGCGCCCTGCTAGGTCTGAAGACTTGGTTCATATTCAAAGCCAACTTCTGCTTTGTATAGGAGTGTTCCTATTTAAATGATAAGGTTCATAAGATTGAAGTTGTGGCTATCGTGTCATATATGATTCTAGCAGTTTCCTTGAAACTAAACTTGTTTTAGTTTTGCTGGATAGAGTGTGGATTTGGCGCCCTGCTAGGTCTGAAGACTTGGTTCATATTCAAAGCCAACTTCCAAGTGTTAATATTGGAGATGTTGATCAGGCCATTTTGGTTAACTCAAAAAATTCAAGGTATAGTGTTGGGCTGCTTGGGAAGATATTAGGGAAAATAAACCCAAGGTTGGATGGTGGAGATTGGTTTGATTTGCATTAGCCATCCTTAAACAAGCTTTCTTTCTTTGTCTTGTTTTTCATAAGGCTCTTTCTACTGGTAAGCGTTTGCTGGGTTGGGGTTATAATAGGGATACTTCATGGCTGTGTGGAGACTGCTGAGTATCTTTTCTTTGGTTGTGGCTTTAGTGCTCAGCTGTGGAAGAGTCTTATGAAGAAGTCTATGATTCTTAATCCTATTGTTGATTGAGCTGATATTGTGGCTTTTGGCACTAGAAACTGAATGGGTAATAGCCTTCAAGGCTAGTCTCTGCAAGCTGAGTTTGAGTGCAGCTGTGTATTATCTTTGGCTGCAGGGAAATGCTAGGCAAGACTCCCAAAACTGAAGAGCAGATTCTACAAGCTGTGATTTGGGATATTATGCGTAGAATTAGTTGGAAAGGGAGGTTTTGTAAATCTGATTCTACTTTTGTTCTTTGTGAATACTGGGGAATTGGGGTTGATATTTTGCATTGATAGCAAACATATTCTCTTGTCTGTTATAGTGCTTGTTGATGGTTTTGGTTGGTTTTATTTTGGGTGATTTTGGCTTCGGCTGTATTGCTAGAGTTATTTGTTGATTGCTGGGATCTAGCTGTTGCTGTAGTGTATGTGAATTCTTTGTTGTGATTAATGAAATAACTCATTCATCCACAAAAAAAAAAGTAATGACTTTTGGGTTTCAAATTTTATTTTTTTGGATGCTATTCTCAGAGCCATAGCAGTTCAAGAAAAGGAAAACACTAAAAAAAGAGGATAGCAATCTATCTGTCATAACGTTTTCTTGTTTCTACAGAAGATACCTTTTGGTTACACAAGGAAGGATGTTTTACTGATTGGACTTGGACTTACTGTCTTCGGCATTGGCTTGAAAACTGGATTAGAGGTATCTGGCTCTCTTACGTTATAATATCAACTTTTTGTTGCCCTTGATGTTTGTTTCTAGGTCTTCTTTGTTCTTTTCTTTTTTACACACTGGCTTATGGTAAATGGAGTGGTATGTATTAGATATGTCCAAGTGTATTATTTTCCCAATCTAGATAAAGCTAAAGAAGTCATTTGAGAAATACATATATTGAAAACTGTATAATTAAGAAAAGTCATACCTTTCTTCTTTTCATAATTATGCTTGCCTATAATATCTTCACTTAATTTTGTGTGTGTATTGAAATGTAAGGCATCCGTTATAAATACAATCCATCAAGGTGGTTCGCTGCTAGTCCAGCCTTATAATTGTTCTTGTTATGATGTCGTGCAGTTTGTAGGAGTTGATCCTCTGCAAGCTGGAAATGTAGTTCAGCTGGTACTGGTTTTGGGCCTAACTGTTGGTTGGATTTCGACATATATATTTAGAGTTTCAAACAAGGAAATGACATATGCTCAACAATTACGTGACTATGAAAGCAAAGTCATGGAGGTAAAGTTTTTTTAAGATTTATTTTCTTCTTACTTCAGCATAATTTTCTGAAAGTAAGAAACCATTGGTTCTTATGCACAAGAAAGAAAGTCTTTCTTTCCTTTTTAGTTTTTGTAGTTCCACTAACATTTTCACTTGTTAATGTCTATGGATATATCCTGCAAATTCTGTTAATAGAGACAACAAAACAATCTTGAAATATGTATTACGACGACAGTTTTCTCGCTGCATTCTGCAGTCTAGTGCAAATATATATTATGAAGCCCAATTCTGTTTTGAAATAATACTTGGATACTTCTTTCTTTAATTTTCTCATAGGTGCTCCAACTTCTTACTAAAAAATCAAGTTTATTTCAAACGGTTGGTCCTCGTTCTGCTACTCTAAGTGGGTATCACTGATATGTTTTACAGAAATATTTGCCATGCATAGAGGCAATGTATTTTCCAGGATTGTCTTGTATCAATTCCTTTTTCAAAAAAAAAAAGATCAAATTTCAGTGGAACTCACTTCATTTTAGTGGAAGACCTTCAATAGAATGCTTTCATATCTATTGATCTAATTGATCTATAGCTGAGCCTCTCAGCATAAACTCATTTCTGTTCTTGACTTTCTTTTTCTTTTTCTTTTTCTTTCAATTTTCGGTTATTATCAATTTCCTTTTGCATGGGATTAAGTGTAGTTTTCCCTAATATTGAATGGGGGCTGATGGTGGATTTGCAGAAGCGGATAGAGGGCCTGACAGAAGCAGAGCTGGAAGTGTTGCTTGAACAAGTTGAGGAAGAGAAGAGACGCCTAGCTAGGGGTGAGCAGGTTAAGTAAATTAAGATATTTGTCATGTATAGCTTCTAAACCATTACTACAGATATTGATGTACAAATCTATGTATATGGGGCAATTAGTTCACACGCATATTATTTGATGCAATTAACTCTCCAAACATGGAAGTTTCATATGCAGTTTGATAGGAACCTAAGGTTTTCTATCATTTGAAAATCAGAAAAAAAATAAAATAAAATAAAATAAAAGGTATAAAAAAACAAGATAAATCGATCGCTTCGCGGGGATCGAACTTTCAATTGATTACTTAGAATTGTTATATGACATATACGTTGAATTTATACAATAAAGCAAGAATTATTTAGGTAAGTTTAGCGTACTAGGGAATAGCCTATTAGATAAATAAAATAAAAATATACTTGATACAACTTATTAAGGAGACAAAAATTTAGGGTTTCCTAACACAAGTGAAAAGTATTGCCCATTAACTTACTTTCAATCTGAATGAAATTGGATCTAGAAGAAACTACTTAGAATTTTAAGAAATATAAAGGAAATCAATGAACCAAAGCTTATACGCATGGAAAAAGAGTTTGATCTTTAAGCTTAAGTTTACAGTCAAAGAATACAAAAGAAAAGTTTCACATGGGGATGAATGTGTAGTAGATGTAACTGCGTATATAATTAGTGATTCTGAGAGTTTTAATATTATAATGCAAATGTAATTAATTAACGCTTCCTTTCCCTGAGTCGTGATTATTAAACTCAAGTTTGACTTCAATGACTTGTTTATAAATCTAGTTGGCTTATAATTTCTCAATACTTTAGTGTTGGTAAAGCATTATTTGTAAAAATGCTTTACAGATGTAAAACATTATTTGTTAAAATAAAAAAATTAAAAAAATAAAATAAAATTAGGGTGGTAACAAAATAGAGGAGGGGTGGCCACTATATGGCCATAGTGGTCACCCCTCCTCCATTTTGTTACCACCCTAATTTTTTTTTTAAAAAAAAATAATAATAATAAGTCAGCTCTTTACTTCTGCAAAAATTAAGCATTTGTTTTGTTAAAATATTCTTAACAATAAAAGAAGAATAAATATTTATAAAAATTATTTTGTGTTTTGTATTTATGGCCTGTTTGAGATTTTGAGGAATCTAAAAGTACTTTTGACACTCAAAAAGTCCATTTAAAAAAAAAAAAAAAAAGGTATTCGTTTGGTAAAAAAAATTAAAAGCACTTTTAAGGGTCCAAAAAGCTTAAAATAGCCATAAAAACACTTTTAGCAAAAGCTTAAAAATAATACTTTTGCTCAAAAGCTCTTTTTTACTTGAAAACTCTATTTCTCAAACGCAATCATAAACAAGATCTTAGAATTGTTTGTTAATGTATTTGTGTAAAGGGAAAAACAAAAAAATAAAAATAAGACAAAATATTGGCAGACGTATATCTCCTTATATGCTTTTACGGATAAATGCGATTTTTGTTATTGTGGTTCGAGGTTTTAACTAATAGCTCCCTAGATTTTATAAATAAAGATTTTATAAATCTTTTTAACCGCTTAACGGTAAGAACAACTTTGTTTTCTCTACTTACCCTAAAGAATGATTAATCACTTCTTAAAACCTTCGAAACTATTGTAAAAACCTCAAACCTATTGCATTTATCCCTGTGATTTATGATGGTATTGTTTCTCTACAATACACTACATGAGAAAATGACTAGAGATATTAGTGGCTACCAAATAATAATTTATGATGTATTTTCAAAACTGTTTTCGGAATCAACAATGGAAGCCCCATATGTCCCTCTCATAGCCATCCAAATTCCACAATCAGAATCAATTATGCAAGAAAATTAAATAATAATAATAATAATTGATGATTGCATGTGAGAGTAGAGAGCCAAAATAATTGCAGAACAACTATAGCACACTCAACATAGAAAATAGAATAGTCCAATGCTTATTCATTTAAACATTTTGGTATGTTTTGAAGTTAGAAGCAATTATTAGTTGCTCATGCTAAGAAAATTGGCCATGGTAACATTTAAGCTTTCATTAGACATGTAGTGATTGGGTTTATAATCCTTGAGCTCAAGGATACTAGCATGCTCTTAGGGTATGCTAGAGAGAGAGGATTAAAGGCGGCGGAATCACCTTCCGTGGCAATAATGGATGGTTCAGCCACCTCTAGTGACCGAATTGGAGGGTCGAATCATGTCTTATGGACTGCAATAGACACTTTATGGCTTGCACCGTGTTCAAGTCACCAATTTTTATTTTTATTTTTACTAAGGGCATGTTTGGGTGCGCATTTTTGAGACATAACAGTGAGTTTAACACTCAAAAAGTTCTTTTGAAGGAAAAAGTATCCGTTTGGTAAATAAAATTGAAAGTGTTTTGAAAAGTCCAAAAATAGCCAAAACGCAAGTAAAAAACGTTTTTTTTTTTGGAAAAATATTAAAAAGCCCCCCAAACTATCAGCCGTTTATAATTTAGCCCTCTAATGTTCAAAAAGTAATAAAGTAGCCCCCCAAACTACCAAAATGCAACAAAAAAAAATGCCACTTATTTTTTTATATTCCTGTATACCCCTATTCTTTTAACAAATAAAATATTAAACTAATTGTAAAAAAAACCCAACAAAAAAAAATAATGGGCGAATATTTATTTATTCCAATTTTTTTTTTTTTTTTTTGTATTTACTAGCCCATTGTTTTTTTGTATTTTTTTAAAATTATTTTTTTTACAATTATTTTATTTGTTAAAAGAATAGGGGTATTATAGGAATATAAAAAAAATAAGTAGCATTTTTGTTACATTTTGGTAGTTTGGGGGCTACTTTATTACTTTTTGAACATTGGGGGGCTAAATTGTAAACGACCGGTAGTTTAGGAGGCTTTTTTATATTTTTCCCTTTTTTTTTTTACTTAAAAGCTTTATTCTGAAATACAATCCCATACAAGCTCTAAGAGAGGGATATCAAAATGATGTGAAACTTATTTATTGATACTCGTAATATTTATTCTGGTTATTGAGAGACCTAACGTAATATTTATTTATTGATACCCATAGTATTTCTCATACCTTGATCCTCACAAGGCAATCAATATATATATATATATATATTTTTTGTAACATATATATATAAATCAAACATATATTTTTTTTTCTTTTCTTTATTATCATTAAAATTTATATTTTCTTAAAACAGAAATAAGATTTTATTTGTTAATGTTTTTTAGAAAGTAATTATTTATTTATTTATTTTTGTTTTTATTTAAAAGCTGAAAGTAGTTTTGCTTATTTCATGATTTGAAAAGTTGGTCAATATATATATATATATATATTAACCATTATTTGCTTCTTTTAAATACATTTCACATTCAATTATCTATACCACTTAAATATTTTTTTGCTTTATTAAGAAATAAAGAGAAATGAATAAAACGAGGGAAATGCTGTTAATCAACGTCTTTGCATTCTCAAGCTTCAACAATAAGCAAACCGACGGAAACTTCCCTTTACTCTCTTCTCTTCAGCAACCAAACATTTTTTAATATCCTTCTTAAATTCTTTCAATATCTCCATGGCCTTCGCGCTTCAAAAAATATATATTTTTTAAAAATTAAGAAAATTCGGGCCTTTATATTCATGAAATTCTTGAAAAATATTAAAAAATTTAAATTTAAAAATTTGTAATGTAAATCTTGCTATTTGAGCTCTTTTCACTCATCTATTCTATAGAATTTTTTGTTAAATTTTAATACAAAAAAATACCAAAATATCTCTTTAATTTTTTTTTAAAAAAAAAAAAACAAAGTGAAAAAATAGGAAAAATTTGACCTTCTGAATTTTTAACTTTAATTCTATAGAATAGATGAGTGAAAAGAGCTAAAATAGCAAGATTTACATTTCAAATTTTTAAATTTAAATTTTTTAATATTTTTCGAGAATTTCATGAAAACAAAGGCCCCAATTTTCTTAATTTTTAAAAAATATATACTTTTTGAAGTGCGAATGCCATGGCCCATGGGCTGACCCCAATATTGACTGCATGTAGGCCAGGTGGCACTCTAGCATATGCCTCCGTCATATATTTTGTGAATTATTTATTAAGAAAAAAACAATTCTACCCTATATAATCTAATCTTCCCAAAACGACAAAGTCTAGCCCCAATCATTATACCCCTCCTGTCAACCAAAAATAGCAACCCCTCTCTCTCTCTCTCTCTCTCTCTTCGTGAGCGCCATGGCCGTTTCTCTCTCACCAATCCCACCCAAACCTCCTTTCGATTTCTCTCTCTAAAATTTTACATAAATACGCACACCGTAACTGGTGCCGAGAAGATCGCCGACGAAATGGCGATTGTGACGGGGGATCGGTACCTGGAGATGCTGGTGCAATTCGTGGAGGGCCAAGCCGGAGGGATGCTCGACGGCGCGGTGGTCCTGAAGGTGAACCCTGCGGGCTTGCACTACGTGCAGTCGAGGCTGGAGGCGCTGAGCGAACTCGAGGGCCTTCTGGCGGGCGCGCCGGTGGATTACCTACGGGCCTACGTGTCGGACCTCGGCGACCACCGCGCGCTCGAGCAGCTGCGCCGGATTCTGCGGCTGCTACCCTCGCTCAAGGTCGTTACGACGCTGGCGCCTCCGGCTAGGGACCCCACGCCGCTCTCCTTGCGGCCGTTCGCGAGGCTCAGGTTTCTGGAGCTTAGAGGCTGTGACTTATCCACGTCGGCGGCCAGAGGGTTGCTGGAGCTCCGGCACACTTTGGAGAAGATCGTATGCCACAATTCCACTGTGAGTTTTTTTGTTTGCTTGCTTGCTGAGAGAGTTAGGGAATGGGAAATAAGAAAATGGGATTTGGAATTCTTGCTTGCTATACCATGATTTGTAGAAATGCCTTTTGAGTTTGATCTTGGAAAGAAATTAAGTGCGATTCTTGCGTAATGAATGAAATTTCCTTCTTTGTCGTTCCTTTAAGTGAAAAACATGGGATTATGACATTTTGCTTCGAGTTTCTCTTTTTTCTAGATTTCTATCAGAAATTTAACGGAGCACTTTTTGCTCTTGAGTTTAACACTAGCAATTTCCTTTCAGTTTTGTACATCTAGAATGAAAATCCCTCCTCCATTTTTCTTGGATTTAATATTTTCTTTGCTTCTTTTGATTGCTGTGTAAATTAAATAATACGATCAATTGGTCTACTATTGCACCTTCAACTCACCAATTAATTATTATTATTTTTTTAAATTTTTAATTTTTTTCATTTGGATTAATCTAGGATGCTCTACGTCATGTTTTTGCGAGTAGAATTGCTGAGATAAAGCACTCTTCGCAATGGAACCGGTTGTCCTTTGTTTCGTGTGCATGTAATGGCTTGGTTCTCATGGACGAGTCTTTGCAACTTCTTCCTGCCGTTGAAACTCTTGATCTTAGCCGGAACAAGTTTGCGAAAGTGGATAATCTTCGCAAGTGTGCCAAATTGAAGCACCTGGATCTTGGTTTTAATCACCTACGATCAATTGCGTACTTCAGCGAGGTATTTGCTTGAAGTAGTTTTGACACATGTTAAAATATAGTAGTCTGAAAGAACACTTTTTAGTCCTCTCTTCTACTTGTTGTCCAGTTTACGTGGTGATGAATGGTTTAGCAATGAGCTTTAGCCCATATGTACCTCATCTGAAAAAGCTTACTCAGATCATTTCTGGGACTAAGGAGCTAGCCAAAGTTTAAACTCTAGGATTGGATGCATAGTAAGTGGAGCTTGAACTGAGTTAGGCTTCTCTTGGTTCTTAGGATAGAACCTATCATAAGTGATCAACCACAGCTGCAGCGTCATGTTTAATATTTTCCTAAACTTGATGTTTTTTAGTTTTTCTATATAAACTTGTTAATTATAAGGCCTGTTTGGATGTTTGAGATCCAAAGTTGGAGGTCCAGGTCGGAGACAAACCTTCTTTCACAGGATCCACCCTCCCCTTTTGAATTCTTGTGTGGTCAAAGGCAAGGCTATCAACACTTATGGTTAACCTCTGCCAGTGTGAAGTGGAGTCAAAGAGCATTTTGGGACTTTATCAGTTAGTATATATGTGTATTATGATGTTACGCTTGTATCACCAGCCAAGTGGTAGTTGAGGCTGTGTGTGGTGGAAAATTTTCACCTGCCACATAAATTTAGTATGTAATAGCTTGGTTGTATTAAAAAGGTTTGGCTCACTCATTTAAGGTTTAGGGAAGCAATCTATGAAAGACTGATATGAATTTGAAGGATTTTCCTTTTGTTGTTATGCATGGACTGATACCAAAATGCTGTTTCTATAGTATTAGATTAGCAATGTCTATCTTGAAATGTTAATAAGTTATAGGGTTGGTCGTTGTTTTACTTATCTCAATTTGTACATAAAACATCATAAATTGAATGTCATGCAGCATGCTTTATGGTGTTAGTGCCAATTAGTCTACCTTTTGTTTTATATTTTTAATTTAGGAATTAGCTTTGGACCCATACGCCAGTGTTGTTGGACTATGCAGGTCTCCTGTCATATTGTTAAACTTGTTTTGAGGAACAATGCTTTAACTACATTCCATGGGATTGAGAATTTGAAGTCACTTGAAGGGCTTGATGTTTCCTACAACATAATTTCCAATTTTTCAGAGCTAGAGTTCCTTGGTTGCCTTCCATCTCTACGAAGCTTATGGTTGGAAGGAAATCCATTATGTTGTGCCCGATGGTATAGAGCACAAGTATTCAGCTTTTTCACTCATCCGGAAAAAGTAAGTCATATTTTATATATATTTTTAACTTTTGTGACTTCTGGCTCTCGTTTATTGAAATTTTATACACCATTGTTTTGTTTGGCGGAGTTATTGAATCATAATATTTGTAGCAGGCATTTCATATTTCTTTTCGCAATTTTGTGCCCCTGCTAAACTTACAAATTCTCGCTCTCTCTTTCCTGTTTTGTGCTGATCAGTTGAAGTTAGATGACAAGCACATCAGCACTAGAGAGTTCTGGAAACGACAAATTATTATTGCTAGCAGGCAGAAGCGACCTGCCACCTTTGGATTTTATTCCCCTGCAAAAGATGATGCTAAAGAAGAGGGAAATATTAACCAAAAAAGGGTATGTGCAGAGCTATACAAATTAATTGTTGGGTTTTAAAATATACATTAGAAACCCAATGAGATTTGGGTCTCATGGGTCACATCGAATTTCTTTATTTACGGGTAATTAATTTTTATCCATAACTTAAAAAAATTTGATGTGATGCTTGTCTGCTCTCCTTTCCTATTGGAGAAGATCATGGGAAAGAGTGCATTTCCCTAGATCCCAAGTTTTTAGCATGTAAACCCTTTTCTAATTAGATTTTTTTTGGGCACTGTGTATTAATATGTTACTTATGCTTTTGCTTTATTATATTCATTTAGGCGGCCATCTAATGGTGTTATTTTTTTACAGAGAAAGGCATCTCGTCTTGCTTCTATTGCGAATGAAGAAGAGAGCACATGTATATGTTCTGACCAGGAGTCCGTATCATTTGATGTTGAGATTCAGAGCAGAGGAGAGACTGTCATGTCTGGTGATGAAGCTGAAATTGTTGATTTGATGAATAGAGTTGAACTCTTGAAGAAAGAGCGGTCTGTTCTTTGGTTGCGTGAGTTTAAGGAGTGGATGGATCACACTTCTGAGAATTTTGTGGATGGAACTAACTCTATTGGGGCAAAACTGCATAATGAAAAAGAAACTAATGCGAAAAAAAAGTCAAGTAAAAGGTATCTTGGTGAAAATTCAAGATATGTCTCAGACTCCGTTCAAGCTTCTGGAGATGAGAGTAGTACATATATTTTAGAATCTGATAATTCCTTCGTAGATATTTCTACTGGTCTGCCTGCTAATCCGTACTATAGCCAATTTGGTTTGCTGGAGAATACTGGTGAGGTTTCTCTGGATGGCATGGGGAGAATTGATCTAAAAGAGGAGCATCTAAAATCTTATTCACATGACAGGATTAGTGGTGTTTCTCTGCAAGTTAAAAGTTCCCATCCTGATATCTCTGCCGTTCAAGGAGGCCATAGGGTGGTTGAAAATGTCATTACATCACCATTATCAGCCATTGATGATATAGCAGAGTCTCATTCATCCTCTGCTTGCCCTGCATCGCCCCCTCATTATCAAGAGGACATTCTTCATCGTCGCCATAACTTAGTTGAAGAAATTTTGCAGCTATCTGCTGAGTCTTATTCAGTGGTATCATCTGATAGTAATACCAGCTGTAGTGATGATGATATCTGTGAATCAATACCTGAAGTTGATAAGTCACTGAATGAAAAGTATCTAAATAGTAGTGTTGAAGGGCACTCATTTTCAGATGATTTTGAGGATAAGGGTCATGACCAAAGAAATGAAATTCTCTACGTAAGAGAAAATGGCATATCTTATTCATTCGCCGATCAAAACTTTGGTATGCAGAAACGTCTAAATTTAGACCAGTTTCAACAATTGGATGGCAATGATTTTCCTGCTGTCGCTCTTGATGGTGAAATTGCTTATTCTGTTGACCAAGAGGCTGATTATTTGGAGAAGAGAAAAAGCAAAAGGAAACTGAAGAAAAGAGTTATTTCGCTAGTAGGGGAGAATAATGTGGTTGGCAAGACAGAAGTGTTACACAAATCCAATGGCAATCTGGACATTCGTGGAGTTGATATGGAAAATGAGCAAGGGAAACAAATTTTGTATCAGAGTGAATTTCAGGATGTTGTTTATAAGGAACAGATATGGACAAATGCCATTGTAGCCCCACCAAGTAGATTTTTTGGGTCTACATGCCCATCTCGAGGGAATGATGGTTTTGTTGAGACCTATTTCAATACAAATGTTGCAGATTCCAGCATCCATGAGACTTGTCAGCGGTATTTGTTTTGTGACTGTGTGCTTGAACCAGAATCCAAATATAGAGGAAGGTAAATATTTGTCTTTTCCACTGAATGTAGGTAAATGAATGGGAGATACCAGTTCTTTTTAGCACCTGCAAGCCAACGAAAAAAGAAAAAGAATCCTTTTGTGGTATTATGTTTTTAAATAATTTGTTACTGATGATTGGACTAATAGTTAGCACTATATATAATCTATGATTATTTCTTCTGTAATTTTATCGTTACATTCTGTTCTTTAACTATTACCCTTGATATGGTAGTTTTCTGTGGTCCAATAAAATGCACTTGTAACATTGAAGCAAAGAATAGAATGACCCATAAAGACATACAGGAATTTTCTGTGGTCCTGTAAGCCATACTGTGTTTTTAACCTTGTGCTTTCCTTAGCTAGTATATGCAACACAATGTTATCATTATTTTTCGAATCCCCTTGGGTGCAAAAAACTCCATGGGGCCACACTTTTGGCAAAAGCTAGATTGAACCGATCCGTGTGATGGGTCAGGGATAGGTACACATTGACCCTGGTTTGGGGGCTTCCCCGTCATAAAAAAGTATTTGCAACACAATATGTGTTAATGACTACAATAATATACAGGTGTGCATAAATTGGGCACTTAAGATCTTCCTGAAGTTGGTCATTTGACTAGTAACTAGTAATTTTTCTTCTTCCTTATTATGTTAGATGGATTTATAGGTCCTTTTATTCTTTGCTTCATTGTTACAAGTAAATGGACTATTTTTTTAGAATTTTGCAATTGTGTTGACAATCACCCTGTTGTTTATGTACTTCATGGGGTGATGTATTCACCCAACAACTACCTTAAGTTCTAAGGATCAGTGAGATACAGCTGCATTTTGGGCATAAACCATATACAGAAATGTTTATTTATTCCTACATAGAAGTTGGCATTTTCATGTTGTGTTTATCTTTACGGTTCCAGATGTGGAGAAGTCGCTCTGGTACTGAGCAGTGAAAACAAGTTGTATGTGCTGCTTATTGGCGTTACAGGTGATGAATCAGGTCAGATTACAGTCTTTGCCGGAGGTGTAACTTTCAATGATTTTGCGATTAATGTTGTATACTTGTGAGCTTCTTCCTCTGATTTACAGACTAGTGACTGCTGAAGTGGCTTATTGCAGGAATTAATGTAACTTTACTAGGTTGCCACAAAGTTGAAGATGTTAGAGGGGTGTCAGTTGGTGTAGGACTTCAGGTTGTAAGGTTAGTGATTTCTGGTACTTTTAAGCAATCACAGAACTAATCATTTTCCCTAAAATGGTATTTTTTTGTGTGTTTGGGTTAGGTTGCACATTGACAGGGATTCAGCATACCTGTTTTTAACTAGAAGCATCGAGAAGTCAAGAGAATTACTTAGCACCTTGAAAGTTTTTGATTCATATGCGGCAAATGATAATTTTTCTTTAGAAAGGTGATTTATGGCCTCAAGCATATAGCTATGGAATTTTACTTTGTGTCTGTACTATTTCTGTGTAAATAGTTATTTAGTTTAATATAGTAACGTTTTGTGCCCATACTTTTTTTTCTTTGTTATGATAGACTGGTTTTGGAAATTTAAATGGCAGTTTGGAGCAGGTTCAGGTTGAATTGTTTGAGAAACAAATATGTGGAGGTTCAAAAGTGAGCATATTTCAATACTCTATGGTGCTATTCTGGCGCAACAAAAATGAAGGTTCACTTCTCACTAGTTCACCCTGGTTATGATTTGTATTTAAATGTCCATGAGCATGTTGTAAGATAGTTCAGTCTCCCACTTAAAGAAAAGAATATCTTTGGGTGGTATAAGAAAAGCTGATTGAACATAATGGGAAGCCTTTCAAAAGCAAAATAATGAAGGCTTTTGCAATTTTTTTTTTGGGTGAAATAATATAACACATGGATGCTCATTATAGAATGGGCTTAAACTGCACTTATTTTAGAAGTTATTCTGACAAAAAAGCTGTTTGATTAGATGCTTTTCCTGTGCACGGCATACATGCCAAAGTGGCCTAAGTGATTGCAAATGGTAGCTTTTCAGCAAATAAGATCAACCTTTTTTTTCCCTCCCAATAAGAAAATGGAAGTTCATGATGGTTGTAATTTCAGCAACTTCTACGCCAAGTTGAATCTGTCTTGACCGGCTCGCGCACACACACACACGCATGTTAAACAGGAGCTATACTTATGATCAATATGGTTTGGTTCTTAGTGATACTTGTATCCAAAAAATATTCAGAATCTGTAATTACCAAGGAATTTTGAGACATATCAAATTTTGCAAGATCTATTTGGGACTTGATAACCCTTGAACTGTTATACCCTCAACAATATTGGTTATAAGCTCACTTGTGTGCATGTACTTGTAATGAGTGCAGAAATGGTGGAGGCCCAGATAGTTATTTTAGGCAAAAAAACCTGAGCTGTTCCTTTTTTCACTCAAGTTTAGGGGGAACCTCCACTCGTATTTTTTATTTTTAATATCATTTGAATATACATTGTACTTTTTGAAGAGATAATGGATATTGGTTAAATGATCATAACAATTATATGATTTCTTTGATCAGATTATAAAATCTTCATATTGGTAATGCCCAATCTTTTAACATGCAACAGAGGATATGTGGCTTTCAAGATCACTATTTGTGATTGGAAGGCATCTGGTTGTGTGCATTGAAGACCTTACGCAATTCAGCTCCCTTTCAATGGATTCATCTTTGCCTCCATATTTCTCGCTTGATTCATGTTGCTCCATTGATGACATATTTGAGATGGTAACTTATTGAATTTACTAAATTTATAAGCAAATTTCCTTGCTTCATTGCTTTATGCTTCTAAGAATTGTTTTTTTTCCTTTTCTTTTTTCTTTAAATCATTGGAGATGTGGAAAGTATTTTAATTCGGAACTGAACTGAACTCCATTTGCAGGTCATTGAAGCTCGAGAGAGTCGGTGCGTGACCTTAGCTCTTAAACGTGCTGCATCAACGTTCTACCCGTCTGCCAAAGCTGGCAAGGAAGTTGCTGCTGCAATCGATGATGAAAAGACGCGTTCGGGTGCTGTAACATGGAAGATCAGTTGGTTTTCTGAAGAGAGTCTGTTCAAGTTCGTGGCATTGCTGAAGGCAATCCATGCAGGAGGATCCATGTCTAGTTTGGTCGTAAGATGTATATCGTGAAGCCTGTTTTTTATATATTGTTTTTGCTGCTTACCTATTCATTTCATTCTTTTTGATCCGGCCATTCCATTTTGTTTTCTTCTTTCATTCCGTATAGTTTGTTTAGCAGCCCCAAAGTCTGGTGAGAGTCGATAGCTTCGTTTTGTATTCTTTGATTTGTATTCTTTTAGCAGTCGATCATGTACAGATTTTGTGCAGTATACCACATCAAAGGAAGGAAATTGGTATTATCCGCTGTCTTCTCCATCTCTCTCTCTCTCTCTCTCTCTCTCTCTCTCATTTAGGAAATTGTACAACCAATGTTAGTTTGTTTAATAAAATTCAATGAATTTTGTGCTTTTAAGCTAGGAGTCTTAACTAATTTTCGTTTGTATGTCAGATTTGAAGCATAAATATAAGAAAAAATTATTGATATTAATATTTTGTCTATATTTTTCCTTATCTCATCATACAAATTAGTACAAATTAATTTTTAGAATTGTGGATTTTGCATAAATCAATGGTAGACCCTACAAATTTAATGGTTGATCTATTGAATTTGTATAAGATTATGAGAAAAACATGAGCAAGTTATTAACATTAATTATTTTGCTAAATATAACTAAATAGATTAATCTTAATTTGACCAATTTAATTAAACATGTCAGGTTCGTAAGTCAATAACTTACAATTATATAGGTGTGCATAAGATTATATAGGTTAACCTTAATAATTAATATCATCTGTTCAATTAAATGTGTTAGATCCCTAAATTTTAATCCATTAATTTCGTGTTAAATTTGTGTTTGATTTTAAGCATGCATTTATGGATTCAATTTCATTTCTAAGCTTAACGTGAGACTCCAATAAAACGAGATCTCACTGTATGAGAGAAGCGAAATACATACACACACATGTATATATATATATATATATATATGTTATCTTTCTATAATTCTTTTGTACTGTGTACTGGTTTGCGAAAAAATGAAGGTTGCTTCCATTGGCTGGCATCATGACATGTGCAGTGCGATGATTTCAAGAATGTGACAACTGCTTCGTTCTGGCTTTGCCTGTAATTCCTTCTTAATTCTTATCTTTCAGAAAGGAAAATCAATTTCCAAACACTCCCCTCTCTTCTCCTTCCCAGCATGCTTTATTGCACGAAAATTGTTACTGCAAGTAAAAATGAATATGAAAATGAAAAAGAAGTCAAAAAGTAAAAAATAACTTCACGCAGAGTACATAATATATAAAATAGTACACCTTTCCACTCAAACCAAGTCTTAATCCCTTTATAGTTAAGATCCATTACAGAACAACTTCAAAAATCAGCACTATATAGGGCCAATGGGCCATATATATCCTCTTGTTAAAAAAAAGAAACTGATACGAAAAAGTTTCCATGCAAAAATTTGTGAGGCATACTTCACTGCATAGAAACACAAAATAGAACATTATTTTCCAATGACTTGGACGGCCTTCATGTATATTAGCTTGTTTAACGAGGAAAGCAGCTGGTCCAGAAAATGTCTTCCAGTCCATCTGAGAACTCATGCTCACTTTGATAAGGAAATTACACAAGGGAAATGGATTTAACAGCTCCAGGTTCTCGCAGATCAAATTCATGCATGTTGCTAACCTAGAGGAAGAATATATGATTTGTATAAGTTATTGCTTACAAGATATGCTATCTCCGAATCCTTCTGGGCCTTAATCTCTTGAAAGCCATGAATGTGACAGCAGCAGAAAGAGAATACCTGCTCAGAACAAAACCAGCATCAGAGAAAGATATTGATGATAATAGCTGAGATGTGTGCCTTAACATATACATCAAAATAAGATGCATGTCTTCCTTTTGATTGATGCACAACAGTTAAAAGCATTGTTCCAACCTCCTCGAGATGGCAGAAGCTCAACAAATGAATTTTAATTACGTTATAATTTCTCAATACCTGTGCCATACAATATTAGCTTCTGACCTACTGATCCATTTCAACATAAATGGAATCTATGACGTTACTGCATATAATATTAAGAATGAAACTCTTCACCACTCAAACTCATGTCATGCCCGAAAACAACAATATAATGAAACCATATGGCATATGGAATTATTTGTAGAAGTCAATGAACATGATAGACCATCTCGGTAGGATATTTTTTACTTTTGCTGAAATCTAAAATGGATGCACCGGCGGCCTTAACGTCCACCGCCTCCATGGAGATTCCTCAATCGCCAGATAACGGCCTTGGAGGCGTGGATTGTATGGATTTGATGGAGACTTTTGGGTACATGGATCTGGTTGAAAGCAACGATTTCTTTGATCCATCATGTATATTTCAAAATGAACAAAACCAGCTAGAGGATTTAATGTGCGAAGAACATGCACTGCAAGAACATGATCGATCACCAGCTGTTGATACAGAGTAACAACAACAACGAAGAGATCCATGAAGGGAAGGATAATCTAGATGACATGGTGATGGTGTTCTAGGAGTGGCTTAGAACAAACAAAGAGATTGTCTCTGCTGAAGACTTGAGGAGCATGAGGATCAAGAAAGCCACCATATGTGTGGCGGCAAAGCGCTTGGGCAGAAGCTTTGAGTTGCAGAGAAAAGATTCACGGGATTTGGATAACCTTTTATCCCTAGTGTGCTAGAAGCTTCGTTGAGGGGGAGGGAGAGAGAGAGAAAAGAATAAAGAAATCTTTCAGTGCAAATTTTACTCAGACACATCTTCTAAAGGGCAAAATGACCCATAATAGCTAAATATGCTCTTACTATTTCTTTTTCAACTCTCTGTTTTAAGTAGGTTGTCCAATCACCTTCATCTAACCAAGCTTGAAAGGTTTCAATATCATAGGCACCAACACCAACTTCTTACCAATATCATATTCAAATAAAGGCAGGGCATCTAAGAGATATCCCACCAAAGCCATGCTAATTTCTCATTACATCCATCAACAGATAAATCACATCAGTCCCAGCATATCTGAGAATGGATTATAAACATTCATGTCTCACTTGTGAAGTGTTACTACATGTTTGGCATATTTCTCTACCTACAACAACTCACCCCCTTTACTGAGCTTGGGACTGGTTGTATGAAAGATAAGACTTTCTTTATGGATCATGCCTCGATTTTCACCACTACATTTTCAGATCATTACTTAATTTGTCTCACTACAACATCATTATATTATCTTATTTTATTTTTTTGTAAGTGTCCTATTACCATATTTTTACATGGGCTACACTATTGAATTATTAAAGATTTAACCTGCACAGGTTCCATTCATCAATCTTCTCTGCATTGCAGGGCATTGACATGGTGCTACACACTTAACATATAGAGGTATACTTTTGACAGAGAGAAACCAAACAAGCGAGGTGATTGCCCAGATAAAGCTTATGTTTCATACTCTGCTCTTCCAGAGTTTAGTCAAGACCACCACGTACTTGGCTCTGTTATATTGCCATAAATCAAGATTAATTTTTTTCAGATCAATTTCAAACAGCTGATACATTTTACATAATCATATAGACATGTGGACTGTCCGGGCAAAGGGGGAAATGATTCGACCATTTTAAGGAAAGAAATGATGTTTGAAGAGACAACAGCTTCAAATCTACAATAAGATGTTTCCGCAGAATCTATAAAAACAAAAGCCCAAAATATGCCTCTTAAAATAACATCAAACTCTGAAGTCCTTTGGGGTAAGCATATGGATGCTCTGATAAACCTATTCCTTTGAGACACCAACACGCAACCGGCAGAAATCATATGAACCTTTAACTGAACTACTATCAATTAGTTGGTCAGTTCTCTTAATGTTAAAAGCTACCTGAATAAATCACCTTATTTCAACCCAAAGTGGCCCAGTAAATATCATCACAGAAACTACTGGCCTCTAATATTGATCCACAAAATAGTAAATAATTCTTTTGGTAAGAATTGGAAGAATTAACTCCTTTCATTCTAGGAACAATCATGAATGATATAAACAAAGCTCAAGGCATAGATGAATATCTCATTAGTACAGTAATATCAAATCAGTCACTCGTAAAGGGGCAAGCGCATGTAAAAAGTTAATATCAAAAGATGCAAAAGCATACCATGTCAATGTATAATTGAGATGGTCCTGGGGCATGACTGAACTATGAACCAAGGTATTGACATCCTTTGGAACAGGGTAAGGGTTACTCGGATTGACATTTTCATTTATGTCTTCAACGTAGATGGTATCCCCAGGCAGTCCAGCAGCACGAGCAATTGCAGGAACGTCAATGTAGAACCACTGAAAAGAGCTTGGATCATTTGCTGGAACAAATATGCTAGGCTTCTCACTCCCTCGAATTACTCCAACAACTTCTGTAGGAATAACAGCAGGTATGTTGACCTGTAAGTTGCAAGTTAAGATTGTATCTTCAATTTTTCTCACATCAAACAAGGCATCAAGTAATGATAGAAAACTACCTCAACGTTATTACGCTTCTTGGACCAAAACCTCCACCAAGAGCTTCCTTCACTATCTTCGACAGAGGGGGGTGCTATAATAGGAGGCTTTCTGCCGGACTGTAAATCTTCCAAAGACTTGTCTCTCCAGCTACGAGGAACCCAACCTCTGTTGACCAAAATTGGCGACTGCACACTGGAAGAATAATATTCAACATATTTTTAGCTGAAAGCAAACCATAACACAACATTCATGCATCAGTCAACGACGACATAAGAAAAGAATACTACTTTTTAAAATAATTTAAAACATCGGCTACTCAGGTGAAGGCCAAATAGAGTTCAGTAGCTCTTTTTATTTTTCCCTGATAAACTTGGAATCGGATATAAGAAATTATTACTAAAAAAAGGGAACAAGACTCCTAAGTGGTTTATAATAGAGAAAATCACTTTCTAACAGCTTCATTACTTAACACACTTTAATGAGTGAGGGGAACGGAGAGAAGAAAGTACAATAGAGAAGAAAGTGAGTCATGTTACTATCATTGACAGAGCTAATAATACTCCTTATGCTTCTACCTCTCTGTGCTGTTGGGTATTGGAATGAGGGGTGTGATGACATAGTAGCCATTTTCAGTCACTCCTGAAATACTTCTTGAACGAGGGCCCACATAGATTGACCTTTCCTCATCAAAAACTCCTTTGCATTTCACCTTCCTAAACTCCAGATAGTCCAATTTTCCATTGGGTGGAGATATGCTTTTAAACATCAGGGGTTCCATTTCCAGCCTTTTCTGTCTGTATTCTAGCATTTTAATCTGCAACATAAACGAATTGTCAAAGATAGTAGTCAACTTAACCAAAACCTACTCCCAATGTTCAGAGATACTATACAATAACTCTAATTTTCATCGTTACAGACATGGCTACAGAGACAAAAACAAATTTGACACATTAAGAAGCCAACCCATCATGTTGCTTAAAGAAATTAAAAATTTTCCTGTACAAGAAAGATGAGAACACGCATGCTCACAAGCATATATGCCAGTGTGAAAGGTTAAAAGGCAATGGGCAGGCTGGCAGGGTGAAGCTTTCTATAAATCATCAGCTGTAAATAGGGCTATAATTGTCAACTGAGGTGAGTATTGAATATTCAAAGTTTGTTCATTTAATTTTGTTTCAACCATGAGCTGAGCTTGAGCTTGAGCTTGAACTTATCATCAATCTAGATAACATGTTCAAACTCGGTTCAATATGGGAGAGGGAAGATAAATTAATTTTTAAACTTACAAAATTAACTCCACTAATTTTGTATGTGTAATAAATCATATATAGTCTTTTATCATGAAATTGACCTTTTATATTATATCTTATAACCTTACTTAAATTCTTAAACAATCCAAAGTCTATATGTAAATTTTACAGTACATACACCCACACACACATATCTATATCAAAACTAACAATCGCAAGATTTAAGTTATATCTATCATATGAAAAAGAGAATTTCATTTTATCATTTTAAATACTTAAGATGTTCTCACTACAAAGTTTAAAACAATACTATAGAAAATAAGAAAATGAATTTATATGAGTTTATACGATTTTAACCAAGTTTATATGAGTTTGGCTTGTTTACTAAATTTTTGTTCAAGCTCGGTTCATTAGTAAACGGACCAAACTCAAGTCAAGTTTATTTGAGTAAAACTCGAGTTGTTTATGAACATCTTGATTCATTTACAGCCCTAACCATAATCTGTCAAACTTATGTAAAAGTAAACTTGTTCATGAAGAATTTAATTTTTCAACCACTAAAAGGTCGGCAAAAAATAAAATTTGCTGACTTCAAGTCTAAGAAACTTTCAAGCTATGAAGCCACCCATCCAATGATAGTTGTAAAAAAAGTATTCTACCTCAATTGAAAATAATTTAGAAGCAAATTTAGACTTAATGACAGCATTAGACCTATTAAGCCTCAAGATTGTGGATAATGGCGTTTTACTGGAGCCTCATCTAAATGATCGAAAAATTTCACATACACAAATAGGTGCAAATTCAAGTGTGTGTACATGCGTGTATGTTACCTTGTCCTGTCTTCTGAAAATCTGCCAAGTTCCAAGGCCAAAAGTGAGAGCTCCGGGGAGGAACAGCAACAATTTTGACCATCCCCACCTTCTTTCATTACCTAAAACCAATCCTCACCAACTCAGATCAACGAACCTTGGAAAACTCAAGGAAATAGAAAACGCTAAACCCACATAGCACATACCGTGAACTTGGGAAGAGGACGCTGATTGGGACTCGGGCACGGAGGAGGAGATGGCGGAGCTAGAGAAGGAACAACAAGAAGAAGAGAATGCCTGCGGTTGTGGTGGTAGAGGGACCCAGAGCCTGCCCAGAGCAACTGGCGACCCACCGCCATTACAGAGCCTCCTGGTCAGTGTTCTGGAAATGGAGGCTGCACCCATTTTGATCAGCAACCTCCTCTCTCATTTCATTTCACACTTCCTTCCCTCTCTCTTCGTCACGGGGGGTTTATGGAGGGCTTTCCCAAATGGGCCGTTTTCCCAAATTGGGGCTTTTATTTTGTGAAGCCCATTTCTCAAACTAGGGTTTCACTCGAAGCCGCCACCCCTGCTGAACCCCGAACCCCGTACCCCTCTATATATACGTTCCGCATCGTCTTCCTACCCTCACCACCCGCCGTGCTTATCAGCTCATTCATCTTCTGAAAGAATCTTTCTTTTGCTTTTAGGGTTTTTAGGTTTCTTGGGTCAAAGTCGATTGCTTTTTTTTTATACGAGAAGATTGCTTGTTGTAGAAGGCAATCAGTGAGCGTCACTGATGCGCTTGATCATATGCTTGTAGCGCATTCAGCCCTTTTCGTTGCCGAAATTCTTGAGTAGATATGCTTGCATTTTCCGTCTTCTATACGGTTTTTGCATTCATCAGCTCGTATATATATATATATATATATATTTATGTTTTTGCTTGAAATTTTGTATATATTGACACAGGTTTTTTTGTCTTGTCATATTATTTTGACAATCATCTTAGGATTTTTCTAGTGATTCTCATATGTTCTTATGCATTGTATTTGAAAAAGAAAAAAAAACAAACAAACAAACAAATTTCTCTAATTAAGCTTAAAAGGAAAGCTTCATTTCTCTTAAATTAATAATAAAAAACAATTGAAACAAACATATGAGCAATGTTTTCTTTTTAAATAATGCATTAACAAACAGAGTCTTGTTGTTTTTATTGGGATAGAAAGTTCAAATTCCCTCATGACTCCAGGAAGATCTATCAGGCCTTGAATGCTGAAATAAATAGAGCCACAATGACAGCTGCCAAGCCAGTAGCGCCAAAGTGAGAGAACCCAGAGACTGCAACTTTTGATGCTGTATTGCTTTTATTGTTTGAGGAAGAACCTGTTAAGCAAAAACAATTTAAGTTTAAAAGCAAATTCAAAACAAGATTAAAACATTTTTACTTGTAATTAAATGCACTATTTTTTTTTTTTAATATTTTATTCATTTTTAAAGAATCTTCTCAAACTCTCACTTAATTGATAATGTTCTTTTTAAGATGAGAATACTCTTAATAAAATAAAATAACAAAAACTAAATTTTTATTTTAAAAAAAAAAAATAGGGTATGGAAATTAAAAAAAAAAAAAAAAATTCTTAAAGAAAAAATTATAATTATTTTTTTGTTTTCAAATTTATTAAAGTACTTTTGTCTTATTAAAAAATATTTAGGATTATTTTTGTCTTTTTGTTGCTTTGGAAGATATTATCAATTTTTTGATAGTTTATGGAGACATTAGTTTGGGGCATTTTCCACTTTTTAAATCAACTGGTGGATTAGATGGAAGATAAAATGAGAGATAGAGAAAGATCATCTTTATTGTTAGTGGCAATTCTTAATTCTCTAGTTGATCTATTTATTTGTTCAAAACCAGGCCCACAATTCAGATTTTCTTTTGAATGGAAAATTTAGCTTGATTTTAGTGACAGGTTTGTTAAAAAAAAAAAGGATGAGAGTGTCTCATCAATAATTAGAGATTAGATATAATGTTCTCAGTGTTAAGAGCAGATTTGATCTCGAAAGGAAGAGAAATATGACCAAAAAAATTGTACTTCTTTGCACCCAAACAACTAATAATGAGGTAAAATCTAGGAACTTACTGTTGGAAGAAGAGGAAGCAGGGGCAGCTGCTGAATATGTTGGCGGGGAAGCTTCTGTAATGAAAAACAAGCCAGATATATAATGCATTATCAGATATTAGCATTAAGAAAAATTAAAAGATAATCACAAAATGATTTGGTGTAAAATTAGGCTTTTGATGAACTATTTTTTACTTCTATCGAATGATAATATAACAAAGAAATAACAACGGTTGACGAAACTAGCACTAGCACTAGGGATGTGCATCGGAGTTGGGAGAGTCGAAAATGAGATTTTCGCATTCCACCTCCGACGGGATTGAAAGGGTCGGAAAATCCCCCGGTTCCTTTCCAGTGGAGGCCATTTCTGCCATGCCTCCACCTCCGAAATGTTGGAGATGGAGTCGGGCAAAAGAGCTGGGCGAATCGAATATCGTTGGAAACGAAAACTAACCTCTGTACTAGGAAGCTAGCAGGGGAAAGGAATAGCCATAAACAGGACTTAAAGAAGGTCATCAATGAGTCAAAACCACCAAAACCTATTCTGTGATGGCTTTCAAAAGATTTGAAAGAAACAAGACTAGTTTGAGATTGCATGAATGACAAGGTGATTGGATGATCCTCTTTTCTCTTGCTAATAATAAAAATTTCTAATAGATTGCATGCAGATTTTCTGTATTCTATAGAACAGAGCATAGTGGGAAAGAAAAAAAAAAATACAAATACAAAATGAGAGATTCAAGTAGGGTATTTTTCTGCCTATTTCCGTATAGATAAACACTATAGAATCAAAGCATAAACTTCACAGTTCAGAAAACAGAGATGTGAAATAGGTCCAATGCTTGATGAATTGAATCACAAAGAAAGACACTTTTTAGAAGAAGATTAATACATTCAAATTCTGCTAAAAACGTATGAGAATGGCATCAATCAATCAAGCCTCCAACTGGCTTGCTTTTATCCTAATCATATCCACAATTTAGTAGAGTCTGATTCTCACAAAAAAACTCAAGATTTGCTTTAAACTTTGCCATTGCACATGAACATTAAAAGTATATAAAGTAGATTCACCACCCAGCTAGAAAAATCAGAAACAAAAATCACCTTCACAATGAATTAATTAAACTCTGTTTACCAATAATGAAGGTATACAAGAACCAAGCTAAATATATGATGACATTTGTAAAAAAAATAAAATAAAAATGAACATTCAGCCATCTACAGGAAACAACATCGACATAATAATAGTGTCACGGAGAAAAAAATTTAAAATAAAAATAAATAAATAAAAAGATTAAAAAAAAAAAAAAGCTCAATATGTTATGCATATATATATATATATATACATCTACTCTGTGGAAAAGAATACCTAAATTTTTATGTTCCAATTAAATTTTATGATTTATAAAGATTAATTAATTAATACCATTAAAAAAAACGAACGTAAATTGGATCCTAATTAGTAGAAAAAAATGGAAGGAAAAGAAATGTCCAAAAACCTTTCTTGCAAACTGAAAAATCGGCATTGACAGCGCAGGCCTTTGCAAGCTTCATGGCATCATCCTTGGTAACGTTGAGGGACTTCAAGAGGTCGGGATTGTCGAATACATCGCAGAGGCACTTGGGATCGCCGGAGACGATCTCCTTCAACGGCAAACAGCACGCCGACGGCGGCGTGGAGGGTGCTTTCAAGTATGCCCGACATGGAAGGAGTTTCGGTAAGCATGGCATCGAATTTGCACCCCCCGTTGAGCCTCCTTGAAGAACGGTGCCAAAGCCAATTTCAGAGTAACCCACGAACACCCATGAAGAAAACAAAAGAAACGATACTAAAATATGCTTGGATGCCATGATTTTTCAATGAGAAAATTGATGGCAAAAATTCAAAACAATGGAGGGTTTCTTTCTTTTTCTTCTCTCCTGCTTTTTCAATATATATATATATATATATATAGGAAAATAATAAAGTCACAACTTAGACCCAACAAAGATCCAATTTCTACCTTTAAGTGCCAGCTTTTAAAAAAAAAAAAATGATAGTGGAGGAGAGAGAAAGCTTTAAACTAAAAATTAAGTCTAAAATAAGAAAAAAAGTCGGGTCTTCGTTAGGTCTATGTTGTAGTTGTATCACATCTCATATATATATATATGAGGAATTTTCTTATATCTAGTCTATAAACATGACATGTGTCCTTGAACATATGGGATGCACATGTTTTTTTTTCCTTTAACTTAATTTAAAGGAAAACTTTATATATATATATATGTGTGTGTGTGTGTGTTCTCAATGGGTAAATCAATCGACTATGGACCATGCTTTATGAAGTGAAGGTCACTAGTTCGAATTATCTCTTATTCCCTTACGTAAACATATAAAATATATATATATAGTTGGAAAGTAGTAATTCTATTTACGTTCTCGCCCCCCTCCAAAAACTAACTTATATGGCAGTTACAAATCTTTTTCAAGGTAGTCGTATGTGTCTGGTTTTTTTTGGAATATACAAGGTATTAAGGTAACATCCTTGTCTGTTTATGAAATTTAAGAAAGCCGTTGGGGAGATTTTTCAATATTCCATATTCTTGACGTTGAAAATACAATAAAAAGGAAATGCACGAGAATGTGTCCACTTAGAAATTGTATAAAAGGAAATCCAACCTCTAAAAGGTAGGGGTGGGCAAATTCCCGCTCAACCCGACCAACCCACCCCACCCATTTTCTCTAAGGCTCCGTTTACTTCGACGTAAAATGATTTCCAGAAAATGATTTTCGCATTTAACGGTGTTTACTTCGACGTAAAATAATGGTCAAACCGAAAATGATTTCCATTTGACCAAAAAGCCTTTACAATTTTTGGAAAACGGTTTCCCTTTTTAATTTCGTAAACCATTTCCCCAGCTACCAAGGCTCTTCTATTTAGGAAAAAAAAAAAAACCCAACGATTTCTCTTCAAGCCTGTTTTCACCTTCACGCACAGCTGCAGCTTCTCCTTCACCTTCACAGACACTGCAGCTTCTTCTTCACCTTCACGCACACTGCAGCTTCTCCTTCACCTTCACGCTCAACACGCACAGGCTGCATAGCTCCTCTCTCTCTCGGCCGAGCTTCACTCTTCAAACCCAACGCAAGTACTCTCATCTCTCTCTTTCTTTGTTGAATCGTATGTATGGAGTGATTCATGGAGCATTTTTATTTTGGTTTCTTTCTCTGTTGGACAACTGGAAGGAGCATTTTGATTTTGGTTTATTTTCCTATTAATGTATTGCGATTTTTTTTTCTGAAGCTTTTCAAGATAAATTTTTTTTTGAAGTTTTTTTCTCTGTTTGTCTGAAGCTTTTTGATCTAGAGAAAGAAAATTTCAGATTTGCGACTGTATTTTTACTCTCGTATCGATCAGTTGGGATGGATTGGGTTTTGGGTCTATGGTGTGGATTTTGGAAAATGAGAACTTCTGGAGTTGTTTTGGTGTTGGAGTTTTTTATTAGTAGCTGTTGTTTTTCTTGCTTTTTGCCTTGAATTGCTGTGACTGGCTGCGAAGAGAATATGGGATGAGATTATGGGAAGAGAGTAGAGAATAAATGCATTAGCTCTGTTTATGGTTGAATTTGGCAATGATTGTTTTGAATTTCTCGTGGTTTTGCCCACTTTAGTTCGTGTTTGTAGTCAAATTCATAATGTCCCCTATGCCTCTTATGTAAAAAGGGAGCCAAAAAGAATTGTCGTCGTGCAGAAGTTGTTTACTTGAAACCTTTTTCAGAACGTCAATGTATGTTGCACACACCCATCATTATTGTCTACTGCAAATCTTCATTGCCATGGAATATTATGAACATTTTAATTGTGATATCAAAGCCTTAAAAAGAAGGGAGTGTGACCCACAAGAGAGGCCCAATTACATTGGACAATTGCAATCCATGGCTTTGAACACCAACTGTTTGACGAAAATGGCCAAAGAAGAAGTTCACCAATAGCAACCTCACCAACTGGGTCTTTGTCTTTATGCATTTGTTTTTTTCTATATTTGAGTGTTGTAATTCACTCCAATTATCTAATTTTTATTATAAGCATATATTTTCATTTCATAATTGTTTGATTTTTTTTTTATAAGTATTTCTTAATTGTTTGATATCTCGGTTTATGCCTTTTATCTTGTAATTAGTTCTTATTTCTATTCATGTGTGCTGGATGGCTAGTTTTTTATTCCATCGTTGCTGAAGTGATGCAATGAGTGATATGTTTTGATGTTTAATACACTTCAGTATCAGATTTTTAGTTCCTGCCTTCCTTTGAATAAAGTTAAATAATTTGTATGCATGTATTTCTATTCTAAAAATTGCTTCGGTTATGTGCTGAAAGGTTTACTTCTATATTCTGATGGTATGATTTACTTCAATTCTAATTTTCTATCTTTTGTTCCTGATTTCTTCTTTTGCTCTTTGTGTGTATGATGGTGTCTTTTGTCTATGTTAATGTGCTTGAGTTGTTGGTTTAGCATGTTTAACTTGAGAATATTTCACCAGTGTAAATTATAATTTGTCATTAGTCCATAAGTTCAGGCATAAGCTTTAAAGCATGAGACGCACCAAAGGTATTCTGTTGTGAATTCATATTTCCCTTAATAGCTTTTTTTCTTTAAGTATAGTAGGGCTTGGAGAAAAATAGAAATTCATAATCCAAATCTTTTTAGACCTGTTTTGATGGTTACTTTAGGGGCTGTTTTGATGTGGCCTTTTCATTTTACTTGTACTTACAAGCCAATTGGGGGATTACATTGTGGTGTTTGACACGTTTTGTCAGCTCTCTTGTTTCTTCTATTTTCTTTTCATTTTTCATTTTTCAATACTTTATTTTCTGTCTAATGTTGTGACATGCTTTTTATTTTTGTTTTTTTAAGGTTGAACTGGCCGATTGCTTAGAAATTGATGGTTTTAAGTTCATCCTTAAAGCACTTGGTTGCTGAACTGGCTCCATTTTTATGTTGTTTGTAGATGGATTCGACCATTTGAATGGATATGAGAAGCTTGCAAGAGGATTTATGATAAAGAATGCTAAGCTTCGAAAATTTTGGTTGGACAACTTCTTCAAAAACCATGGAAATTAGAATTTGCGTATTATCAATATGTAATAAGATACTAATTAACGTGGATGGTAGCTCTTTGGTCAAAATATTGTAATATTTGTGGTTGAATTTTAGAATTCATGGTATTTTTTTATTTATTTTTACAAGCAAGATGAATGTAACTTTCTTGCCCTTTCATATATAGTAATCTTCCTAGATGTCGAATATTATAATATTGATGTATTGAAGTTCAATTTAACCTAGATGTATGGACATTTTAGGTACAATACTTTCAAAATATGTTTTCTATTTCTCTATTTTCTTTTTTCTTTTTTGAAAAAATGGAAAGTTCAAAAATATTCTTAGATAGGGATTGCTTTTGTTGAATTTTAACAATCAAACATAAATTATTTTATATTGTGAATAAAAATTACATTTTATAGGTTAATATAATTAAATTAAAATATGAAGAAAAAAAATTGATTTTCCGTGCGCGCGGTAAACATCGTAAAATGTTTTCGGCGGAAAACATTTTTAGGAAAAAAGATTTCTCTGAAAATATTTTCCGACGAAAACCATTTTACGTCGAAGTAAACGGAGCCTAAGAAAAACATGGATTCGGATTGATTTTTGGGTTATCCGCATGGGGTGGGTTGGATTACGAGTTGTATTTTTTTAAAACCTTGGGTACCCCGCCCCGCCCCGCCCATTAGTAACTTAACCGTAAAATCCCAAAATATCTCTCACCCTCTCCCTCTTTTCTCTCATCTCATGCAGCAGTTGCAGCACGCCTCCAGTCCTTCTTTCCTCTGATTTTCTTCTCTTCTTCTCCTTCTTTCCCTCAAATTTTCTTCTCATTCTTTTCCTCATTTTCTTCTCCTTCTTTCCCTCTGATTTTCTTCTTCCCTACAAAACTGCAATGAAAGCAAAAGCCCTAACGATGACAACGAACCGACCACTCGCATTTGCCCAATAAATTCTCAAAGTGCAAAGCTCTCCGATCCTACTCCTCCCACTACAAGTAAACCTATTCTCTCTTTCTCTCTCTCTACAATCTGTTTGCTTGCTGAGGAAATCTTTGGGAGCGTGGAAGAGAAAAGTTTGATGCTTTGAATTCTTACCCAACCCGCCCTATTAAACCCGCCCGCCCAACCCGAAACATGGCAAATGTGGATTATTGTAGCCGGGTTTCGTGTATGGCTTTTCAAACCCGAAAAGTTCGGGTCGGGTAAATGAAAAGGCCGAAGACAGACCCAACTTGTGCCCACCCCTACTAAAAAGGGAATAGGATCCTGTCCATTTCAAATGAAATGGATAATATCCATTTAGTATAAAATGAAGGGTAGTATTGTAAATTTCGTCCTTCAATTTTAATGTTAAGACAATACTACCCTTTATTTTATACTAAATGGATATTATCCATTTCATTTGAAATGGACGGGATCCTGTTCCACTAAAAAGTGGATTGGGATCCCGGCAATAAATGCATGGCCTCCATTTATGCGACGTTCCCGATGCTTGCAAATAAAAAAACGCCTCTTTTGGTCGTTCTCTCTCCAAGTAAAAAAAAAAGAAAAGGAATTGTTATGGCTGTTGTTATTACTCTCTTCAAGCGAAGAACTCAGTTTCTTTTTCTTCTTTTTTCATTTTAATAAAAAGAAAAATGTAGGTAGGTGAAATGCAAGATCAGCTCTTGAATTCTCTAAAGACAATTCCAAAATACATTGCAACGAAAAGTGTTAAACGGGGGCAAGGTATAATGGGTTGGAATGACTCATTATATGCTCAACCCAGTATACCTTGCATCCCGATACAAGTTGAGAGTATCACGTCAATAATTAGAAATTAGATCAAATGTTCCCAATGTTAAGAGCAATCTGCCCAATGCAAGAGCCTTGAAAGGAAGAGAACTATGACCAAAAAAATTGTACTTCTTTGCACCCAACAACTAATAATGAGGTAAAATATAGGAACTTACTGTTGGAAGAAGAGGGAGCAAGGGCAGCTGCTGAATTGGTTGGCGGGGCCGGGTGCTTCTGTAATGAAAAACAAGCCAGATATATAATGCACTATCATATTAGTACTAAGAAAAATTAAAAGATAATCACAAAATGATTTGGTGTAAAATTAGGCTTTTGATGAACTATTTTATCCTTCTAAAAGGAATGATAATATGACAAGGAAACAAAACTAAATGCACAAACACACAGCTGACTCCTAGCACAACAACAAAGAAATAACATGCAACACTTGACGAATTAACAACCGTGCACACGCTTTAGTAAAATGAGCCTTACCCACCTTGTATTGGGTAGTATTCTCACAGGATCTCTCATTCTCTTTTCCATTAGGATCCATAATGGAAAAAGATCTTCCATTATAACCCTTCTCCTATTCTATTAGGAAAAAAAAAACAGTTGATGAACCAGCACTAAGGGTGTGCTGGAGAAATTCGTCAGCTTAACTTATCTCATAAAACTGGTTCTATAGGAGAGGGTTACTCATTTCTTATAAACATACCCCAAGGTCTTGTCCATAGGTAATGTTGGATTATTCCTCAACACTCCCCCTCACGTGCAAGCTAGTATTTTTTCTTGTCATTGTCACAAGGTAAGTAGTGTAAGCTCCATTCGTCCTGTGATATGCTCTGATACCATGAAGAAATTTGTGAGCTTATCTCATCTTATAAAATCGGTTTTATAAAAGAGGGTTGCACATTCTTTATAAACATGCCAAAGATCTCGTTCACAGGTAATGTGAGATTATTCTTTAACATGTGCATCAAAGTTGGGAGAGTCAAAAATGATATTTTTGTATTCCAGTACCTCTAACGGGATTGGAAGAGTCAAAAATCCCCCGGTTCCTTTCCGATGGAAGCCATCTCTGCCTTGCCTCTACACCTCGGAAATGTTGGTGATGGAGTCCAGCGAGCCGAAATTATTTCGTTGGAAACGAAAACTAACCTCGGTCTTTCACCTTTCACCTCCAAATGTTATTGGAAACTAAAACATGACTCTGCCTCCATCAGAAGCCAACCCGTTTGGAAATCTACACACCCTGGCCTATCCGGCACCAACCATAAACAACACAAAAATTCCAACAAGAACCCTTTGATGAACTCATCCGCAACATTAGAGTCTACATTAATGAGATGTCAATATTTATCCGATTGCCCAATTCATAAATCTATGAAATAGCCCTAACCAAATGATGAAATATAGGAAGCTAGCTAGCCAGGGAAAGGAATAACGATAAACAAGGTCATCGATCAATGAGGCTTTCAAAAGGTTGCTCGGCCAAATGACATGACATGGACAATAACATTTGAAAGAACAAGACTAGTTTGAGAGTGCATGATTGACAAGGTGATTGGATGATGCTCTTTTTCCTTGCTAATAAAAATTTCTATAGTGTGTTTTTTAGGGTAAATGTATAATAAATCCATGAGTCTACGCGTAAAAACAAAAAACCCCTTCAACTTTTTTTTTTTTTTTTAATTTTTACTCCATGGGTCAATAGAAAAGATGTCATAAGTCATTCCGTTACATTTTCTTCAAATTGTCTAACGTCTATCATTAAATCTCAAAACTCACTAGTTCGAATCCCCCTCCCACCTCTTGTGCGGATATGTTAAAAAAAAAAAACTCACCGTTTTGCCACATCAGTTTTTTTTCCACCTCACTTTAAAATATTATTTTTTATTAATTTAATTTTAAAATTAAATCTTAACAAAAAAAAAAAACTAAAAAAATATATATATTTGAAGGGGTGGCTAGCTAGCAGTGGGCTGCCACCCCAAAACCAACCATGGGGTGGCTTGTAGCCACCCCATAGCTAGGGTGGCTTGCGGCCAACCCCATAGACCAGGGGTTGGGGGTGGCCACGGGTACTAGCAACCCCACCTTCATTTTAAAAAAAAAAAAAGATTTAATTTTAAAATTAAATTAATAAAAAAAATTAAAGTGTGGTGGAAAAAAGATGATGTGGGACGGATGTTAGACATTTTGAAGAAAATGTAATGGAATATGACATCTTTTCGATTGACCCAAATAGAAAAATTAGAAACAAAAATTACTTTCACAAGAAATTAATTCAACTCTGTTCACCAATGAAGGTATCCAAGAACCAAACTAAAGATATGATCACTAGAAGTTCTTTTTAAATAGGGAAAAAGAAAAAAGAAGCTCAATATATATATGGACAAGGATTCCTGGCTATGTTTGGCAAATGTTTTCAGTCAAACCTGGTTTTGTACTGTAGCAGGGGGCCCACAATTAATAATTTAATTTTTTCAACATTTTCTTACTTTTAACATCACATCACTCACTTTTTATTACTTTTCAAATAAAAAAATCACTACAAAACAAAATTTCAAAATTTTTCATTTTTCTATACCAAACATTCTTACTTTTTTACTTTTTCAAAAAAAAAATATTCTTACTTTTTTTCACATCTGCTACAGTGCGAAACGAAAATCGTTTACCAAACGAACCCCTAACCTTTTATGTTCCAATTAAATTTTATGATTAATAAACACTAATTAATTAATACCATTAAAAATGTTGAGGAGAAAATATGCCCCCATATTTATATTTATTTACCAATATGCCATTGCCCACTCACAAGGTCACATGTGTCCACCTTAGCTGGACCTAGAAATAAAAGGAGAATGGTCTCCTTTTAAAGGGGACTTCCTCCCTAGCTCTCCCACGTCTCTCTCTCTCTCTCTCCCTTGTCTCTCTTTTTATTTATGTATCTCACTTTGCACATATAAATTAATGGATGTTAGAGGCATATTATTATTATATCTTTTTATCCATATACGAGATGTTAACTTATGCATCGGATAGTGTTCAACCATAGCTGGAGACCCTCTAACCATGCTCTTACTTTGCAAGAACACCATATATAAATGTACACAAATTTCACTCATAGCTCGACCCGAAGAAATATAGCTGGCTAGCAATATTTCAGACCAAAAATTTCATCAACAAAAAAAATAATAATAATAATAACGTAAATTGGATCCTAATTAAGTAAAAAAAAAAATGGAAGGAAAAGAAATGTCCAAAAACCTTTATTGCAATCGAAACGTCCGCATTGCAGGCATTTGCAAGCTTCATGACATCATCGTACGTTGGTAATGTTGAGCGACTTCATGAGGTCGGGATTGTTGAATACGTCGCAGAGGCACTTGGGATCGTCGGAGACCATCTCCTTCAACGGCACACAGCACGCCGGCGGCGGCGTGGAGGGTGGTTTCAAGTATGCCTGACATGGAAAGAGTTTCAGTAAGCATTGCGTCGAATTTGCACCCACCGATGAGCCTCCTTGAAGAGCGGTGCCTAGTCCTATTTCAGAGTAACCCATGAACACCCATGAAGAAAACAAAAGAAACCATTCTAAAATGTGCTTGGATGCCATAATTTTTCAATGAGAAAATTGATGGCAAAAACTCAAAACAATGGAGGGTTTCTTTCTTTTTCACAAATATATATAGTTGGAAACAAGTAATTCTATTTACGTTCTCGTCCCTCCAAAAGACCAATTTATGTAGCAGGTAAACATCCTTGTCTGTTTATGAAATTTAAGAAAGCCGATGGGGAGATTTTTCAATATTCCATATTCTTGACGTTGAAAATACAATAAAAAAAGTTGCCATGCACGAGAATGTGTAGAAAAGGAAATCCAACCTCTAAAAAGTTGCTCAACGGCGTATACGGCCATTTAGGATATTGCAGGAATAATTAATATTAATTAGGGTTTTCTACTTAATTTATTAATTCTTTAAAAGAAATATCCTCTTACGGCTTTTCCCTTGGTTCAATAGCAACGAATCAACGATCTTCAGCAAAGTTAGCTATTGAGCATCTCCAACAACATAACCATAGCCAGTCGCGGAAGCGAGGATATTATTGTTCTTGTAGGGGTGGGAAGTGAGACTACTAATTAATTAATATAAAATAATATTATATTTAGGGTTAAATGTAATTTTGGTATTTATAGTCAGGCCCAAAATCAAATAAACTCATTGGCTCTGTTTGCGGGAGGAACAGGGTGGAACGGGGCTGGGATTGGAACTGTAGCTGGTAGTGTACCCGGCGGACACTAATTTTTGTTCCAAAAATGCCCTTGTTTTATTCCAAAAATGCCCTCACATATGTTAAGTGAAGTGAGGGCATTTTTAGAATAAAATGTTGGCATTTTTGGAACAAAATGCTGGCTACTATTCCAAGGCTGACACCAAATTTTGTTCCAAAAATGCCCTCACTTCACTCACTCATATATGAGAGCATTTTTGGAATAAAACAAGGTCATTTTTGGAACAAAATTTGGTGTCAGCCTTGGAATAGCAGCCCGCATTGTGTTCCAAAAATGCCCTCACTTCACTTAACATATGTGAGGGCATTTTTGAAATAAAACAATGGCATTTTTGAAACAAAACTTGGTGTCAGCCGGGTACACTCCCAGTTACAGTTCCAATCCCAGCCCCGTTCCTCCCGCAAACAGAGCCATTAGTTTCAAAAAGTGTCCCAAGTAGTGCTTGTGAATATTAAAAAGACACATTTAGTACTTCTGTCCATATATGATTCATCCAAAAAGTTAACGGAATTACACCTCATGAGCATGTTTAAAATGGTGACACATGTCCCTGATTTCACATATTAATGCCAAATTAGCAAATTGGCTAACATGAAATTATAGGTGTACCTATGCTTTGAACGCCACTTATGCTTAAAAAAAATGAAAAACAAAAAAAAAAAACTTTTAAACCTAAGAATTGAAATAAAATTTTTTTAAAAAAAAANTTTTTTTTAATTGGGGTTACTATATATATATATATATTTATTTATTTATTTATTTTGGCATCACATGTTGCCTCGAAAGCATAGGTAGTTAGGTACCACGTATGATATAATACCACATCATCTAGTTTACTGATTTGGCATCAATATATGGCATTAGGAACATGTATCACCATTTTACAGGTGCTAACCTGGAAATCCGTTAAATATTTAGACAGGTTATGGACAAAAGAAGTACCAAGTGTGTTCAATAATCACAAATATCAATTGAGACACTTGTTGAAACTAAGGGATCTGTTTGATTTTGGGGCTAACCCACATATACCAAAATGCATTTAACCCTTACATTTAATACAGTCTATCAAAAAAATCAATACAAATATGTTCATTTTTTTTCAAACACCTCAAAAAAAAAATATTGCATACTCAATAATTGCTTCTAATATTTAATTATCTATCAAAGATATTTTAAAATAATATCTAATTTAATTATTTCGAAAATATTTTTCAAGTTTACTGCTTTCTCTGCCGGCCATATCTATAAACTATTGGAATCTTTACTTTGAATTTTGAAAACATATTCTAAATTTTTTTAATATTTTTTGTGCCATAATAAAATCATTAATGATGTAACACTAGTATTTTTCCTCAGAGTACTCAGAACGCAGTATTCTTATATAATGTTTGGGAGTGCGATTTTAGTAAATGTGATTTTAAAAATTATTTTTTTGAAATCGTTACTTTCTAAAATAGTACAGGCGTTTAGTAAAATATGTTCAGAAGTGCTTTTTTATCAACTGAGTGTTTGGATAACATTAGTATATAATTGCGGTTTCATAGCCAAATAGGTAAATATTACCCCAAATATTTTTTTAAGCGAAATTGTGATTTTGGTTTAAATTTACACTTTTTCAGATAAGCACTCTCTAATCATCTTATTGAAATTGCGAATTTTTTTACGATTTTAAAATTTGAGTTTTTAAAATCGTAATCTTAAACATTTCATAATTGCGATTTGATTTAAAAATGCAGATTATTTCTTTAAAAATGCATTCCCAAACGGACCTTTAGTTGCCATCGGATGTACAACTTGAACTTACAAGAAAGGGAGATCCTAGTCTGAGAGAAAGAAAGTTCGAGAGAGAGGAAAAAGAAACAGTGGAGAAATACGAAAAAAAGGGAAATCATGAGAAGGGAGCACCAAAGAAAGAAGCTGAACCAGACGGAGAAAGTGATGTAAATACATAGAGAGAAGAAGAGGAAGAAAAAGACGAGGGACAACTGGACAAGGCATAAGAAAACTGGAAAAACTACTGGTTGAAATTTTTTTCTAAGATTTTTGTAGGGGCAGGCGCCCCTTGCCTGACCTGCCCTACCTGTATACGCCACTGAGCTTAGCTAAAACTCTTAAATTGTACGAATAAATTAAACCAGATAAAATTTACATCCAATAGCTTATGTCCCAATTAGTTAAAACACAATTTGTTATAGTAATTGTCTACCTTTGTGCAATCATGGGAAAATTTCACTTAATTACTCTGAATTGTCGCTGTTTTTGTTACGGGTAAAAAGACGGTTACTAAATTTCACTAACCTCATCCGCTAGGCAGTTAGCAAATAGCGATTAGTAAACATATAACCGCCCGCCATAACCACTTTTTTAAAGTTGAGCCTTCGGGCCAATTTTTAGTTTTGGGCTTTTTTTATATACCACATTGGGTCAAATTGCTCCAAAAAGAGCTCATATTGAAATCTTTAAAATATTTGACCCCAAATTTACATTAATTTACATCTAATTGTACTTTAAAAAAGTCCTTAAATGTAAATCATAACATGTTACGAATAAAAGTTATATTAATAGAAGAAAAAAAAAATGCAAGGTATACAACATTTAGTCATTTACCAATGTTTTAACAATGACTTAAATGCAAACTTAAACACAACATATAAATAAAATTTCACAATCCTTATGGGTTAACTTCTACACAACATAACTCACAAAAATAAATAAATTAATTTACACAACATATGATACAAATAAAACTTCAACAATTAATCCTTGTACACAACATACTCCTATTTGGTCCGATAGCAAACCTGTGGAGATCACAACAAGAAAGCTCATAAACTTAACGTAATTCAATATCAATTACTTAATTTGATATTATAAAAATCGCATTATCATTTTACATGAATAATATGATTAATTATTTGAATTGTTATTGAATCATATAATTAAGTATTGATCTTATATATTTATATTATTCAGTATGCATATATGTATAATTATAATTTATTAACATATATGGACTTAAAACTTTATAACATACACTGGAACTAAGTCTTTAGGTACCTAATTATTGTATTTGTATAAATTTGTATACTTATGACTTATGTCATATTATAAATGTACAATTTATTATTATATAATCGTATGATTTAATGATCAATTGATCATGTGATATAATTATACAAATTATAGTAATAATAAATTAATACTTAAATTGTAATTTAATTCTCTAAAAAATTAAAAAATTAAAAAAAGTGATTTCATTGTCAATACATTTTTTGAACTTTTTTTTTTCTAATCAAAGCGAGAGAGGAGGAAAAGGGGAAACATTTTTTGAACTCTTGAGTTGGGCACTACACGTCTTCTCGCTATATAACTGTCAGGCACGAAAATCGTAGCATTTTATCATTAGAAAAAACACAACACAAGGGTCATTTGTAACTGTATAAATAAAAATAAAGACTAATTAAATGTTCAAACAACTTCGTTTGTAACTGTATATCATCTTCTTCATAGCTAACCTAATTTATAAATCTCTGCATCAGTATGGAATAGTGAAACCGAAAGTATGAGGGTTTGAGAAGTATTTGCCACTTGCCATCGCCACTAATGTCGATTCCCTGAGGTGGGCATCCAAGATTTCCACAAAAGAAAAATAGTGGGGGTGAGAGAAAAATTAGGGGTTGAGACCCTCCGCCCTTGCTCCAATATAAGGAGATGAGTGAAAGATGGGATGAATAATGATTTTTATCATTTTTTTAAAAAGAAACGTGTTTTAAACCATAGTTTTCAGACAAAATAAAATTGATATTTTATATTTTTTTTACTGTTTGAAAATTTAAAAACAAAGGTTATGGTTTCGATTGATGTAGTTATGATTTTACGTATTCAATCAATGTTTTAAACAATCTCAAACACACGTCAATTCATTTCATGATCAAAACAATATTGTTTTGACGTAATATATGGTAATGAAAGCAAAACTCTTGATAATTCTCGTATCAAGAGCATAACCCTAACATCTAAAATTATTCTTGAACAAACCACATGATCCATCCATACGGCCTTTAACATCATGCTCTCCTCTCCTGCCGCCGCGGCAACGATCACCACCACCACCATGCTCTCCTCTCCTGCATTATGTATGAATATGATTAAAAAAAAAAAAAAAACACAATAACCAGACAAATGCATGGCACGCGATATTGGCGCGGCTCAATCAGGCCACAGAGTCAAGCCATTGATTGACGCTATGGAAAGATTGAACCACGCCAACATCTCGGGCATGAAGGTGCCTGCATCTGCATCTGCATGGCTGATCATCTTTTGAATTATTGGAGATGGTGAGATATGGAAATATTATTGCTTCATAAAATAATTATATGCTTCATAGCCTCTTCGTTGATCTATTTGTAGCTTCTAATCATCCATGTTTTATTGTAGAAAACAAACCAAATATTTGGTGGTTGGAAAAAGACATGCAGAATATTCCAAGCAGATGGACCGCCGGCGAGCTTCTCCAGATAATAGCCGGCCTCTTTAATATATTACTAGCTTTTTTTTTTTCTCTATATATATTAGGAAAAAAATACAAAATTAGTCCATGTAGTTTACATGATTTACAGTTTACTCCTTGTGGACCTATGGTATTAAAACGAACTCAGAGGTCCCTGTGGAATAAAAATTAAAAAATTTAGCTCCTACAGTTAAATTTCATCCATTGACTTAACGGATTCTGTTAATGTGTCACGTCACATCCAATAAAATTATAACGCATATCATATTTTATTTATGACTTTTAAAAAGCATATTTGAATTTTTCATGTCATATTATTATGCTAACTAATATTTCCACATGAGATTTACTCCACGTCAATCACAAGTAAAATATTATTAAAAAAATCTAATTCTACCAAATTATTGATATGAGCACCGCCATCTTCTTTTTCTTCTTCACGGACGTCGTGTTCTTTAGCTTCTTCACCCAAGTTTGTGCCTCCACTAGCAGGCATGGAAGGCAAATTGTGACTTCGACCTGTACCGCTTGTTCATGTTCAGAGCACCACCACTTCAAGTCACTTAGACGGCAGTAAGCAAGAAACCTTTTTGACTATAGTGAAATTTGCCTTCCATGCCGTCAATTCATTTTCAAATCGTTTGTGTTTGTATTTCTGTTAAATGCAAAATTCATCTTAAATCGTGGGTTTACCTTCTGATCTCTCAATGAAATTTTTAGGTTTGAAAATTCATCTTAATTAAATCATGTGCAGTTGATCAGAAAATGTAAATTCTTTGTGTTTCATTCAGACAAAGGGGCAAACAAAATCCTCACAAAAAGCGAACACAGTCGTAGATCCAAAAAAAAAATAAAATAATAAAATAAAGAACTATCTCCAACTATTGTACACAATAAAACAAGAGTATAGAGTTCAAATCGGAGTCCCTTTTCTCCCCTTTCAATTAGAAAATATATATATTTCAATCGGAAAAGCAACAGAAACTTCAAATTTCTGTTTTGATTTATTCAATTCGTCTTTCTTTTCTTTTTTGACAGAATTAGTGAATTCTTTTCAATGGAGTTTGGGTTAGAAAAAAATTTATGTCTCTTCGTCCCCGTCTCTGTACTTCCCTCTTGAAAGTTGCCCAGAAAAAGAGGAATTTTAACGGAGGAGAAGAGCACAAGAGCCAAAGCCAAGAAAAAGTAGAAGATAGGAAGAGAAGAGGGAAATTAAGAAACAGATCCAAAATTTCAAAAGATGAGAAGAGTTGAGCCAAGACAGAAAGGAAGACAAGACAAGAAGAAGAAGAAAAAGAAGAGCACGACATCTGTGAAGAAGAAAAAGATGGCGGTGCTGAGATCAATAATTTGGTAGAATTAGGTTTTTTTTAAATATTTTAGTTGTGATTGACGTGGAGTAAATCTGAGGTGGCCAGAAATATTAGTTAGCATGATAATATGACATGAAAAATTCAATTATGCTTTTTAAAAGTTATAAATAAAATATGTAATGCGTCAGAATTTTATTAGATGTGACATGGCACATTAACGGAATCCGTTAAGTCAATTGATGAAATTTAATTGTAGGGGGATAAATTTTTTTTTTTTTTCTCATAACACAGGGATCTTTGAGTTCATTTTGATACCACAAGTAGTAAATTGTAAATTAGGTAAACTACAGGGACTCATTTTGCATTTTTCCATATATATTACGAGCAAATAATTGCCCGCATGGTTTGTATAGTTAATTTTTAGAAAAAAAAATAAATAAATGAAAAACTTCACTTTGGCCCGCTAAACTTTCACATGATTTGACAAACCTCCCAAACTTTAAAATATCTTACTTTGAACTCTTGAACTTTTAATTGCTCTCAATGTGGGCCCATCCGTCAGATTTTAAACTTTACATGACATTTATACCCCTGACTTTTGTATAAGATTCCAACTTCCAAAACGTTTTTTTTTATTTTAAAACAAAAATTAGGGATATTTTGGTCTTTTTTTTGTATTTTTAACTACTAAAATTAACATCAAGGTTCTAATTGAGAGCAATTCAAAGTTTAGAGGTTCAAAGTGAGAGATTTTAAAGTTTTGGGGGGTTTGTCAAATCGCGTGGAAGTTTAGGGGTCAAAGTGAAGTTTCTCCAAAAATAAATAAAGTCTCATTTATGTTTCTCTATGAATTAGGAATTTATTTTATGAGTATTTTGGAAGAGATGTGATACAGCCACAACATAGACCCAACAAAAATCCAACTTCTCTCCTACAAATTTAATTGTACTCGTCAATTGCACGAGTCGTTATGCAATGTAACGGGTATGGAAGTGCGAGGTCGAATCCCACAGAGAATCGTGCTTTGTGTAAAAACCAATTTAAATCGCCTAAACTAATCATATCTTAACCTAGTCCCAAAAGCAAACACATGGCGTGCAGAAAATAAAACCTAATTAAAATGCAATAAAATAAATAAATAAAAGCACTAAGGTCCCTAATCTATCTCACTACAATTTAATCAATATATAAGGCATGCTAATTCACACATCCATCAAACAATTATGCTAAAATGCATGTCCTATTCTCACGATAGTGCACACACCCGTCGTACGGCCTAGCTCTATACATGTTCTTTTGCCTTTACAAAATCTAGTTGAATCATACGATATATTAACCCATAAATGGTCACAACGAATGTTGAACCGAAATCGAATCATCCGATGTGTCGTTGACGACAACGGATATTGGACTCGATTGAACCATCCGATGTAACCCCAATAAATCACAACGCATATTAGACGGAAAAACGATCCATAAACAACAACCAATCACAATCTTGTCACTAGATTGTGATTGAATTGAACAAACATTCAATTAAATGACATAAAATGAAAACTAAACATGAATATATATAAACAAATTCATAGTGAGGGAAATAAGAGATTAAAATTAAACAAATGAAAACATTTAATAAAATTGACGTTTAGGAGTGTTTACAATGAAGAACAGTAAGGTTTTGAGCCACTGAGGGCGCCTCAACCCGTCTCCCAAGCGTAAATAAAAATTTATACAAAATGTTCTATTTATAAGCAAAAATTAGGGTTGTTGCCAGGTTAGGTGCGCTTGATCGCATGGGCTGCGCTCAATCGTACTACGCTCGATCTCGAAGTGTGCGATCGAGCGCGCATAACTGCTCTGGAATTCAACGGTGCAAGCATGAAGCGATGGCAGCTAAGGCGACACGCACTTCGCGGGCTGACGAGGCATGCGCTCGATTGCATGCGCGTTCGATCGCTGGGTCTGGTGCTCGAGCGCAGCTTTGGCTCTGGTGGGCTTTGAGCGCAGTGCGCTCGAGCACATTGGCAGGGACTCCAAATGCACATTTTGGCCAATACCACGCTTTTAACCGCAATTCAAAAGCAATGACCTGTAACACCATAAATCACTAAAACAAACTAAAAGATTAGATATTAACAAGGCTAAAGGCTTAACAAACATAAATTAAGGGGTTCGAATAAGCACTAAATGGCACTCATCACGTGTCATTTAAAAAATTAAAAAAAATAATAATAACAACATTGAATTCAAAACACCAAAACTTATTTATTTATTTATTTTAAATGACATGTAGGTGAGAAGTTGGGTCTTTGTTGGGTCTATGTTGTGACTTTAACATTTCTCATTTTGGAAACTTTTTACTACTTGAAAGTGTAGTAAAATCAGGGGTAGAACTAGAATGTTTAGTTTAAGGGGCAAAATTTAAATTTTTTTTTAAAAAAAAAAAAAAGAAAAAAAATCTTTGGGGGCAAAAGTTAATTTTGAAGGTATATTTTTGTAAAAGCTTGGGAGGCTGCCCCTCCCCCCAAGCCAAAGGGTGGTTCTGCCTTTGAGTAAAATTCTTTTTATCCCGAATACTCAACCAATTAATTATGTTTTTGTGACGTATGTACGTACTCTATTTTTCTATGACAAATATGACCGCAGACATCAATTTTTTTCGAGAATTATTAGTAAATCTTATATATTAATAGTTGTCCTAATTGTTCTTAAAGAGTAACTCAATCGGCTGTGAACCATACCTCATGAAACGAAACTTACTAATTCGAATTCCCCTCCCCATTTCCTTCCCCTTGTATAGACATGTCAAAAAAAAAAAAAAAATTGTCCTTATGCTACTGTATCTTTTTAGAAGAATCTTATAAAATAAAATTGGGAGTCTAATTTGTTACATATATGGGATTTTTTGGCATTCTTAGAAATCAAGTTATATCCATAATTATATAAATCATCTTTTCTTTTTCTTTTTTTGTAGTTAGTTGAAATTCATCAATTCCAACTCAATATTATTCCATTGATGCTATTTATGTTTTTGTTGGAGCTTCTAGTAGTAGTGACATAAGCATAAGCCTGAAGCAAACTCGATCAACGTATTTGAAGAAAACTCTAATGTTTATTAATTTTGAGAAAACAAAATAAAGTAGACAGAAAGAAATAGGTTGTCTCTAGTGCACAATGAAACAAAACCAGATCACGATCCGCACAACCTCCGGCAATATCAAAGCAAATGAGTGTGAAGCCCAAAGGGAATTCGCCCTTAAGCCTTGCCGTCTGATTCCTCCTCCTCCTCCTCTTTCCTAATTTTCTTCTCAAACATATTCACAAGCCTCCAATCCTCTTCTTTATTTCTTTCATTTTAATCGCCTCACTTCTTGTCCACATTGCATGCAAACCCCACCATCTCCCTCCTTCCTTTTTATACCCTTTCACTCCTCAATCTTAGCTCTTCAAAGGCCCTTCAAAGTACTGGTTGTTGGCTAAGCCTGCAGCCGACAAAAATCACCACGATGGCGAAGCTCGGCCGGCCGGAAAGGAATAAAAGCCTCGAGAGCCTCTTGGACCTCGACAAATTGGGTGTTGCAGGTAAAAATGATGCACCGCAGGCACTGCGGAATACGGTTCCCGGCCAAGGCCTTGAATTCAGCAGCCTCTCGTAAAGTGTCATAAAGAAGCAGAAGAAGGATGGGGAGTGGATCAAGAGAGAAGCATATCTTCTTAATGACATCTCTGGCCAGGCCGTCAAGGGTGAAATTATGGCCATCATGGGGCCTAGTGGTGCTGGAAAATCCACTTTTCTTGATGCCCTGGCTGGTCGTATTGCACAAGGAAGCCTTGCTGGATCTGTTAAAATCGATGGAAAGCCAGTAATATTCCATCTCTTGTCTTTTTCCTCACTACTTTTAAACCACTTTCGGAAATATTTCATTGAAATACTGTGTTAAATCATCACTTAAGCCGATAGAAGGAGTTGAATTTAATCATTTAATTTATTATATTCTAATGACTTATGGGTTGGTCATGCAGGTAACAACAAGCTACATGAAAATGGTATCTTCATATGTGATGCAAGACGACCAGCTCTTCCCCATGTTGACAGTGTTTGAGACATTCATGTTTGCAGCCTAGGTCAGGCTTCCTCCTTCCATTTACAGGGCTGAAAAGAAAAACAGAGTCTATGAGCTCCTTGATCAACTCGGCTTGCAGGTATATATATATAACTCTCTTTCTCTCTAGCACAAATTCAGGAAAAGTATTTCATGAGATTGTGAATATATTTGCAGAGTGTAACACAAACATATATTGGTAATGAGGAGACAAGAGGGGTGTCGGGAGGGGAACGGCGGAGGGTGTCGATAGGAATCGACATAATCCACAAGCCATCATTGCTATTCCTTGACGAACCCACCTCAGGTCTGGATTCCACAAGTGCTTACAGTGTAGTGGAGAAGGTGAAGGACATTGCTAAAGGTGGCAGCATAGTCCTCATGACCATCCACCAGCCTTCCTATCGAATTCAAATGCTCCTCGACCGCATCATTGTCCTTGCAAAGTAAACTAAACCACATGTTCATTTTGTTCATCTGTACAATCTAGAATTTGGGAAATATTAGCTACCCTTTAAAGCCGAAAAATAGATCATGGAGAAGAAACCATGAATAATCTCGAATTTGGAAAGTTAAATGCTATTTCATATACGGCTATACGATTGGAATGGCTTGACAATAAAAATCAACCATTAGTTCTTTCTTTTCACAAGCCTTTGTTAATTCAAAGCCTGATTTTCATCATCACGTTATCCTATTTATATAGCAATCATATAATAGTCTACTCAATAGCATTACTCGAAGCTTATAAAACACATCATTGTGATTTGGTAGTTGACTTGATGCTTATTAAGTGGGCAAATAATTACAGGGGAAGAATGGTGTATTTGGGAAGCCCACTTGCCCTTTTTGCTCACCTTGCTGGATTTGGAAGGCCTAGAGGGTGAGAACAGCCTTGAGTATCTCCTAGATATGATCAAAGAGTATGATGAATCAACAGTAGGGCTAGACCCCCTGGTGTTGTACCAACGAGGGGGCATCAAACCAAATCAAGTGGCCAAAACTCCCATTCCAAAAACACCTCGAACGCCTTACAAAAAGAGCCCTGCTGCATCTAGGCATATGATCAGCCTCCGTAGTACTAATGCATTCTCTAATTCCGGTTCCCAAACACCTCGACCAGTCTCTGGACAAGATGATTACGATGATGATAAGAAGGAGGATGATGAAGATGATTTTGACAACTCACTTGAAAGGAAAACGGTACTCTTAAATTATCATTTATTTCAAACATTTAAGTTGATAGTAAATGATGAATATAATCATTTAATTTATATTCTAACACTCCCCATCACTTTTGGGATCATACTCTCCTGAAACATGAGAAGGTGAATTGTTGAGCCAGGGTTCGACCTCTAGATACTAGATCTACTACCATGTTAAATTACTACTTATTCTATAAAGCTTTAACTGATAGGAAGTGATGAATTTAATCATTTAATTTATTTATATTCTAACAGGTACACACACCACTGCATAGTGGCATTTATAATCCTCGCTTAGCTTCTCAGTTCTACAAAGATTTCTCGGTATGGATCTACCATGGTGTCAAGAGAACCCCTCATCGTCCACTGTCATGGACTCCGACTAGAATACCAGGATGGACCCCCGGAGTACTCACCCTAGGACCAAGAAGCCAAGCTTCAAGCCAATATACAACACCTCAACACAATCCTGCTAGAACTCCTGCAGTCTTTAGCCTGTCCATGAACTCTTATACAGCAACTTCTTATGAAGAATTTGAGGTGGGAGAAGTGTTTGATGAGCCGCTGCATTACTGCCCCAAATATGCAAACCCGTGGATCCGTGAGGTTGCCGTCCTCTCATGGCTGACTGCACTCAACGTAATTCGAACTCCAGAACTCTTCCTCTCACGGGAGATTGTGTTGGCAGTAATGGCATTCATTCTATCTTCCCTTTTCGAAAACCTCGGTCATCCTACCTTCAAAGACATCAACCGGCTTCTCAACCTCTACATCTTCACAGTCTACCTTGTTTTCTTCTCCTCCAACGATGCCGTGCCGACATTCATCCAAGAAAGATTCATCTTCATCAGAGAGACATCCCACAATGCTTATCGCGCTTCGTCTTATGTCGTTTCCTTGCTTCTCGTGTACCTGCCATTCTTCGCAATCCAAGGTCTCACATTTGCAGCCATCACCAAAATCATCCTTGGACTCAAAAGCAGTCTCCTTTACTTCTAGCTGATCCTCTATGCCTCACTCATTACAACTAATGCTTTTGTGATGCTTGTTAGTGCACTTGTTCCAAGCTACATTACAGGATATGCTGTTGTGATTGCCACCACAGCTCTCTTCTTCCTCACTTGCGGCTTCTTCCTGAAGAGAACTCAAATACCAGTATACTGGAGGTGGCTGCATTACATCTCAGCAATCAAATACCCTTTTGAGGCTTTGTTGACAAATGAATTCCAAGGGATCAGGTGCTACAATGGGCAGCAACAGGAGCTTTCGCCAGGTCCTCTGGGATAAGTGGATATCAGCAATCTGCACATCAGAAATATTTCACAACTGCCAAAGGATTGCAAGTTGATTGGACAAGATGTCTTGTTCTCGATGGGTATAGGGGAAAACCATCGTATTTGGTACGACATAGCAATCTTGTTGGCTTGGGGAGTTCTTTATCGTCTCTTCTTCTACTTGGTTCTGAGATTTTACTCTAAGAATGAGAGGAAATGAAGTGATCGATCAGTTATCTCTTTGCATTTGCTACCATATATCTTAGTTTTATGTTTGTGTCCCAAGTTGGAGAGTAGCTAATACATTATTCAAACACATATTATGGAAGCATATATACCATATCTTTCAACAAATTTCTTTTTTAGTATGAATAATAAAGCTTATTACTTTTTTCCATGTGGCTGTGGGTTCCTCAACTATATATACTCGCACTCAGCCACAAAAAACCAATCCAAACTCGCCAACACACCCCGGCAAGCCTCTTCAAAGTAACGATCACAGCAGGCTTGGGCTTCAAAGTGAAGCTATTTGCCCGGAGCACTAAAAGGGGCGGTCGGTGCCGTGGGCGAGTGAAGAGGAAGGCGGCTAATCTCCTATCATTTCCACTATTCACAAGCAAATCCACCATTAACCGAGCAAGAATTGTTTAAACACTACACAAAGCCTACTGGTTCTCACTTTGGATGGACTTTGCCCCTTATAGCAGCCTGATGAACAAAGAAGAAATCTCTTCTTTCATTAAATAACCTTTGATTACTAAACTAAGTAGCCCCATTATTAAAAATAAATAAATAAAGTTTAATAAAATCCCCTATATAGACTACATATCCTAGTCCTAAAGATATAAGAGAGCTAATTTGAAATTGCATTATGGAGAATACAAAGTGCATTTAATACATACAAAGCCGTGCCAAGCAAAAATAGATCTATTTGATAAAAATACTTTGAAAGTTTTTTTTTTTTTTTTTTTTTTTTGACCTTTTTACTCTAAAAACTTTCTGAAGCTTAAAAATTAGGATTTTTCTTTAAATAAAAACTCTATTTTCCAACGCAATCCAAACAAACTCTAAAAGTCTTTGAGAAAATAATAGTAATAAAAAAAAAAAATCTGAACTTCTAGGAAAACCAAAAAATATGTGTCTTAAAGTTATAAGAGAACTCTAAAAATAAGAAATCCAAAAGTTGTTAGTAATTCCTGAAAATAAAATAAAGCAAAAAAAAATAAAAAGAAAAATCCAACGACATTTTGATTTTTATATGTAACTTGTCCTACATCATTTGCATTCCATAACATGAGTTATTGTTCATCTTTCCAAGCAAACCTGTACGAACGTGGTTATTGGGTATGAGATTTTATGAAGTGATTCTGGTAAACATTGGTTTCTTGAACTCCTAACTTTAACGTTATATCACGTCAAAACACTTTTTCAAACTTAAAAAACAAAAAAACAAACAAAGACACCCCTACACGCGCATTAGTCACAACAAACATAAGCAAACTTATTACTAAGTAACACGACTCAACGAGTCAATTAACAGAACTCAGTACTATCTTCTAGATATATCTTTCATGTAGAACATAGACGACAAAATCAAACTCAGAAGGCAAGAACAAGAAACACTAGAATTCATATTCTCATCAAGATTTAGCTCACATCTAGCTTGCGTGCTGCGCAATCTTCTTTTCAAGTGCACTTTTGTCAGCTCCGACAACCTTGTCCACCTCCTTGCCATTTTTTATAAAGAAAAAGGATGGAACACTACTAATATTCCAGCGTGCAGCCACATCCCTGGCCTCATCTATGTCAACTTTCAAGAAAACAACTTTCGGATACTTCCCAGCTAGGGTTGTGTAAAGAGGAGAAATGACACGGCAGGGACCGCACCAAGTTGCAGTGAAGTACAGGATTGCCAAGCGAAATGTCCTTGAAGCAGCATTCAACTTCGTTTCCAGTTCACTAGTAGAGTGAATACCAATAACTTCCCCTGTTGTAAACCAAAATTATGGTAAAATAAGCTAGAGCAAAATTTGTCTTAAAAACACCATTGCCTGTTATTATGTTTTCATAAATCAATGAATGAGGGAAAAAAAAAATCGTTCAAACCAATTATCATACAACCTCATGCCCTGATGTTTTTGAGGTACAACCTACTCAAGGCAGCTCGGGAAACCTCTCTAACTACCTGTTATTAGATCAAGGAATTCAGCTGCATACAAGTTTTTTCAAGTTTAATGATGTGCACCAGTCTCTCTTAACTCAAATATATAGCTAATGCACTGCATTTCACTGTAACCTTTCCACCTAGATATGATAGCTTCACCTTAAGTTGCATGCAATTCTTTCCAAGAAATCCTTCCTAGAATGTTCTTGCGCAACAGAAAAGGCATGTGTTCAAGAGGGAGACTGCGTATCAAAGAAACACATTGGTGTGGTTTGTAAACTAATCTAGGAAAAAAAAAAACTCCAGGGGCCTCTCATTTGAGAACGTCCATAAAAATGATTTAACATGACAACAAGAACAACAGTTATTATTGAAAAGTTAGCATCTATTTTTACAGGGGAAAATGTAAATTTTGGGGTTTTGTGTCAGGGAAAGAGGTTAGAATAGGGAAATTTGGGAGGTAACAGACTTTAATAAGAACAAACAGAATTGCCTCTAAACAGAACATACAAGGTTTAGTTATAAAAACAAAACAATCACACATGTAGTTTTATATTAATAAAATGCTCGTGCCCACAGCCTAGGTGATTATGAAACAATTCTCAATGCTATTGAGGCATTCAAGCGTGGGCATGGCATCTAAAAGGGAGAAAAGGATAGGGGTTAAACTGTTAAATATCTTCTTTTTTAAAAAAATAAATAAATAAATAAATTTTATAAAAAAAAAAAAGAAAAAAAAAAGTTGGTTTTGGAAAAGCAATGAATACAAAATCACAACAACAAAAAAATGATAGTAAATCATTTTCTTATCTTATTCATATGCGCAACAAACAGAAATTACAACTCAATGATATGATATAATTACCAAAATATGCACAACCCATAAATGAGCTCCGCAGATTCTTAGTTAATCTTCCTCCTTTCGGTCAATTGGTAAAGCTCTGACCATGTTTGTGACCCAAGCTTTGTTTTTCAAGGATAAATGGTACAAATATAGGATGAGATTCTAGGGAAACGATTTCTTCTAGGAAAATGGTTGTTACTGTCAGGACCTTCTTACGACAATCAAAGGGATAAATGGTGAGGGAAAGCAAAGACACATTTATTCCTGCATAAATTTGAAGACCCATTATAGATGGAAAAGGGTATTAACAGACATACCATCCTTTAAAGCAGATAATGCATCTCGATCCTGCATGAAGATTCAGAATAAAGGTTATCAATCTCTTAAATATGGATACATTCAGCAAGCATCTAATACCAAACATTTTATCCAAGGCCTAGTATACGCTTCATACATATTTATACCATCTCACTGACACCAACATTGCCAATAGACTTAACTATAGAGTTAGCTAGGTCCCTTTCAACCTAATTAATAAGAGAATAGATATAAATGAACTAAGAAAGACAACCCACATCTCCACTGAAGATGAAAGCACCAATCTAGCATTGCCAAATATACCAAAGTTTTATCCTCAAATCATATTGATATTCAATTTTCCCATGCCAATCATATCTCAGTTACAGAAAATCTCAAGTATCTAATCAATGTAATATCTTTCAACACACAGAAAAGGAAACAGAAATGAAAAAAACAAAAAATATATATATTGATATTAACTCTACTTACCTGTTCAGCTTGCTGTCTTTGCCTCTCACGTTCAGCTTTTTTAAGCTCCCTTTCCTTTCGCAGACGTTCATATTTTCTGCGGTGCTCTTCGAGTCGGTGGGCATTGGGTTCAACCTACCAATTAATCGAATTATCAAGCAACAATTTCTTTGGTGACTCCTCCTGTCAAAAGAAGAAATTTTACCTTTTTAAGCACCAAACCGATCTCCTCATCATAGTCCAACTTTGATGCTACATGCAGATCACTTGCTGCTGTTTCCCACTGGGCCAACATGGCCCTTGCCATTCCTCGTACTTTATATCCTTTTGCTGAGTCAGGGTTGATCTAGGACAAAAAAATATAGGTCTTTTTAGATCTGAATAACACATAAAAACACTCATCATGCTTGTGTCAGAACTCGGATGCATCATTAGTTCATTATTACGTGAAACATCTTGTGTGGTCTGCAGAGGCACAGGTATAAGAAGGGCCATTAGCCAACCTGTAAAGCTGCATCAGCATCACGGATTGCAGCATTTGGTTTGTTCATTTTGACAAAGACACTAGCTGAAAGCATAACAAAGTTAGGTTTTCAAGAGATTGAAGCAATATTGAGATCAGGCCAAAGAAGGTGATCAGCGATCACATTAAAATAAAATAACTTTCATTTGAAAAAGTTCACCTCTAGTTGAATATAATATTGCTGAACTTGGGTTCAGCATGATGGCTTCTGTTAGATGACCTATGGCTTCATCCAGCTTACCTGAAATATAAATTTTAATTAACAGAAAGAAAAGTGGCCACAAAACAGAAGTGAAGAAATCTTCAATTGAAAAGGATAATCATAAAAAAAAATAATAATAAAAAAAATGATCGCATGCCTTCAGAGATTGCATAAATAGCTTTTGATTTTTCTATTTGTGCAGCTTCCTGATTCTCTTCTGTAACTTCAACTGAAGGGTTTCCCATCTGCCATTATGCAATACAAAATCTACTAGTTTGAGGAACTAGTTGATAAACCCCCCGAGAAAAAGGGAAATTACCAGGAGTAAGCACCCCAACCAAGTTTTATACCACCCACCTTTTGTGGAGGATCATCATCAGGCTCCACAACATCAGTAGCATCCAACTCAATATCAGACTCCACAATTTCAGCATCATCATCCTCAGTCGATGTAGATGGATTTTTGGCATCAAAATGTTCCCTAGTGTCTGACATTTTGTCACCACCTTTTTCCTGCAGATTTTCTGATAATCAGAATGCATTACCACAATAGCTAACAAAATGAACTAAAGAAAATTTGACTGGAAAAAATGAAAGGTTATGGGCTCATTTATCTGTGTTTTGGAAACTCATTTTTGAAAAACTATATCTAGAGAACAAAAAAGAAAACCTATGAAAATGATGATTTATGGTTATATTTTTCCCAAACCGAAAAGAAAAATTCAAAAATAAACAGAAATTCAAAAATAAACATTTGTTATGTGAAAACAGGGTGTTTTTTAAGAAAAAATCTCTAAGAACACAAGAACCAAAAAAAAAACCCTATGGATCTTAAGAATATCATTTGATATCCACTGCAAGCTGCACAAACATTTCTGAAGCTATGCCAGTCAGCTACTCAGAATTCATGGAGAGCAATCCAAAGGTGTGCAATAAACCTTCCAACAAATGTATATTACCAACCTTAAACTATATTTGGGATTTTGGAGGCCGATGAAAGTAGAGAAAAAGAGAGAAGGGGGTGGGGTTAAGAGGACGAGGAGACAATAAGAGGAAGTACTTATTCCATTCCTTTTTTTGGATGTTCCCTTAAATAATAGGAGGAAGAGGGTATTAGATATCCCTCCTCTTATTTGGTTGTAGAGTGGAATGGTATCATGTATATCAACAAGTATATGGAGATAAGTGCTTAGGGTTTACTTGTGTTCTAACAATTATTATAACTCAAAAGCAATAAAAAATAAATCATAAACCTGGTATCCTCCCCCTCCAAATTCGCCCAATTTGATAGAACCAACAAATATTATATAAAGGCTTCCATGTGAAGCCTTCATATATTTTCCTTACAGATGTGTAATCAAATCTCTAGTATATGATAACCTTTTCAAGCCTACCTCATCTACCACATTTTCCCTATAAATAGAGCATGTAACACAATTGTATTAATCAAGTCAATAAGAGCAAAATATATCCATACAAGCCATTTTTTTGTGGTGGACGTAGGGCTCTAGGCCAACCCGCCCCAATGTTCATGTGTCTCTTTCTCGCTCTTCATTTCCGATCTCCTTTCACAAATTTCATTTCATTATAAAATTCTACATAGTATTAGAGTCACTTTCTTGTGAACTCCGTTTTTCTCTCGCTATTGCTGCGGTGAAGAGCAACGCGCCACCACACAGCAGCCATGCACCTTCTCCCATTGTTGCTAGTCCAACCCAAGCCTTGACCAAAGCTGATTCTAGCAAACCGATCTCATAATCAGATCCGCAAGGTGCAGATCTACCAATCTACAAAAATTGCTGATTGGAATGGCCACTCCACTCACCCTCATGTGCCACCGAGCATTTTTACATCTCTTTCCACGCACTTTTTGCATGTCCATGCATTGCACAACATCTTCATGTGCCCCCTTGCACCTTCACATGTTGTACACACCACAACTTCAATTCACTCGCTTCACACAGGTGCATCTATCGGATTAGCTTACACAATCCGACCTGGTTGGCCCAACCCATCAACCTTGTTTAATCAGCCCATACCACTTTCGGCACAAGTAGGCCCAGTTTGGACCTTAGCTGACCTAGTTGCGGCCAGTTGCTAACCCAATCAACGACCCTTGTCAGCCCACTTCAGAGGCCCATTGTCAGCCTAGTTATCCAATCACAGTGCCGAAGACGGCCACCACGCCGATGCTGAACCGTCCAAAGCTGGCCACCATGCTAATGCCAAACAACCATCCAAAGTCGGCCACTATACCAAAGTTATCGCTTGGTCGTCATCCACTGCCACAAGGTTCACTGTCGGTAACCACCAGGGGCAGATAAGTATAGGTCATTCGTCCCCCCAAAATTTTAAAATTATCCTTATAATTTAAAATTTTACTCCTAAAATTTATGAGTTTTTATGAAATGTCCCCCCAAAACTAATTTTTTACATTTTGTCCCCCCACTCTTAATTGTCTAGTTCCGCTCCTAGTAACCACCTAGCCCACCCTCAGCTACCGCTTAGTTGCCTACAACCAATCATAATCTTGCCCCAATTCTCTACCGGCCACCTCTTAGCCCACCTACTGCCGGCCTTCACCCAGCCTTGGTCCCCTGTCAACCACCATTCCATCATGCCTACCACCATCACCAGATCTTCTCCACCCACTTCCACGCTAGCTCCTCTTAAGCCCCCCAAAAAAAAAGTTGTTAATTATTTTTCTTTCCAAGTTCAAGCTTCCACCTTAAGTTTTTGGGGAATGTTAGAATATTTAGGATATAATCTATGTTAATCCTTGATATATTTTCCTTATAGTACCTATTCCAGCCTACCTCACTGACCACATTTTCCCCAGTTACAAATAGAGTATATGACACAATTGTATTAATCAAGTCAATAAGAGAATGATGTAGACTACAAGACACTTTCCTAACGGTGAACTTATGTCTCTTCCTCTCTCTCCGCTTCCGCTCTTTATACACATATTTCATTTTATTATAAAATTCAAAAACATAACTTGAGAGTTTAATCAACTGGCTTATCCGTTTAAATCACATAACACTAACAGCATGATCAAACTCACAAAAATCAACAAATCAACGTAAAAACACCAAGAAATTCCAAAACATCGCGCACAGGGAGTTAAAACGGAGCAATATTCGCTCATTTACAAATAATAGCAAAATCGAGACGCACCGTTTTTGGCTGTAGCGGAATTCGAGCTCCCAAGCTTTCAAACATGGAAATTCCCAGAGGTGAGTCAACGAAGGAATCAATAGCAGAAATTAACGCTAAGAAATGGTGTGAATTCACAATACCTTAGGAGATATGACTTGAAGAAGCCAAGGGAAGGGTCGTGGAGAAGCAAAGGGTTGGATTTGCATTGCTTTATGAATTGCTCCAGCTCTGCTGCCTTCTCCGCATCCATTCGTTGCTTCGGTGCGTCTCTCTCTCTCTCTCTCTCTCTCTCTCTCTGGAAACCTCTTCTCGGAGGATTGGGATTTGGTACGGGTGAGCAGTGTCAGTTTCGATGGAATTTTACGCTCAATCACCGTCGATGTTTATTCCGGTTCACAATGACACGTGGATCTAGATCGTTGCTGATGGTGAAGAGTACGATGATTATGATGGGACTGACCTACCAAAGTATTATTCCTTGCTATACCTTTGAATAAATTCGCGGGCTTTTGTGTCTTAAGAATCGAATTCCTTGCCGAAAGGTCAAGTGTGAAGGTATTGATTAGAAAAACAAATAAGTGTTAGGAAAAAAAAAAAAAAAAAAAAAGTGCAATTAGGGTTGTAAGAATCCGCTCGATATTGGGTCGGATAAACTTGACTTAAACTTGGATTATTTAATATATGAGTCTTTTGTTAAGTTTTGAGGTGATAGCACAAACGTGGTTAATGTTTTTTTTTTCTATGTTATTACAAAACGAATGTATTTAATATCTAAGGTTGATATTAAAAAATGCTATGCAGACTCCAAATACCAATTAATGTGGAATTAACAAATAAGAGGAACAAGCATTCAATCACTAAAATATGTAACAACAGTAAATGTAAATTACACAGATACAAACATTTTGGTAATGAAGAGGAAATCTTTTAGAAAACACTCTAGAAGTAAAATCTCTTCGGGGCAGTTAAACTCAGGAAATCACTATCAGAAAGATGTTCAGAGATTACAGACACTAGGAACACTTACAATCCAATGTAAGACATTGACTCTGTAAGATCGACAAGTCTTTAACTCGTCTCCTCACTCACAATCTCCTTTAACGTGATTCTCCTTTACCGGACCTTTCTAATAGACTTCTCAATCAAATACAATGAAACTAACAAAATCCTCTGAGAGGAATGATTAAGCTCACACAGATTTTCTCTCTAATCACAGCCTCTCACAAAACCTAGGGTAGAATTCCATACCTTTCTCTCTTTATAAAGTTGTTTATATATGAGTATATCAAACCCTAGACCTAGACCCACTTAAACACATTTAAAACTAATATCTGATGCGTGGTGTCCCGACAGCCGACAGGGGAAGAATCTGTTTGAACAGCAACTCTAAAACAGGGGTTCGACAACTTGCTGGAAAAGCATGTCCAGACAGCCACTACGTTGAGGAAAACTGAGTTGTTGTAAATTGTGTCCAGACAACTCTATCTTCGTATCCGGACACCCTTGTCTTATGAATGGATCTTAGAACTTTGAAAGTTTCGTTTTGATCACCAAATTAACCAACACAAGAACTAATAGATATAATTCTTTTTCGATTAAAATTTGAATGCTTTATCATGTGACCAAACAGTGCATTTAGGTTGTTGTTCTAGATGTTGAGCTTGAGTTTGATTAGATCGCTCAAATTTGAGTTTGAATCATTAGCCTTTGAGAAATATGGTCATGTGGTTGACCAATAGACTTGTGTCAAGTAATTTCCCTTTTCTTCCTCTTTATAATTTTGAGATTCTCTTGGAACCTATAGAGTAAAGAATGATTTATAGTAATAAAAGATTGAAAGAAAATAATCAATGCTATTGCCTTGCCTGCGTTTCTTATGTGTTTGTGGAGAACTTTGTTGACATGTGTTGCAAAGTGTAGGGAAATCAAATATACTTAGAAGAAGTTTGATGAAATGCTTAAAAAGAGAAGTTTCTTAGTGTGAGGTGATATATGGATGTGTAATTCTATACATTACTTTGTTATCCCTCCTTTCATCTCCCAAAGTTAATGGAATGAGATCCTTTCCATTTCCTTTGAAATGGAGAGCAACCAATCGGTGCAATTTAGAATGGGTAAAATGGTCTTTTCAATTTTGCAAAAACCATTTTGCCCTTTTATTTTGTCTAACCAGTTTTTCAGATCCTTTTGAAAAGTTGATATGATTTGGTTTTCCATAGTATTTAATGCAAGTCAATTGATTTTTTAGTGCAAGTCAATTGGTTTTGGCATGGAATTGTCAAGGTCTTGCTCGTGCCCCGACAATCCGTACTCTTCGAGCCCTAAATAGATTGCATTGGCCTGTTATTATTTTTTTGTCTGAAACTAAAATCCAACCAGCCAAAATCGGTTTGGTTTTGAAAAAAATTGGGTTCTTTTCTTGTGTTCAAATTCCCCCGATTGGTCTTAGTGGGGGTCTTTATTTGGCCTGGAAAAATGAGGTGGATTTGGAGCCTATTAAGCAAGATGAACATCAAATCACATGTTTGGTACACGCTGTTTCTCCCTAACAACCCTGGATGTTTTCTTTTGTGTATGCTCCGCATCAGCTTCTTTTACAGCCTGGTTTTTGGGAGCATCTATCTGGAATTGGAAATTCCTTTCCAGGTTCTTGGCTTTTACTTGGGGATTTTAATTCCATTCTTGCTGCTTCGGAGAAGAGTGGTGGACGGGCTTATGGTTCTCAATTTCATCGTAGTTTTGAGAATTTTGTTCACTCCAATGGTCTTATTGATTTGGGTTTCAATGGAAACAGATTTACTTGGAGTAATTACAGACTGGGTCTTGGCAATATCAGAGAAAGATTAGACAGGGGTTTGGCCAATCGTGATTGGGTTCTCCTTTACCTAAATTCCTTGATAAATCATCTTCCTGCTACCAACTCTGATCATTGTCCTTTGTTGCTGTCTTTAAAGGGTTCCTATCAAAATCTACCCAAACCTTTTAGGTTTGAAGCTTTTTGGACAAGGGATAATTCTAGCCATGAAGTGGTTGCAGAGGCTTGGTTACCTAATTTGAGAGATTCTCGAAGTTCTCCTGCTTTTTCTTTGTCCAGAAAATGGAAAAGTACAAAGTCTACTCTTATATGGTGGAACAAAAATCACTTTGGTAATATTCAACATCAGATCAAGAAGTTATTTTGTGAGATTGATTTTATCCAAAGTTGCCCTCATTCTTTGGTAAATGTAGCTAAGGAGAAATCTCTTCAAGCAGCCTTGCAAGAGCAATTATTGAGAGAAGAAGTGTTGTGGAAACAGAAATCTAGAAAACTTTGGCTTACCTGTACTAATCTCAATACAAAATTTTTTCATGCATCTACTTCTTGTAGAAGAAGGTACAATTCCATTTCCTTTCTTAATATTGAAGGTGGTTCTATTCTGACTAGTAGAGATGCCATTGGTAATCACTTGGTGAATCATTTTTCCAATTTGTTCTCATCTAGTGGCCATAATTTAGATGATTCTCTGAAAGATCTTTTTGTCGAGACAATTTCTGTAGAGGAGAACAACTCTTTGTGCCTTAATACCTGATGAAGCTGAGATTTTTAATGATATATCCAACCTAGGTCTTCACAAAGCTCCTGGCCTTGATGGTATGACTGGTTTGTTTTACAAAACCTATTGGTACATTGTGAAGCATGAAATGGTTGACTCTGTTCAGTCTTTCTTCCGAGGTGGTTATATGTTAAAAGACTTCAATCTCACTAATATCGCCCTTATTCCAAAAGTGGACAATCCTTCTCAGGTTAATCATTGTAGGCCTATTAGTCTAACCAACTTTAATTACAAGATCATTTCTAAGATATTATCCAATAGATTTAAGCCTCTTTTGCATAAGTTGATCTCTCTCATGCAATCAGCCTTCTTAAAGGGTAGATCTATCCATGATAATACTGTTTTGGCTCATGAAATTTTCCATTCTATGAAGCATAAGCAAGGTAGAGGGGGTCTTATGGCTGTTAAATTGGATATGGAAAAAGCTTTTGACTCTATGGAATGGGGTTTCTTATTGGAGATTATGAAGCTGTTGGGTTTTAGTTCAATTTGGATAAATTGGATTTATCAATGCATCTCTACTTCCTCTTTTTCCATTTTACTGGATGGTTCCCCTTTTGGATTCTTTAAACCTTCTCGTGGTCTAAGACAAGGTAATCTCTTATCTCCTTTTCTTTTTATCTTAGGCTCTGAAGTTCTCTCAAGACTTTTTCTCAAAGAAGAACAGCTAGGTAATTTGCATGGTATCAAAATTGCTAGAAATAGTCCTTCCATTTCTCACCTACTTTTTGCAGATGATATTATGATTTTTTCTAAAGCTACTGAAAGAGAGGCCCATTCAATTTTAAAGTGTTTATCTACATATTCGGATTGGTCTGGACAAAAGTTGAATGTTTCCAAGTCCTATTTGTTCCTGAGCAAGAATTGCAGGTCTTCCACTATTTCTCTCATGAAGAGCATTCTCAATCTCTCTGTCATTCCGGCAAAAGCAAAATACTTGGGCATTCCTCTTTTCTTTAACAAAAGTAAGAAGCTTACATTTGAAGATCTTAAGCACAAGCTGTTGGCCAAAGTTTCTGGATGGAGATCCAAGCTTCTTTCCCAAGCAGCTAAGACAACTCTCATTAAAGCTGTGGCTAATTCCATACCAGCCTATATTATGTCCATTTTCTTGTTGCCAAAAGGTTTCTGTCAGGATTTAAACTCTATTCTAAGGAAATTCTGGTGGGGTTTTCCTCCCAACAAGAACCACAATCTCACTTTACTGGCTTGGGATAACATCTGTAAACCAAAGTCTCTGGGTGGTTTAGGTATTAGATCCTTGGATACTATGAATCTCTCATTGTTGGCTAAGTTGGGATGGAACTTGACGATTAAGAAGCCTATGCTTTGGGTGAAAGCTCTTGCTGGCAAATATCTGAACTTTGGTCAGAACTTTCTTAATGTTGCACCTAAGCCTTTAGATTCTTGGCTTTGGAAAGGCTTGTTGAACTCTAGATCTATTGTGGAAAAGGGTGCCTGTCTTACAATCTCTATGGGATCCAACATTAATGTTTGGTCTGATCCTTGGATACCAAATTTGGAATCCTTCAAGCCTTGTCCAAATCCTAATTTGGTGGATCGGCCTCAATTTTTTTGTTGAGGATTTGATTATTCAGTCCAACAGAAGCTGGAATTCCTCATTGCTTGAGGATCTTTTTTATATGAATTCTGTTAACAAGATAAAGAATATACATATTCCTCTTCTTCCTCTGTTTGATTGTTGGACTTGGATTCCTGCTGAAAAATGGTCTTTTTTCTGTTAGTTCAGCTCATGAGCTAACTAATAATTTTCCATCTCATCGGCCTTCTCCTCTAACTCCAGAACATTGAAAAGTTCTTTGGAGTCTGAAAATGCAGCATCGGCTCAAGCATCTTCTTTGGAAGCTTGCTTGGAATATTCTACCAGTTAGACAATGCTTTGGTAATTTCATTGACAACAATGACCAGGCTAAATGGTTTTCTCCTATTTGCAAGACAGCACCGGAATCTTCAATTCATCTTTTTCTTGAATGTGGTTTTGCCAAGATTCTTTGGAGAAATTCACCTTGGCCTTTCAACTCTGAGGTATTACACTTTTCTTCCTTTGCAGATTGGATCAAGGTAATCCTAAAGCCCTCCTCTTTTATGCCAATTCCTAAGGTGGACATTAGACTTTTCCAGCTTAATGCTGTCATAATTATGGATCATATCTGGTTTGTAAGGAACAAGCTTGTTCATGACAACAAGCAGCCTAATCCTATAGAGTCTATTCAGATCATAGCCAATTCAGTTCAGATTCACAAAAAGGCTTGGTCAGATTCAGCTCTTTCTTCTACTTGGGTGCCTCCTCTCCCGGGCAATTTTAAGGCTAATTTTGATGTCGCGGTTAAGAATGATTTTTCAGTTGCAGCTATTTATCCATGCTGCCACAAAACGTCTTTCTACTACTGATGCATCCATTGGGGAAGCTCAAGCAGCACTGTTAGCATCTCAGATCGCATCTACTCTTGGAATATATTCTTTAATCTTGGAAGGAGATGCCATCAATATTATTCTTGCTATTCAACAACCTAATCTTTTCCTAGACTGGAATTTTGCTTCCATTATTTCTGATATTCAGGTAAACTTGTTATCTTTATATAGCTGGAAGGCTATTAAAGTCTCTAGAAGTGTCAATTTTCGTGCACATAGTTTAGCTAGATGGGCTGCTTCTAACCTTGTTTTTGAAAGCATTCCCAATTGGTCACCCATTCTTTCTTCCATTCGGATTAAGAATGGGTTTGATCACCCCTTGTAATCATTTCCTTATTTGCTTAGAAAAAAATAAAAAAATTAATTTTTTAGTTAGAAAGGTCGCACTACATTAGCTTTGAGAGGATGGAAGGATAATACAGTGAACTACATAATCTATATATTAGAAGAAGTTTTACGTCAAAACAAGCGGAGCTTTAATAACACAATAATGCAACAAACTTTTCTTTTGATTTTTTTATCCATTATTATATGCCAGCACAATCAATCAATCATAGTTAAGTGATCATTCCCCACGTACCCCAAAAATTAACTAGATATTAGTGAGAAGAGTTGCAATCAAGTCAAAAGAAATCACGAGATCCAGCAGCCATGGCTTAAATTCACTTATCTGAAATAAAATATATAAAAAAATAAATAAAAAAATTCAATCACAATCATAGAGGATAAACATAAATTCCACTATAGTAAGGCCCACCTTACTTCAAATCTTCAATCATTTCATGTCCAAAATATCATAAAAGCTAATAAAGAATTAATTTAATTATTTAGTTAATATTTTAACATTTTTTTAACCCGTCTAAATATGTACATTATTTAACTTAAATAATAAATAAACTCTAAAATCAAAGATTAAACTTAGAATTTTCTGCCATGATATTATGTTTTTTATTTATTTATTTATGAACACTACGATAATATGTTAAATCACTAATTATCCTAAAACCTTAAGCTAATATAAAAGAGTAAATTTAATTATTTATTTCAAATACTAACATATGCAACAAAATTGGCTTACACGCTGTTAAAAAAATAATAATAATAAAATACCTTCTTCTTTTTTTTAACTTTCCAGTTTTTCATTAAAATAAATATACCTGGATGTCTGTTAGTTAAGCATAAAATAATAAGAACAAAACAAATCATTATTAACAAGTACCCCCATGCTCTGCACATGCACTTCCACTAAATTTGTTCCACTTGAAAGTCAACAGATGTGGAGGATGCAGATGAAATCATACCAATTTAAGAAATAATAATTTTACAGCATAATGAACATGATGATGAGTAAGAAGTTGATCATAATTTCAACAAATTTTTTTTAAACAAAAAACAAAACTAGAATAATACAACTAATAAATTCATCTAAAACTTGGGTGAAAGAATTGAGCTAAAAAAAAAAAAAACAAAAACAAAAAACAAAATTCAATGTCAATGAAGACCTCTCCTGAAATCTCTAAAAGTAATGAGCAACTCTTCTTTGAGTCTATCTCTGGCTAATTGGTTGCTGTGAGAGGACAGGATCCATCAGATCTAGGAGTGCTGGAGTCTAGTGATTTCTGGCTGATATTGTATGGCGAGGTCTGCATCACCCTGAATATGCACAAACAAAATTTTAAAGCTCAGAACTGAAGCTCCAATTCTCAACACAACGGAGAAAGCATAATATAATTATGAACAACCTCTTCATCATTAAACACCAATTTTTCAGGATGTCTAACTTGATTTATGTACCGCTAAACCTAAATTGGGATGATCTGTTCTCTTTCAGACATTTCAACCAATCAATACGGCCTAATGTGGTCAATCAATTTGCTAAAATTCGAGCAAGTTGACTTAACTTTATTTGACCTCAACCAAGCATTCCCCATACAGATTCAATCTAAGGAAAAAAAAAAAAAGAACCCAAAAGGCAAACAGAGCCTTTTGAAATGCTCATAGTCATAGACACTGAATCACAAAATGGACCGACAAAAATATAAATTCAGCCTGAAGGAAAAGCAAACTAGTAATTACCTTTCCTTGCGCTTCTCCAAAAATCGAGCTAAGGATGCTTTGCGTGCTTGAGGCAAAGCCACTGTGGACACAAAACAAAGCCCTTGTTATACTTGTATCAATCATCTTGTTTATAAAGCAGGGTATCAATTATACAGTTGATCATTTCGACATATACTGTACACAAAGCGAACAAAGTTGTACCTGTTGGAATTAAGGTTGTTGTGGCGGATTCTGCCAGATTGACTGCTTTAGGAGTCTCTGAATGGTTAGTAGAAAATGGTGAAGTTCCAGTTGGTTTGACTGTCACTAATTCATTGGTACTACCTGTTCCTACTCCAGGCTGAGTACAAGCTTGCGATGTGAGAGGGTTCGAGATCCCTGGCAACATAGTTATGATTTGGGACTGGTTTTTCATCAAACCATTACATGGGGAAGGCAATTGAGCTGTTGAAAGTGTATTATTATGTGTTGGAGAAGACCCTTTTCCAGCCAATGACATAATAGCCTGAGCCTGTGTAGAGAAATAAGGAATTAAAAAAAAAAATAGAAAAAAAGTTCCACACTGAGTTTAACAAAGGGACCAGAGAATACGTGGAAACGTAGATTACCATTTCAGGAGTAATATCATTATAAACACTCACTGAACCAGCATAAAAAATGGTCAGCTGAGCAGGTGCCTCAGAGGATTTGGACGGACTCCTACAAAAAGATCAATTTTAATTGAGCTTCTCCATATCCTTATAAAATGATAGTTTTGATTCAGTATCTTTAGTAGTTTTCTCATCAGAACTGCAAATACTGGAAACTAACATACCTGAGATCAGTGGTGCCAACAATGGAACCTGTAGATGGAAGAAAAGAAACAGGGGCTGCAACTCTAAAAGGTTGTGGTTTTATGGTAGAACCAACCATGTTCTGGCCTGTGGGAGCAAGATGAGATTGGAGAACAGTAGCTCCCAAAGCAACTGTACTTGTTTGATTTTGTTGATTGGAGACTGGGAATATTCTCACTTCTTGGGGGCGATGAACCGAATGTGCATCATGGTGCTGTACAGGATAGACTTTCATTGCGTAGTGGCTCCCCATTTGCTTATCAACAATCAAGTTCTTCTAAAACAGTACAAGATAGATTGAGAAAAAAATCAGTTTATTCAGAACCAAACAACCTTGAGATATATTGCATCAGAATAATGTTCAAACTCCAACTAACATCATCAGCATTCAGCAATTCACAAAGGAGACAATATTGTTAACAAGTCCTAACATTTGAAGGAAGACAAGGTATAGGTATATGACCTTTGATTATTCTATTTCAAGATTAACTTCACTTGTTTTAAGAAGGGAAATAACTTGTAATAACTATTCTTAATCTAAAAAAAATGAGGGAAATTATAAGAAGAAGAAAAAAAGAGAGAGAACAGCAAAAGAAAAAACCTGGATTACCCCAGAATATGGTCTCTGGTTAGATTCAAAAACATCAGCAGTTGAAACAGTCATAAATCCAGATGATGCAACTGGATCATGGACAATCTTTCTGGGCCTATCTTCTTGAGGATCCCTGAAAGACAGGAACTGAGGAACGGCAGAAATCTTGTTTGAGAATGACCACTGCATCCCTGAACCTCTCAGCACTGCTGGAAAAATCAAAGAAAATGGAAAGCGGTGCCCAAGTACGTGAATGATTAGAAACCCCAAGTGAACAACAGATATGGTATAAATATGCAATAATCCGGCGTTTCCATTATTTTATCATACTAATAACAAACTCCTTGAATACCTCATAATTTAAAAGTAGCAACTTGATATAATTAATGTCCCAAAAGAACATAAAATTAATGGCATCTAAAAACCATGTGCCAACAAGAATCATGATTCTCTTACAAGGTAAGTATAAGTAACAGAGTAATATTCTCAACGTGTTCTTGCAACAATAACTTCAAAAGCAAGATTAAACTATCATTAACAAAAGAAATCTTTAACAAGAAAAGTTCACTACAAACAAAAAGAGTACAGCACATTGTCAACTTACTTTATATAATTACTAAGCAGCCAAAGAGCAAGAGAACAAATTATGACCTCAAAGACTATGATCAACCCTAAATGAACTGAATATCGCCAAAACACCCTAAACAATTGGTCAGAAGAACATTGAGCTTCACGCTTCGAAATAAGGAGCAAAGACTGTAAGGCATACTATGCTATTATACTTTATAAAAAACGTTTCTTTGGGAGTATTTTATTGTAAATGCCGGTAGCACCTGTCCAGATATTACTTTTCAGAGAAGAGCAAATTTAAGAACTATAAAACAAAGAATCACCAACTCCTTGTGATCACAAGCATTATTTAACTACATTTTGCCAAACAAAGGAGCACAATAATTTCATTTTAGTATATATTATTACAATTTTTTTTCAAAAGGTAAATAATTTACTATAAACTTGTTGCATCTGGCTAGGCATTCATATTTAGAAATAATAAACTATGATCTTTTCTATAGGCAACCCAACGTGACTATTAATTTAATACATTCAATAAGCACCTCATGCGCATGTTACCAAGCACACATGGTCCTATTCCCAAAGCAACAAGCAAAAGCAGGAAATGAAAAAATTTAACATCGAAGCATAAGGTATTAAATAAAAAAATATAAAATATATGGTTCTTTTACAACTTGCTGACCCGAGTCTAATCGGAGGGTGTTAAACTTTTTTAGCAGCTAACATGACACGACACGTATGAGCAAGTTTCGAGCATTTATTTTAAAGGGGAAACTTTACTTTGATCCTCTGAACTTTCAATTACTCTTAATTAGAACCCATCCATCAGATTTAAACGTTACATGACGTTTATATCCCTGACTTTTGTATAAAATTTGAACTTCCAAATCGTTTCGTTATTTTTAAAAAACAAAAATTAAGGATATTTTGGTCTTTTTTTGTATTTTTAACGGCTAACATAAGGGTTCTAATTGAGAGCAATTCAAAATTTTGGGGTCCAAAGGGAGAGATTTTAAAGTTTAGGAGGTTTGTCAGATCGCGTGAAAGTTCAAGAGTCCAAAGTGAAATTTCCTATTTTAAATAAAACCAAAGTTTTCTTTACATTACAAACACAAAAAGATGTTTCTACAACCAACCAACTCTCCAACAGCATACTTTTTTCATTGACTGACACACAGTTAAAACCCCCTGCGCAAATTAGCATTTTTTAAAATATACAAAAAATATATAACTATTTATTTTCTACAGCTCACTAAAAACATATTCAAAGGAAGATATTCAAGATCCTTGAACAACAAGAAAAAGGACCAACAAGAGCCTGTATACCTTATGCTTTATAAACTTGTACCCTGTGCTGAATATATTGTATCCCAAGATTTTTTTCCAATCAAAATTTACCTTCTGCGTGTTATTTCTGCCTCAAACAATTAACCGAAAAGAAAAAAACTGAAGTTCGAGATCATAATTCTGTTCTTTTCCCAAGTTCTCCAAGTAACCAAACAGAGAGAAAAAGCTCAAAAACTCCTTGAAAACTAAAACTGGCTATAACAAGCACCAAAATGAACAAACTTGAAATGGAAACATGACGACCATACCTGACTTAATAGAATCATCGTTGCCGTTGGCCTCCTCTTTCACCATTTTTGAAACATTGTTGGAGCTCAAACCCAGAAAGTCCCTCTCCATATCTCTCTCTCTCTCTCTCTCTCTTTCTCTCTCAAAACCCACAAAAAGCTTCGCCCACCAAATATTCTACTAAGAACTATAACCAAAATAAAGCAAAGAAAAGCAGCATAAAAGAAAAGCTTCTTCTTCTAAACCATGTGGGAAAACGCTTGCTTTGTCCAACACAGAAAGAGAGTGGAGCTTATGAAATATGCGAGCGCCTCTTGAATAATTACCCTATGCGGAATCTTGACCGTCCGATGGACAAGATACGTTTCTGAGTGGGGGTGGATGCCTGGATGGTGACCGGTGGGTCCACTGTGTGGGGACCGGGTGCTGCCGATCAGCGACCACGTGCGCGAACGAACCTCGGGAACTGGTGGGTCCATGGCGCTCGAGGCTTGATTAAGTGACGGCCGGTCTGACACGTGGCGCGCCTCGTGTTTGTGCCTTTTAGAAATTATCTTCTCTGTTTTGATTATTTTCCGAGCCCCTTTGAAAGTTTGTGCGCGCGCGCGCGCGCGCGACCGAGGGAACGCTTCACGAGGAAAAATGTTCGGAGAAAGAGTGGGCGCGACGTGTTAGGCGGCGAAAGAGTCCCAACGCCCAATTATATCCCACCACGTGGCCAAAACATTTGTTTCAACCTTATCCAGAAAAATAAATAAATAAAAATTCGGACAATAAATAAAAAAAAGTATACGCGACATTTACGAACCATATGTCTAAAATGGTATCACGCTTTATTCGGATGGATAGAGCTTACTTTATATACTATTAACAATTTAAACAGCAAATTGTTCGAGATTTGAATTGCAGTTATGGTAGAGCTTGAATTGAACTCCGTCTTTGTTTATTTCTATATTTGGTTGTTTAGTTTTACAAACAAGATCAACTTATAGTCCTCAAAAATCTTGGAAAAAAGATTAGTTAAGTTATATATGGTTCTCAAAACTAATTTAATATGGTTAAAATTAAACTGTTTTTGTTTGTTTTAATGAATAATGCTAAATGACATCCTGTGTTAAAAAAAATAAAAAATAAAAAGTGATGTAGCTTTAAAAATCACCTTTAAATTTGTGATAAATTATTGTTAAATTTTGATCAAATTATAATTTTAAAAGACACGTCAATTTTGGAAGGACGTAAAAAAGACATGAATTTTCTTTTTCAGCATTACACTATTTGAATTAGTGTTGTAATAATTTTGTTTATAAGATTAAGTCTTCTAGTAGCCAAAAAAGAAATCTCTCAATTGAATTAGGATCTTCTCCAGTTTATTTGAATTGGATAATATCTCGTTTATTATAGTGAAGAAGTATTTTTGTCTCTTTAAAAAGTGAAAAGACAAAAATATTCTTTCACTATAACTAACGGAATATTATATAGAGATTATCATGTTCCTTAGTTAATTGGTTGTTAAAGATAATAATACAAGGAATATTGAGTAGGAAGGATTTAAAGGATTGTCTTTCTTTAGATTGATTTTTTTTTTTTTTTTTTTAAAATGCCAAAAATAAGAAGATATTTTAAAAATATAAAAATATAAAAAACAAATTATGAGTTTAATAGTCTAATTATTAAATAAAGAAGGAATAAAAATGGAAATAAAGAAAGGAAGGAAGAGGAAGGGAAGAGATAGAATCAAAGAAGAATAGGACGAGGAGGGAGTAGGGAGAGCATGTGGAGAGAATAAAGATGCGGGCATGTGAATGGCGGGGCCCAAGTGGGCCGGCGTCCCAATCGGTCCCCACACAACGCAACGCCAAAGCATTTGCCAATGTGCAACGTGACGTCTTTTCATGCTTTCTTTTATTTATTTTTGGACCGACGCATCCTTCGTACGAGACTTTCTCGATGCTGACATTTGCTTTCAGCTAGCTAATTTACTCCTCCCCATTTATTTTTTATTTACCTATTTTTCTTATTTTTATTAATGGGAAAGATTTTATCTTGTTTTGTTATTTTCTTTCATTTTACAACTAATTTTAAAAATAAACTCACTTCTTTTTTTCTTTTCTTTTTTTATAATCAAATAACGGGTTAAATGGGATCAAACATTAAAAGAGCGGGCACCCCAATAACAAAACACATTTAGAAAAAAAAAAAACAATAACAACAACAACAAAATCTAAACGAAAATTGTAGCACAAATATAAGGACAGATATAAGGAAAGGTCCATAGAGACTAAAACAATAGGCAATGGTTTCATCTATGGTCCCAAAGAAACCATAAATAAGCCCGGCATATCCTGACCACACAAAGCAGTACTAAAATGCAAAAGAATTCCGTAAAGAGTCTTATGCAATAAAAGCGACTTCATTGAGAGTGAGACATTAACTTTTTTTTTATTATTTTTTCTGTCATCTTTTTTTATATATATTTTATTTTATTACTTATATGGCTAAATTTAAACGATTCATAATGAATGAATATTCTAGATTCTTAGAATTACAGGTCCAGTTGTAATTAGTGGGATTTTAAATATAAAATTCAAGCATTTAAAAGTCATGGATAGTGAGATGAAAATGGTTTAGGTAAGCATGATTTGACCCGATATCCAAACCAATCATGGCTTTACTTACTGTGTGGACTCACGGTTTTGAAACAGGATTATATCACGGTTTTGGAACATAATTCTCTCCAGTTTAAATGAATTGGAGAATATTCAGTTAATTATATTTGAATGGAATTTTAATCTTTTTCTTTTTTAAGGGGACAAAAATACCCTTATACCAAAAAAAAAAAAAACATGCAATCTTCGCTATAGAAATCAAAGATTATTGCAGTAGTGCATAAATCATTCAACTGTTTGACTTATTATTTAAATCGGGGCATTACACCAGCAATTACGCCTCCTCCCGTCCCGCCCCGCCCCAAGTTTCATGGGCATAAAGATATTTTTAAAAGAAAACCAACACGAGGATCAAATTTTGGTGTGAAAAGAAGAATAGAAGAAATTTTGAAAATTGATAGGTGATGTTATTGTTTGAAAATTACAACAACTAGCACAGTTGGCGCTGCCTACGCTACACTTTGTGGTTAAGATAAACGATAAAAGTTAGCCATTCACCGAAAAAAGATGCTTTGATAGCGTTATCATGGCTATAAATGTTTTGATGTAATCATATTATTTAGAAATTATTGAAGATAAGAACTAAAGAAGAGGATAGATTGATTGCCTTTTGCGTAAGCATGCACCATTGATGCAAAAATCAACAACAGCTATTATATAACACTTGAAAAAAGGTTCTAAAACCACAAAACCTTAGATTGGAACTGTCGGGATTGTGAGACCCACCTGTTCCGAGCAATTCGATTACGCATCTTAAGCTGTCCAAAGCAGATGAGCCCCGCAATCGCCTTCTAATGGCTACCCACGTGATTTGAATGTTGGTAAAGCTACTGTACCCTTGCTTGCGGTTTAACTCAAACCATTGAAATTAAGACAGGACAACATAACCCTAGAAAGGGACTCTCCAACAGTAGTTCTTGGCCACAATCACCCACCTTCTTGGCCTACAATACACCCACCTTTCACATGCCGAAATATCTCCTCATTAGTTTCAGACAATTTGTTAGCTAGTCAACTTTTAAGGTTCTTATAGCACAAATTTCTACGCTCACAATTTATCAAAACGGGCCACTTTTTTCATATTTTCTGAAAATATTTCTTCCTTTATTTTTCATTTGCTGAATCTTCCTCTAGATGGTGGAAAGGATAACACTGATGGTCATGTTTGTTAACCTCAACCGACTACTGATGGTTGTGTTATCCCAGTAAGGGTTCGTGTTGATACCATCCCCAACTGTCCTTAGGATGGCACTGTCATTTATTTGATCCATTCTCAACTGTCCTTAGGATGGCATTATCCCCTTCGTACTTCATGTTTATGTAACTACCCCCTTCCCCGCATTGAAAAAATAAAAATAAAAATAACAAAGTAATAATAATCCTCAGGCAAAGCATGAAGAAACGTGCGTATAATCCAAATAATCTATAAATAATAAAAGCCCAGAGTAAAGACTTTTGTGTAGTAATCAAGGATACAGTTGGGTTTAAAAAATAATGTATTTTTTTTTTCCTCAATGAAGAAAATAAAATTACAATCAGTAGAAACCCAGAAACACTAAAAAAAAAATGGGCAGGAAGCGCCATACAGGTCAATTACTCCTTCTGATGGCACAGCAAATGTAGTTGCGGGATCACAGAGGTTGAAAGTGATTGAACTTGTGTCACATTGCTATTCACCTCCCATCATCTGCACAATAAATGTCAGTATCTCAAGAAAGAGTTCTGCTGCTACAAAGTACCATGTTTGTTATTATTCAAACAAAACCCCTTTTTCCCCATTCTCTACCATCTTAAGAAAGAGAGAAAAAAAAAAAAAGGAAAAGAGAAAAAATACAAGGCCAGATAGAAAGGGGGGGTGGGAAAAAAAAAAGGCACCCTGCATTAGCACAACAGATATTCACAAATTGTTGCTTTCCCTTGGGAGATCATTTATTTAATAGAATATTTTATTCTTTGGGATTTTCTAGACCCACTAGCCTCAAGAGTTCTAGTAGAATAGCATAGGCAGTAAAATACTCTCAAGAATGGGTTGGGGGGGGGGGGGGGGGNGGGGGGCGTAAGGTGAAAGATGCTGGTGGCAGTGGACCGCAGGAGAACAACAAACTGCTGCACTAGAGGAGAACAGCTCCTTTTTCATGAATGGTTTTTTTTTTTCCCTTCAATTTGTATATAGTCTCTCATTAGTGTTGCTTTTGCCCTTCTTCGGTTGCTTTGAAAACTAAGGACAGGATAAGAGCATTGAAGATTTTGCTTTTCGCTTTTCAATTAGAGCAAATAATTCAAATATGCTCAGTTAAATTAGGGTTCAATGTAACACAGAGGTCTCACACAAGAAGCATTTCAGTTAAGACACATTGCTTTTTTTTTGGGGGGGGGGGGGGGGGTGGTGCAAGANGAGAGAGTTGTGCTTTTGGTGGCCAAGGCCACTGTGAGTGTTTGAGGAAATGTCTAAGTGAGGGGGAGAAAGTACAAAAGATTATCAGTTTTTGTGAAGTGAGGGCTTATTTGGATGTAGGGATGGGTGGTTTTGACCGAGTTGGGGGGGGAGAGAGAAGCAATCGATCATTTCAGCAAAAGTGATAAGTGAAGGGTAAATGCATTTGACCCAAGCTCACATGCCGGGTATATGATCATTAAAGACTTAAGTATTACTTTAAACACTAATTTGAATGGTAGGGGGGGCATTGCAAATTTTTCCAAGACAAAGGGGTTGGTTGTAAAGTTTTATTGCCTATAGATACGTTACAAATGTCAGGATAACTTAAGAGTGAAAAAATGAGTCCATAGAAGAATCACTTCAAGGCAATGAATAATACCTTGAAGATATCCGCAAACACCCCTTGCAGGGGATTTCTACGCCGCACTCCATAGAACTTCTCAGCAATTTCATCTAGAAACTAAAACATAATCTTCAAGTTAGAATTAACACAAAATTAGGCCAAAATAATTAAATATAAAGCAAAATAAAATAAAGCAAAGACGCCAATAGCTCAATGCACTCAGAACTCAGACAATATAAAATTGACAGATCGCAGAATAGGGCATAACTTTTTATATCTAGTAGGAGATGTATTCTTATAAATCGAGAAAATGCACACCTCATTAAATGCAGGATCCCTTTCTATGCTTGTCTTGTAATGCGTTTTCAACATATTAAAAAGAGGCAAAGCATCTCTCTGCAATCTGGATTGGAAAGAATATTTGGATTAATCAATGATCATCATACTATATCTCTCTAAAATGATACAACCTACCTTCACAAAAGATGGTGTCGAAACAGAAAGTATGTTCCAATTAAAGCTTGCATGGCAGAAATAGTTGGCGCAGAAGCAGGAGAAAGACTTGAAGTTTGAATGCAATGTGATTCCAGTCATCACCATTCAAAGATCGACGCACTACGGATTATGAATCAGAGACTCACTTTCTGTTATCATTTTTGTTCCAGTGATGACATGGTAAAAAATTTCATAACACATTTATCTTTTCTTTACTTATTTCTTTTGTTATTCCACGAGTTTAGTAGTTCCCCAGCAGAACAGAAGATTAGAGAAATTCCCTGGTTTCTCCAATCATTATATTCGAATATCAATTTCTTTTTAAGTAGTATTTCTTAATCTCACTAATGATCTAACTTGATTTTTATTTAACTAGTATTTCTGTTTATCTCACTAACGATCTAACTTGATTTTTATTTATTGACTTTTCCTTTTTGAGGAAGGGAGTTTAATAAAACAATTATCATCCTGAGCACACTTGAAAAAATGCAAGCATTTGAATAATAGAGCAGTCATAACAACATACTCCAAACTGTACAGCAACCCTGCATTACATGCCAACTTCATCAAGCTGGCACTAAAGAAATGCATCCACCCTCTGCAGCTGGTACTAATACTGAATAGATATAAAAGAAAAATAAAATACAACTTACGTTTGCAAAAGATATACGATGAACTGGATCAGATCTGATTGGGGAAACTCAAGCTGCTTAGATTCCACTTGTTTCTTTATCTCATCCATGAGACAGTTAGCATCTCTCAGATTACCCGCAGATAAATACCTATCATGAAAAGGACAAAAATGCTCCCAAACTCAGTACGTCATTGTGGAATTTAAAAAATAAATAAATAAATAAACAATAAACAAGGAAAAGGGGTTAGCCAGGGTAGGAACTCAATATAGTGAAAATTATAAATAAGTATATAAAGCATGCTTTTCTTAAGTATTTCTCAATTTTGAGCATCCTTCAAAAAGGGTATTAATGATACTAGTCAATCACAACTCAAGTATCTAGTTCTTGAGTGTTCTTACATTAAAATTGCCCGTGCAATGGCCAAATCATCTTCACCTGGATAACACTGCAAAGTTGAGAACTAAATTAATTGAATAAAACTATCCAACCAAAAAAAAAAGAAGGAAATACTATGTTGAAGCTGATACAGATGGTAGCTTGCTCAAGAAATCCAATTATTAATTATAAGTTCTGTTAGATGGGCATATTTCAAGAAATTTACATATTGGTTTTCAGCATGCATCACTTTGATGAATAACTCAAACTTTTTATTAAAGAATAAGAAGACAATCCTGAAAGTATTTAAGTAATTTCAACAATAAAATGTAGTAGAACATTTAAAAAGTGAAACCAAATAATATAGCTGGGATGCCACATCATGTTCCAACACAAAAAGTATGCATGGTATGATCTTTTGTACCTCAGCATCTTAATAGTAATACTCATGAAAATGAAAGATATAAGGACACTAACCTTTCCCATAAAATTTACTAGAACAGAAGCAAACTTCTTTGGGTTGTTTCCTCTAACAAAATGATATGATACTCTAGCCATGTCCTGCAAGGAAGCAGTGCATTGATACATACTGAGCCACTGAAATGAAGGTCAAGACTAAGCACGGACTAAAATGTAGCTTCAGGTTTCATGCAACTATTTAAAGTACATTTCAATGACCTGACATTATAATAATTAAAGGGCAGTTAGGCACATGGATATTAAATCATTCTATTAATTTTTCATATTAGTTTAGAGCACAAAAATATCCCAATTATGAGAGCTTCGAGGAACAATGATGCCTTCATGAAAATAATAATAGGAAATCAACAGAGTGAAAATATGTTCCAAAAGGATGAAGCATGTTGGTCCATTTTGAAACTATGCAATTCGGTGAAAAATAGAGAGAGAGATAAAGAGAATAGTAGACAAAATTTATATGGTTTAGCATTGTGCCTACGTCCATAGAAGAGAGCGGCTCTTTCACTATATCATTAAGTAGGGTTATAATTTATATATACCATCACCTAGGGTTGTAAATGAATTGAACTGTTCATAAATAGCTCAAGCTCGACTTGTATAAACACAACTCGAGTTCAATTTGTTTAATAAATGAATCAAGCTTGAACAGAAATTTTGACTTGTTTATTAAAGGAATCAAACTCGTACAAACATGGCTTGACTCATACAGGCTCTTATAAAATTGCATAAATTCATTTTTATTATTATTTTTATAGTTTTCTGAACTTAGATATGAGAACATTTAAGTAATTTGCTAAGTAGACTCACTCTACCAAGGGGCAACAAAGGCTGGAACTATTCCTGCCAAAAACAAGGGACCTACTTCTCATCCTAGGAGTTAGCAGGTATGATAGAGTCCCCTCTCTGTCTGTCTCTCTGAGTTTCTACTACTAAGTAGCACTTCTGCTATATATTATTAGTAAGCTAGTGCCCTGAAATCTTTCTGGGCGCTAACAAGCAAGCAATGGACGAGCGCGCTAGCGTGAAAGCTGTTGCGCGTTAGCAACGTGCATCCGTTTTCTTGCTCTTTACTAATAAAAGAGTTTGCTTGCTAGGCTAAGGCGCCTTTACTAATATTATAATATATGGCGCTTCTTTCTCAAAGTCAAGTTTCGCGCTTCTTATCTCAGTCAAGCTTTGAAGCCCCTACCTTTATTTATGGGATATTTGAAGAAGCGCAGTGCAGGTTTGGAACATTTGAAAGGATAAAATGGAATTCTCTTTCTATGTGATAGAAACAAGTTGAATTCTTGTGATTGTGAGTCTTAATATACTGTTTGTGTGTGCGCCGCGCGCATGATTTGATTGTTTAGACGAGGTTAGAAAATATAATATAAATAGTGCATTTCATTATAAACAATTGTATATGATTTATTACAAATGCAAAGTTGGTGAAGTTAACTTTTATAAGTTTATAAACATGTAACTAATGATTAATCCACCCATGGGGCCTTAGAACTAGAGATTAGTGTAAATTCCCCATTTTGAACATAAGCCATTATCTCTAACAATTCAAGACACCAACCCAAATCAGGAAAGTAGGAAACTATTTATAGTGTTTCAATATACACAACTCCCTCCATCCAAAAAACTGCTACAACATAGAATTTGTGATTTTGTTTTGCATCTTCCCCTATATGCTATCTTTCTTTTTTTTTTTAATTATAATTCTTGCAATAATTGTGTACGCATCTAGCAACTGTAATCGATAATAATACCCAGCTTAACATGTTTCACTAAACTAATATTAAAGAAATTCTTTTTTTAGATAAGTAACCGAAATATCAATAAAAAGTGCAAAAGGCAAAACCCAAATACATAAGAAGTATTCAGGAGATACACTTAGCTAAAAAGAGATAAATGTCAAGAAAATCGTGAAAACTAAACAAATTAAGATAGTCTAAAGCAATTATCCAATGGTAAAAGGTTTTGAAAATGAAATACTTTAATTCCACCACCATCCTCTCGCGATTTTCAAACTTCTATCATTTCTTTTCCACCAAAGATATCATAAAAGGCAAGACATAACCATCTTCCACATTGTTGCACTATGAGGACTGCCTAACAACCCTCTCCAACAACCACAAAGGTCTTCCACACGACTAAGCATAACTCAAGCTAACCCAACACAACTAAAACTAGCACTCCAAAGGCACTAGCAACCTTACAATAGAGTAGAAGATGATCCACAGACTCCCCACTCCTTTTACACATACAACACCAATCAACCATAATGCTATGCCGCTTTTTATATATGGTGAGGATCTTCCCTAGGAGGCCCGACCAAGCAAAAAATGCCGCTCTCAAAAAAACCTTATACCACCAAATACTCTTCCAACAACAAGGATGTTATAGAAAGATCTAATGTCGAACAACATTCTCTTGAAAGGAGTCCAGCAAAGCTTGTCTTCACCTCCCGTCTCAATCCGAAGGAGTACAAGTTGAAAAATGAAGTAAAGACATCCATCTCCCAATCGTAATCCGCTCCGATAAAGCTCAAATTCCACTAATGGGAGTCACTAGATAACTCCAAGTGATCTACCACGGAAGCATCCTTAAATGCGAGCAATACTATAAAAATCCGGAAAAGCTTAAAACACATCCCACACGTCATACTAGAATCTAATATTGGAGTTGAGCTATCTCCCACCTCAAATCTAGTATGATTAGAAAACTCCCCTAGCCCCTCCTAATATTTTTCTAGAACCCCACCCCCATACAATCCGTGAACCTTGTTTGAATATCACCCACCCCATGAGCTGCCATATTTAGAATCTACTACAACTCCCCACAAGGCCTCTTAAAGAAATCTTATGGAGCTTAATCAAGAAAAAGCTCACAATAAACTGTAAGGCTCATAGTTGGACCCCAAAAAAGAAAGAAAAAAAAAAGGGGGAAATATGGCTCATAAATTAGAGAGATGCAGCAACAACCAGATAATTCTTGAAGCCTACATTTTTTGTAACCAAACCTACCACTTCAGGAGATTCAGAATATATATATTCAGCCAGCATAACATGTAATTCAGGAGATCCGTTCCTATGTGCTCCAAACTCCACAGACCACCTGAAAATATAAGATGGATATTTAGGAATGCATTTTCCATGCTGAATGACAAACCCACAACTGACGCAAAAGCAATATGATAATACATCCTACAGATGGTCCTCCACTTATGCTTTTCTGACAGATTTTGCCAGAGACAAACAGCACAAGGTAGGATTTTATATATATAAGTAATGTAAATTCATTAAAAGCGCAGAAAGGTGCAACCCTAACACACAGGAAGTATAAAAAAAAAAACTCCTAAAGAATAGAAAACACATAACAAAATTCCAAAAACTCAGAAAAAATAGAACAATAGATTTGGAGATAAAAATGGACATACTAACAAGTAACATCTACTAAAAGCACCTGAACAATTGCAAGAGTAAATATAACCATGAAGATCTTTTACAACCAAGAAAACAAGTGTAGTATCACCTTATAGCAGCCTTTAAGAATGATGAGCAGCCCTCTACACGTATTTTTGCTGCCCCAAGGGCTTCAGAAATTTGTTGCATTTCATCGTCATCTGGTAAGTGTTGTGGCAGAGGAATCTGAGGAAACATCTTGTAAATTTTCCTGACACGGTCTAACATAGGCATTTTGTCATAATCACAATGAAAGACATGCATCTAAATGTTAATATGACCAGAAAAAACATAGATGGTCATCTTAACATGTGATGTAATGATACAATCCAGTTAAATTACATAACTTCCCCAAGTTATAACACATGTAGAGAACAATCAAAACCAAGTTAGCAGACCTGGCCCAGGGAGAGTTAATAAGCAAAAAAGATAACATTAGAAGTATGAACTGACCAAGAGAGTGATCATGATCACTAAAAATTACATCACAGGGAAAGATAAGTGAACTGACCAAGGGTTTCATTGTCATAAGGAATTTTCGCTTTAACAAGTGTCTCCACAAACAACACAGCAAGCTCCGCCCCACAAGTAATCTGAAATGTTTTACCAGTGTGTCAATGGAATAGATTCAAAAAGATATGAAGAGCTATCATTTAATGGCAAATCATGCACAATTCATTACAATTTCAACTATATAAATCTTTAAAAATATGATTATATAAACGGCATTAATAAGGATTTGGATAAATCCATAAACATGTGCCCAACTAGCCATCCACGGGCATACCTTTCTATTGGTGAAGATTGTGCTTCACCTTAGTCAATCCAAAATTCATATCCCAAAATTAGGCGCAGTCATTTGCAACCCCATATCTAAATTATGCAAGGTTGTGCATCAACTAATGAAAGATATTCATGTAAGCAGCAACAAGATTTCATACACTTAATAGGCCAATGTAGAAAAATACGGCAATGGGATAAATGTGTGAGATCTTTATTTAGTGTCTTAGAATTATTTGCATTGAACACTGATAGTATCAAATGCAATCCATAGCACTAGACATAAATAGAACCATATAGCATCTTAGGGATGCAAAATCAGTATATCAGCATCCAGCCCGCATCCATTTCATTCATAGGCTGATTGTCAAATCCCATAACTATATTTATAACACACAAAGTAGAGAAAAGTCAACTTGACAACATAGGAATATTGGACTAGGAGGAGAATAACCTGATCATGTTTCAATTGGATGCATGCACCGGATTGAAGGATATCCAAAGCTTCAGAATTCCTCTGAGCAGAAGCATATCTGAGACAAAGCATGCATGTTTCATCAAAGTGCATACCTTAGATTGAAACAAGAGTAATTCACTTATATGCAAATGAAAAGTGACAAGTGTGAATGACCTTTAAAGAACGAAGAAATTGAGTTCATAAAATACTTATGTCAACTAAGGTTTGGGGGGCGGGGTTAGTATAATGCATATACCTTGCACTGATAGATTTGTACATTTGTTGAGCTCCATAATAATTACCCTCTTCCGCAACTTTCTCTAATTTTTCGATATGCTGCATATAACAACAAAAAGAAGGTAGCATAATCAAAACTCATTATCTCTAATTCATTGAAACCCACTTTGACCAGCAAAGTGGAACCCATGACAAGTCAAAACACTAAAATCAATATCATATCAGTCCCAGAATCTTGCAACGAGTTTTTTATGTGATACAAGACATTCAAACCACCCAACAAAATCTGATCACGAATCTACACATATAATTGAGACTCACAGTCTTGCTTTCAATCCCATCAATTAAGCTTATGCTCCACTTCGTTGCTGATAAAAATCCCCAGCTATACAATACAACTTCTTCTTTTTTTTTTTTGGTGGGGGTGGGGTGAAACGCATATGTACACACAAAAATTAACATGTGCTAAGCTCAAATGTTGCTATTATGTGTTACTTCATTTTCTCGGAGACCAAGCAAAGAGTGCCACAAATCCATATAAGAACATAAGCAAAGTCCAATCTGACAAAACGTAATGACCCAGTTCAAATATTAATCCAAAAAAAGAAAAGAAACTGTTCATACACAAGTATACCAAAAAAAAATAGTAAATATCATGCTGCTTTTGGCTATATGACAAAATTGTTAGAAAGAAAGGAAACAGAAATTAATGAATCAAAGGGAACAAATAAACCAAATGGGTATAACATTTTAAGCATATTCGATATCAGAAACACCAGCATACGTGAAAAAAGATTTCAGATTTTGGGCTTTCTCGATGTTTCTTCCATTGCCTTCCCTGCGACTAAAAACAGAGAATTAAAGCACACAGTGATGTAGTGGGTACCTCTTGAGCCGGAGGGAGTGTGCCTCTCCTGGGTCTCTCCCGCGACATGACCTCTTCTCTTCTTTCTTCTTTGGTGGCAAAGATCCGCCCGATTCGGTGTCGATGAATTGAGGATCAAGTTGGAAGAGAAACGCAAAAGGGCTATTTTGGGCCTTCACTCCACCATGGTCTCTCCCTTGTAAGCCTCCATGTGTTGGACTTGGATCCGTGCCACGGCAACTGTTACGGACAGAATCAGCGCAAAATAAAAATAAAGTAAAAACTAAGGGTTAAATATTTTTCCAGTACCCGTGCTCTGAGCCAAAATCAAATAATCACTTTAGTTTTCAAAATATCACAAATGATACTTGTAGTTATCAAATGACCCACTTGATACTTCTGTCAAGATTCCGTTAGTTTTTTTAACGGAGTGCCACATCACCCTTACACGTGACGTGATACCTGTAGTTTCAAAACACCACGTGATATGGTACCTGGGTTTTTTGGTGCCACATCAGATTAAATAATATTAAAATTATATAAAAAATTTAAAAAAACGAAAATTAAAAAAACTTCAAAAAAACTTGCGTACTCTCTAAACAAACAAAAGAAAATTCATCATCATTCTCCTCTCCCCCAACCCCTTAGGTTTTTGCATACCCACATTCTTTCTTTGCCATCCCTCTCTCAACGCCGTTGTCGTCCCTCTCAACGCCGTCGAAGGGTAATGGTGAAAAATCTTTTCTCTGAGGAAGACCGGCGGCTAAGGAAGACCAACGGCGGCGATATGGGGACGACGTGTTAAGGAGTGGACGGCAACGGCGTGTTGAGGAGTGGACGGCGACGGCGTTGAGAGGGACGGAGTCGGCAACGGCATTGAGAGAGGGATGGCAAAGAAAGAATGTGGGTCTGCAAAAACCTAAGGGGTTGGGGGATAGAAGAATGACGATGGATTTTCTTTTGTCTTTTTAGGGAGTACGCAGGTTTTTTTGAAGTTTTTTTTAATTTTCGTTTTTTTTTTTAATTTCTTTTTTACATAATTTTAATATTATTTAATCTGATGTGGCACCCAAAAACCCAGGTACCACTCCACGTGGTGCCTTGAAACCATAAGTACCACGCCACGTGTAAGAGTGACGTGGCACTCCGTTAAAAAAACTAACGGAATCCTGACAGAAGTATCAAGTGGGTTTATTTGATAACCACAGGTACCATTTGTAATATTTTTGAAAACTAAGGTGGCTATTTGATTTTGGCTCAAAGCACAAGTACTAAAAAAGTATTTAACCCAAAAACTAAAATTAAGGGTACTTCTTTCTAAATTTGAACAATTGTGCCCGGTCGCCGGTCGGACTAGTCACGTCAATTTTAGACGAACAGAAAGTGAATAAAAGGATAATGTATAGAATTATTAAAAATGAATAATGTTATATGGTAAACTATGTATGATTGTTTTATAATTAAATGACTTGTTAGTAAATATCAGTTTTAAAATTAACACTAGTCACAAATTAAGGACTTTCAAGTGTTTATTTCTTGACATGATAATTATCATTGATATATCATAACAGAATAACTCGTATAAAATTCAATGGTGATTTTCGGTGTCATATCAAAGAGTAAAGTACTTAAAAGTACATTTAACATTTCTAAATTTTTTTTTTAAAAAAAAATTAATGATTGATTTTCACTGTTGTATCATCTTAATTATATGATAATTATATAACAATTTACTAAGGGTGCATTGGGCATTGTGATTTTCGCATACTAAATGTGCAATTTTAAATCAAATCGCATAAAATGTATTGTTAGTGAGTGCATTTAAATAAAAAAATTGCAATTTAAAAACGTAAAAAATATTTGTTTTCAAATCTTAAGCGAGCGTGCGTTTTTAAAAAGACATGATTTTAACCAAATTATAATTTTACAAAATGCTTAGCCATGTTTATAAAAATTACATTCTCAAATCACAAGTTTTAAAATCGCATTTTTAAAAATTTCAAACCTAAAATACCCTAAATAGCATTTCTCTTACAAAACTAGACAATTTTATGACAATTTATTAAGTTAACGGTTGGCATTAGGGATGTACAAGAGGTTGTGGTTATTTTATAATTAGCAGTCAATAGTTATTCAAACGAATAACCGACAGTTTTATAACTTCTTTATATATATATATATATGGGGTTTGCTAGGGGCTCTCTTCATAGTGTTCTCCTAGCGTTCTCACAGTTATACGTAGAACATGATTTAAGAAAAAATAAAATTGTAATGGCCCTCACCACCGATTTTTTTGCGAACAGATTAATTTTCATGAGTTAATATTTAGGTTATAATGCTTTAAAACTTGTTTTTTGATTCAAAACTAAAATCCAAGGGTAGAAAATTAACCCTTTAGGTATGGTATCATCCAAAATGGATTTGATCATCATAAATTTAGTGTTAATGCCTAAAAAAATCGGTGGTGGGGGCTACTACAATTTTATTTTTTCTTAAATTATTTTTTACGTAAGACTGAGATAACACTATGGAGAGAACCCCTAACATTTTCTTATATATATATGGCTTTTGAGCTTTTTAAGGTATTTTGGCCTTCATTGTACCTAATTTTTTAGCTTATTTAAATAGTTTTGGATCAAAGTGTTCCAAAAAAAACAAAACCTATTTAAAACAACACCGTTTTGGTGGTTAGCACCAACTCGGGGTCGGGTTAATGTTATATTTTTAATATAAAATAATTTGTATTCTCTTTTAATGAATTTGATCAATAATTAATATCTGAAGTTATTTTTATGAAAATTTCATTTGAAGTTCATGATGGTAGATATACATGTGCTAGTAAAAGAAAATAATTAAACTTCATTTTAAATATAAGATAGAAAAAAAAAAAAAAAAAAAATCCATTTTTACCTATTTTCTTTTGAGAGGTGCTGCAATACGACAAGGCAAAAAACCTTCATTAAAATGCTGCCACCTTAGATTATCTCACCTTACAAAATAAGCTTGGTTCCACGAGATCATATCCCAAACCAAAAAGCGGTTAACCTAAAAAAACAACAAAAAAAAAAAAAATTCCCAAACTTCACTGCCCAGACGGTCAGACCACGCACCTCTCAGGACGCCGCCCCACCCAGCTCTGCCAAGCCCACGCCCCGCCCAGCTTCGCCAAGCCCATGCCACCCAGCTACGCCAAGATCACGCCCCCCAGCTTCGCCAAGCCCACCCCGCCAAGCTACTCCGACGGTTCACCACCGCTGCTCCGGCCGAGGGAATTAGAAGAAAACCATTCCTCCACCGGTAATTTTGTGATTACTACATGTGTTTTGAGTTGGGGCTGTTTTATAGGGCTGTTAAAACCATTCTTCGATAGGTTTGTAAAACCATCTTTTGTTTGATGTAGAATTTTTTTTTTTTTTTGGTGCAGTCTTGGAAACTAAAGGTCTGTAACTTTAGTTTCAAAAACATTTGGTGTATTATTCGTGTCCCTGTTTTTTTTTTTTTTTTTTGCTCTCACTGCCAATTTTTTTTGTGTAGTATTTGTGTCCCTGCTTCAAAAAATTTAACATTGTTGTATCTTGAGCATGGAAGTGTGAATGGTTGTGGTTGTGTTTTTGTTTGTGTTAAAGAAGGTTGGGTGCGAAAATCCGAAGAGAGAAACGATGGGTTTCAGCCGGATGGGCGGTGGATGCGGTGCGAAAATTTGAAGAGAGAAACGATGGGTTTCATTTTGTACGAGAGAAACGATGGGTTTCATTTTAAAAGAAGTGATATAATCTGGTGTAACTAAGTTCATTTTGCAAGTTGAAATAAGCTGATTTGTCCTTTTTTGGTTGGTGGGCGTAAAGTAGGTCATTTACACCATGACCGAACGGAAGATATTCCCTTTTCTTTTACTGTAGACTGTAGAGAGAAGAAACGCCACCGCTCTCTCCTCTGCCGAACGTCACCGCCGAACAACAACACTCCGCTGCTGGAGTACCCAAAAACGTGTGGGCTTGCTTAAAGGTGTGAATCTCCTCGCTTGTCGATTTTTTTTTTCTCTCTTTCACTCTCTTGGGTTTCTATCCATTCCGCCCTCTCCAATTTTCTCTTTTTGTGCATTGATTTTTGCTTGATTTTCTGCCCCACTCGGGCCATTCCCTTGATTAAAGCTCCAATGTTGCCGGTGAATTAGGTATTTATTTTAATAAATTTTATTTAAGCTTGTGTTCTTCTTTGGGTTGGGTTTGCTGCTTTTGACGTTGTTTGGTAGTGTTATTGAGCTTATGGGATATTATTTGTGAAAGTTGGTTTTTGATCTATTTGTTTGTTCACAAATAGGAAATATTTGATCTTTATGCTCTGTTTGGGTCTCCTGAATTGGTCGGAATATAAGAAAACAAAAACAAATTTATGGGTCATACTTAATTCTATATATTATGCTTAATGCTTTATAAGGCAAAAAAGTTATAGAGGAAAAAATCTGACAATTTCTTTGCCGGTACATTTTTTTTTTTTTCCGATCAACTGAAAGAAGTATCAACAGGGTTTAATTGAATGAAAGTGGAAACTGTGATGCAGGAAGGAGAAGCGAGGCTTGTTGGAGATGAGCTCCGAAGCACTGCAAGCCGCCAAGGCGTATCGGCGGCTTCTCAAGGCTGTGAAGAACCACATTGGTCAGGAAGACAGCAAGAGGCGCTTCAAGGAATATGTGACGGAGGAGTTCCGCAAGAACTGCACGTTATCAGACCTCTCCTCTATTCGGCACAAAATCAAGCTTGCCAGTGACTACACCTTTTTACTCAATAGCGTCCACCATCACCAGGCACTGCTCAATCTTCATCCCTTCAATACATTTTGGCTTTCCCCTTTTGAATTTTGAATTTTGATTTGGTGTAGTGTTAGATTTGAACTGAATAAATTTCTTATTGAACACTTTGTTAGTCTTGGTAATGGTGTGAATGTTGTGTAGTAGTTCTTTTCTGGGTTATCTTCTGCTTACTTAGTATTGGGCTATATGGGTTCGGTTTTGGAAGAAATTGTGATTTTTTTTTCTTCTTCCCATTTTGGCTCTAATGTTTGAATCGGTAATGGTTGTGGCAGGAGCTACTGTTCTCATACAACATTGCAGTGGATAGGTCGGAGGAAATGAAAAGAATACTTGGAAAATCTGCTGCGAGCGTGGGTCTTCAGCTTCCGGAGGTTTATCGGTCTTGATGGTTGGGTTTTTGTTTTACTTTTGTCTTATTTTTCATGCTTTTCGTGAGCTATGATTTCTTTGTCTTATGTTTAACTCATTTGCTGCCAACGGAGTTGAATTTAAGGTTTTATTACTGCACTGTTTTCTCATCTTGATAAAGAGAAGCTCAGTTGTGTTGGTTGAGCATATAAAGTGTATCAATGGAAAATAAGGAGAGTGGTCATAAAATTGTACTTTGTAGTTCTTGAAGTTCATATTGGAAAAAACCATCCCCATTATGATGTGTTTTATTTGATACTTGCATTTGTTAATGGATTCTCAGTAACCTAATGATAAGGTTAATTTTCAAGTGAGTGTTCCCTCCAACCTTGAGTAAATTTTCCAGGCTACAATTTTGCAGGGAGCCTGTGGTTTGTTGTCATTTCTGTCTGATTGTTTTTCATTTCCCTTCCATTTCTACAAGTGAAGCTTTTGAGAAAAAAACTTGTCACAACATAAGACTACTATTTTGAGAACTAAATCAGCAGGGTAGTTTTAATCGTTATCTAAATGAATATGATGTATAAATTTTTGATGGCTAACAAACTACTATCAGCTCTTTGTGTTACAGCTCCTTCTGTCTTGTCATAGAACTTTATTCTTTGCAACTCTTTTTAATTTGAGGTGAAGCCTTTCCCCCAGTATCCCACCCACGTTATGATCCCCTTGGATAGTATGACTGTAATGCTCTACCGTCGTAGATGTGAGTTTTTGCAGAATTCTGAGATTGGTTGATATTTGAGATGTCGGTTTGTTAAATTCGCTAGGCAAGTATTTGATAGAATGCCAAAGTGGGACTCAATTGGGTAGTGTTAATGTTGGTAGTGGAGGAGAGGAATTTGATTTCTTGGAATTCAATGATTAGTGGGTATGCTCAATCTAAATATGGGCTTAATGTTGCATGGGATTAGAGACTTCTCTTGGAACACAGTGATTGATGGGTGCATAAAGCACGGCAAGATGGGAAGATGGGAAGATGGGAAGGTGGCAAGGTGCATAATTATGTTGTATTGACGTTGCTACAAGTTTATTTGATGGAATGTCAAAAAGAGATGATGTTGCTTGTAATGCTTTAATGCCTGGCCATGTTCAAAATTGTTACTGCTTGTAATGTTTTGTGGGCAACAAAGATTGCCATTGAACAACAAAATTAACTTCAAAAAAAAAAAAGAAAAAAAAAAAAAAAGGTGAAGTGAAGTGGGTTTGTTTATTGAAAACAAAAAGAAGTCAAAATTCCTTGATTGCAAAAAAATAATAATAATAATAAATAAATAAATTTACAAACTCTAATTACGGGTTCATTTGAGATTGTGATTTCATAGACAAAAAGAGCAATTGTAAATCAAATTGCAAAAAATGAATTGTTTGGAATTGTGTTTATGTGTGTTTTTTTTTAAAAAAAAATGTAATTACTTTTTGCCTTTATGAATTATAGTGCCATGACACTTTTTTTTCATGAACTATCAATTATGACATTTGACCCTATCAAACTACCATTTTATGACATTTTCTCTCATTCCGTCAGTCAAATGAGTTAAAATTAACGATCAACGATCATTTGACTTGCATGTGCCATTTGAATTATTTTTTTTCCTTCCACTTTTGCCCTCACTTCTCATGTGTTGGATTAGGGTTTAGGAGGGTATAAACGTCGTTTTACTTATTTGAAGTGAGGGCAAAATTGGAAGGAAAAAAAAATTTAAAATGACATATGTAAGTCACATGACCGTTGACTGTTAATTTTAACCTCTTTGACTGATGGAATGGGGAAAAATGTCATAAGATGGTAGTTTGATGGGGTCAAATGTCATAATTGATAGTTTATGCCTTTATGGAAGGAAAGTATTAAGGTGTAGTAGTTTCTGAGAGCCAATGGTAATTACCCAAAAAAAAAAAAAAATTGATTTGAAAACTTAGGACCCGTTTGGTTTGTGGAATGGTTATTCCATTGGAAAAAGGAATAGGTGTTCCTAGGAATATAAAATATTGGAATGGAATAAGTATTCCAATTCTTTAGTTTGGTAACAACACATATTTAATAATTGGAATTGAACTAAAATGACTAAAAAACCATTTGATATCAAATTTTTCTAAAACTCAATTTTTTTTAAAAAAACGTTGAACTAGAAAAAAAACAAAAAACAAAAAATCAAATGGGTGGCCGACCCACCCCAATGGGTGGCTGGCCACCCAAAAGCATACACTAGGGCCTCGTCGTGGCCCTCTGGGGGTGGTGTGGCCACCATTGGTAAGAATTGTGGTGGGTATAAAAAAAAAAAATCGAAAAATCAAATGGGTGGCCGCGCCACCCCCAAAGAACCTGTCCTCGCGCCACCCCCGGTAAGAATCGGGCCACCCCCGAAACCCATCAGGTATATTCTCCTTTGGTCACCCCCGATGGCCCTAGGGGTGGCTGCACCACCCCCGGAGGGCCACGCCGGTGGATCGATGAGGCCCTCTAGGAGTGGCGCGGCCACCCCAGGGCCTTTTGTGGGTGGCCGTCCACCCCAATGGGTGGACGGCCACCCATCTATTTTTTCTTTTAACTTCTTTTTTTTTTTTTTTAGTTTGAAAGAAAAAAATAATAATAATAAAAAATGATTTTTTTTTAAAAAAAATATTGTCATTGCCCTTAGGAATAGCTATTCCTCTCATTTTTTAGAGAAATGACTATTCCTGTGTGTAAGGGATTAATGATTCCTATGGAATCACTATTCCTAAGAATAGACCATTACCAAACAAAAGAATAATCATTCCATAGGAATAGCCATTCCATTCTAGGGGTATATTCCGCGAACTAAATGGGCCCTTAAAGTTTTTGGGTTTTCAAATCACAGGTGAATAAATGCTTTTTTAAGGTAATATTATGATTTTAAAGGTCAAATCATAATTTTATCAAATGCTTAACTGTAATTTCAAAAAAAAAAAAAAAAAAAAAAACTTAACTGTATTTTTAAACCACACTTAATAAAGCGGAGGTCACTAGTTCAAATCTCTCATCCTCCTCTTGTGCGGATATATCAAAAAAAAAAAAATCACACTTTTTAAAATTGTAAACCTAAAATAAACCCTAAACAAATAAATTATCGAGCCCAATTTTAAATTTTTAAGGTTTTTATTTTTTATTTTTTATTTTTTTCTGATAAATCATCAACGCATCTAAAAGGAAAATGTTAGGGGTTCTCCCCGTAGGTTCTCCTAGTGTTCTCCCAGTCATACGTAAAACATGATTTAAGAGAAAATAAAATTGTAGTGGCCTCCACCACCGTTTTTTTAGGCATTAGCATCAAATTTGAGGCATTTATGAGACATTAGCAACAAAATTGAGGCATTAGCATCAAATTTAGGATGATCAAATTCATTTTAGGTGATATCATTTTTAAAGGGTTAACTTTTCACCTTTATGTTTTAGTTTTGAATCAAAAAATAAGTTTTAAAGCATTAAAACCTAACTATTAACTAATAAAAATTAATCTGTTAGCAAAAAACGGTATTACAATTTTATTTTTTCTTAAATCATGTTCTACGTAAGACTGGAAGAACGCCAGGAGAACACTACGGGCAGAACCCCTAGCAAACCCCATCTAAAATATCTTGTAGACACCTGGCACCCACCATATGCAACACTAGTTTTGGTTTCCTGAATACTTTCGATCTCTCTCAGCCATAAGGCATCACACAATTTTGACTTTTGAGGATTCCTTCACTCGGAGCATTAGGAAATGGCAGAACAGCTTCTCTTCGGAGCTGCCGACAGGATCATCGAGACTTTGGGCTCGCTGGTTGCCAAAGAGTTCAGGCTACTCTGGGGCGTGGGAGATGAGATTGAAAGCCTGAGGAACACCGTTTCAGCAATCAAAGCCGTGCTTCTGGATGCGGAGGAGAAACAGGCTGCCGGGAACCATGCAGTCGGAGATTGGCTCGTAAAGCTAAACGACGCCATTTATGATGCGGATGACTTGCCTGATGCTATTTCCACTGAAGCTCTGCGAAGGGAAGTGAGGACTCTGGGGAAGAAGGCAAAGCAGGTACGCATTTTCTTTTCCGAATCAAACCAGCTTGCCTTTCGTCTTGGAATGGGGCTTAATATTAAGGCGATTGGAAAGAGGTTAGACGCCATCGACGCCGAAAGGGGGAGATTTCACTTGGAGGAACGCCATGTGGAGACACGAGTGGGTTGCAGGGAGAGGGATAACACCCATTCTCTTGTGCGTGCGGAAGCAGTTATTGGTCGGCAGGATGATAAGAAGGCGGTTATAGAGTGTCTGATGGGCTCCAATTTTGAAGAGAATGTTTCAGTCCTTTCAATTGTTGGAATTGGTGGATTAGGAAAGACTACACTGGCTCAACTCGTATTCAATGATGAGATAATCGAAATGCATTTTGAGCTGAAAATGGGGGTATGTGTCTCTGATAACTTCCATGTTAAAAATATTGTTGAAAAAATCATAGAATCTGCAACAAACTCGAAACAACCCACTGTTGAGATGAATACACTGGTAAGATATCTTGGAAATGTAATTGAGGGAAAGAAATACTTACTCGTGTTGGATGATGTGTGGAATGAGGATCATGAAAAATGGTCTCGCTTGAAAGAAGTGTTGATGGGTGGTGCAAGAGGCAGTAGAATATTAGTTACTACCCGCAATGAAAGCGTTGCAAGGATTGCCGGGACAGGTCAATCATATTCCTTGAGGGGTTTAGATGAAGACGCGTCATGGTCTTTATTTAAGCAAATGGCGTTTGAGAAAGGAAAAGAGTCAGAGAATTCGAGCATCATAGCACTTGGAAGGGAGATCCTAGAAAAGTGTTTAGGTGTCCCTCTGGCCATAAGGACAATTGGAAGTTTACTAGGCTCCAAGAATCCCGAAACAGAGTGGTTGTCTTTTAAGAACAATGAACTCTCAAAAATATCTCAAAAAGAAAATGACATCTTACCAACTTTGGAGTTGAGTTATGATCAACTTCCTTCACATTTGAAGCATTGTTTTACTTATTGTAGTTTGTTTCCAAAGGATTACGAGATTGATAAATCAACACTGATTAAGCTTTGGATAGCACAAGGGTTTGTCAAGTTATCAGATGAAAACCGATGCCTAGAAGATGTTGGCAATGAGTATTTTATGGATTTACTCTGGAGATCATTCTTTCAAGAAGCTGAAATGGATAAGCTTGGTAACGTTATTCGATGCAAAATGCATGACCTCATGCATGATCTTACCCTATTGATGGCAGGATCATTGATCACCACATTAGATGATAAGAAGAGAAATATTGATGAGAAAACTCGTCATATATCATTTGTAGGTTACTATAAATCTTCATTGTGTAAAGCTAGTAGGATACGAACGTTTCTTTTTGGTGTCAGGGCTGAGATTGATTGTGATGCAATTTTTTCAAGTTTCAAGTTCCTGCGCGTGTTGGATTTGCATGGGAGAGATCTTCATTTTCTACCAAGCTCTATTGGAAAGTTGGAGCATTTAAGATATCTTGATCTTTCTTGGAACTTCAAACTTGAGAAGCTACCTTATTCTATAACCAGGTTGCAGAATTTGCAAACACTAAGACTCTCCAATTGTGTATCACTCAAAGAATTGCCGAGAGGCATTACCTCAAGCATCTTGAGACAGATGAATGTTATGATTTGACTTATATGCCACGTGGATTGGGGCAACTCACAAATCTTCAGACATTATCAAGTTTTGTGGTCCACTCGAGTTCTCGCTCTGGGCATAGCAGTGGTTTACAAGAATTAAACGGACTAAATAAGCTAAGAGGGGAGTTAGTGATTTTCAGTCTGAGACATGGGAAATGTGTTAAGTCAGAATATAAAGCAGCAAATCTAAAGGAGAAACAACATCTCCATGCTTTGGGTTTATGCTGGAAAGATGAAGGAGATGTCAATGATTCAGACGTTGCTAATGATGAAGCGTCAATGGAAGGCTTCCAACCGCACCCAAATCTGAAACAGCTTCGTTTATTATGCTATCAGGGTTCAAGGCTTCCAAGTTGGCTTTTGTTACTCACAAATCTTGTTAGATTTGAATTATGGATGTGTAAGAAATGCCAATATCTGCCACCATTGAGCCAACTGCCTTCTCTCAAGTTTCTTAATCTTAAAAATATGGAGGCTATGCAATACATATCAGACGGTGATGCTAGTAATGAGTTCTCTTCTTCTTCATCGGCACCAGTATCATTTTTTCCATCCCTCAAGGAAATCCGACTTCGTGATTGCCCTAATCTCAAAGGGTGGTGGAGGAGGGAGGATTCTTCTGTGGAGGTGAATAGTGATAATTTTGCTGAAATAACAGCAGTAACATCAATGATAAAACATCATTTACTCCCTTTATTTCCTTGTCTTTCAACATTATCCATCAAGAACTGCCCTATGTTGACTTCCATGCCAATGTTTCCACATCTTGAAAGAGAGTTGGACCTGGACAATGCTAGCTCAAAGCCATTGCAACAAACAATGATGATGAATATGGCAGCACCGCAAAGCCCAACGTCAACAACAACCTCCTCTTCATCCGCTCCTCTCTCAAAATTGAAGTATATACAACTGAGTTCCATTTCGGATCTAGAAAATCTGCCGCTGCAGAACCTCACTTCTCTCGAGTCTTTGAAGATATCCGATTGCCATAGATTAAAGTCTCTCTCTGAAGGTATGCAACATCTCACAGCCCTTCAAGTTCTGAATCTTGAGGATTGTCTTGAGCTTGAGCTAGCCAAAGATGAGGATTGGATGCAGTGGCAAGGCCTTACAAGCCTCCTCTCTCTTCGCTTTTCAAGACTTTCAAAATTGGCGTCTCTCCCCACGGGGCTTCAATATGCTACCACTCTACAAAAGCTCAAGATTTCAGATTGTATAAGCTTAACGGCTATTCCAGAGTGGATCCACAATTGCAAATCACTTCAAGTGCTTGAAATTCGTGGATGCTTGAGTTTGGCATCACTGCCTGAAGGGATGTGCAAGCTAACATCTTTGCAGAGGCTACAAAGGAATTGTCCCATCTTATTGCGACATTGCTGGAGAGACGGAGGTGAGGATTGGGCCAAGATTGCTCACATTCCAGAGATAGACTTACGATATCTGCCTCAATAGAGAGAAAATTCAAGCAGCCATACTTGTTCGATTGATTCAGGTATATTACTTGATATTTTATCTTAATCCTCCATAGAACTTGAAGTACCACCTTCTTCACCTTTATTTTCTTTTTTGTCTCAATATTTCTTGGTTCTTAACTTCCAAATGCAGAAGCAGCAGGACCAATTGAAGCATAGAAGAGTATCTTTCAAAATTGTAGGGCACTGAATTCATGATTCTTCACATATCAGGAGAAACAGTTAGTCTCTATTCTTGCTCTTTTCCACAACCATTTAATCAATTTGTAATTGAGAACCTGTGTTCATCACTCCCCCAATTCCACACTATTGTCATCTCAAACAAAAGACATTGAGTCAACTTGCCATCCTCAGGACTGAGTCGGTTTGCCATAGGTTCCACAGCTTTGCTAAACCGCTCTCATCAAGATCTTTTTGCCAACCCGTACACCACGGTGTGTGAGTTTCACTATCAAGGAGGATTGGACGCTGACAAGTAGGATGAAGCCCAGATTGACCCATCCACGGGAATTGGTATCCAAACGTTTGGCTTTTGGTCTTGTTTTGCGCCCTTTTTTTTTTTTTTTTTTTTTTTTGAGTGAATGAAAGATGGGATGGTTGTTGCTCTTGTTGATAATGTTGTAGATTCCAAATGAAAGAGGTGTAGGAGAGCGAGAGGATGGTTTACATTGCTGGGTTCTTTGAGCTTGAGCCTTGATTGGTAAGGTTCTATTTCCTATTATTAACTAGTAGTAATACTTAATTTTTTTGTACTCGTCTTTCATTTCTATAAGTAAATATTTAGTTGGGTTTCTATTGTTTGTTTTGATAGCTCTACTGCTGTTTTAAGATTGTATGAATATGGCATGCTGCTTCTTTTGAATTCAACCCCGCTATGGTACATTTAATATCAGGATCAAGAAGAGAAAATACCCAACAAATCAAAAACAAGAATAAAGAGAACAAAAATCTGCATAATTACAGACACGGGGTAAAGCGGTCGCAAAGCTCCACTCAAATAAGGTTTTGGTAAGATAGGTCCATAGAACCGCGCTTGTTTTCTTTTGATCATTAAAGCTTCAAGCATTTGTTTCTCCCCATATGCACCAAAATAAGAATGAATGAATTGCATTCCAAACAATAATATTGTCATTCCTTCCACGTACTTGTTATCAAAATTATATATATTTTTAGGCTTCAAATTTAAGCTTGGTTGTTATCAAAATTAGATATCTTGGTTTAATTTCTAATTTAGATTGAGCTACACTTGTGCATACCGTTTCAATTTTGCAATGACGGGCATGATTAGTTAAATGATGCAGTGCAGGGCAAGGTTATATATTTAGTTCTCCTGGATCAAGTTCGACATTTTGTAATACGAGTCAAAAGAAAACAGCAACAAAACCGTTAAAAAGTAAAATGCAGCAAACCCTCACTAACTTGGCACTCTGGACCCCTAAACAATGACATCTGTCCTTACCAATTTTGGGTCCTTCTGGAGGTTTATCAGCCTTGATGGTTGGGTTTTTGTTTTACTTTTGTCTTATTTTTCATGCCTTCCATATTTACCATCTTGTGGAGAAATAGTTGCCTTTGTCAAACTATGATTTCTTTGTCTTAGGTTTAACTCATTTTCTGCCAACGAAGTTGAACTTAAGGTTCTATTACTGCACTGTCAATGGAAAGTAGGGAGAGAGATAATAAAATTTTACTTTGTAGTTTTTGAAGGTCATATTGGAAGAAACCATTCCCATTATGATGTTTTATTTGATACTTGCAATTGTTAATGGATTCTCAGAAACCCAAATGATAAAGGTTAATTTTCAAGTGAGGGTTCCCACCCATCTTGTGTAAATTTTCCAGGCTACAGTTTGCAGGGAGCCTGTGGCTTGACTCTGTCCATCATGAAATTACTCCTCCTTAGATCCAGGTATCCATTTGAAATTGCAACAGCCTCTAGTTGTCATTTCTGTCTGGATTGTTTTTCACTCCCCTTCCATTTCTGACAGGTGAAGCTTTTGGGAGAAAAATTGTCACAACTAAGACTACTATTTTGAGAACTAAATCAGCAGGGTAGTTTTAGTGGTCATCTAAATGAAAATGATGTATAAGTTTTTGAGGGATTTGGGATTGCCTTGACCAACAAACTACCTCTTTGTGTTATCAGGGGCCTTAAGTCTTGGTCTCATCTTTGTAGACTTAATAGTTAACAGCATTATTGTTTACATTTGTAATATAAACTCCTTCTGTCATAGATTCAAGTAAATTATGTTTCCCTCTTTCATGCCGCAACATTTATTTATCTAATTTTAGAGATCAATTATATTTTTTATTTTGAAATTGCAGAGTTCTATCTTCAATTTCTATTCGCCCTCGCATCAAGGAGCCCTTCATTCTCTTTTATTGCATTTCTTTTTTCCTAGTTCTCTTTTCTTTTTTTATGGGTTGTGGGTGTCTTTCCATAGCGACCCACGGCGGAGGCTCACAGCCTGGCCATGGGTTTGTAACTTTCATAATTAAGAGTTGTGTATCTTAGATGGTTATAAATAAATAACTAAATAACATATGGGAAGAGTCTTACTGAATAAATTAAATCTATAATTTCAAAATTCAAAATTTTGAATCTTTCTCAATTTTATAGTTTTTCTTATTCAAATAGTATTTAGCTCAAGGGGTTGGCCCATGTAGTGGAGGCCTTGAGTATTGTGGTTTGCTCCTTTTAAGGTCCAAGGTTCAACATTTTATGGGTGTGAACAATTCTTTAGGGTCGCACCCCTTAATGAAAAATCAGTGATTTAACCAAATTCGTGTAGGAAAACTTTTAAAGGTGCGGCGTACGAGATCGGGGTTTACTCTGCAAGAGTGGGTCCGAAGGACCCTGTCTTGGAAAGGTTTCCGACATAAAAATAAAATAAAATAAAATTGTTGGCATATGTATTTTGTTTTTGTAATAAAACACTACCTTTTGAGTTCTTTCGATTATAGATACACTTACAAAATATCTTAATTTGTGAGTTCTAAAATACACACCATAGAACTCCATATTCTTATGTTTATGTTTTTCGTACAAGAGCAAATGTCCCAAATTGAAACCCTCATTTCATTAGAAAACAAAAAAAAAAGATTCTACATAAATATTTGGTCGCTTGTTACATGTCTACGTTTGATCAATGTGCAAACATCTTTACAAAGAGGTTAATGTTAGTGATTTTTATTTCTTCAAAACAAACTCATAGTCACAGCCCCTCCCATGAGTCTACGGGAGGATGTTAATGTATCTATAATATCTTCTCACGGTAGCAAACAATTTGACAGGGTGATCGTTTAACATAGTATCAAATTCAATAGTCACTAGTCCGAATTTTACTCCGCTAATTCACTCCACATCTAAATTAAAATTACTTTTACACCAAATTTATTTGTTTATTTACTTCTCCCGGATGAGGCTGGATATTTTGTAATACGAGTCAGAAGAAGAAAGCAATAAATCCGGTAAACAGTAAACGTGGCAATCTGAATCCCAAGACAATGACATCTGTCCTGACCAATTTTGGACCCTTCCTTTATCCTTTGTACATATACCCTAACCCTGCCATTTCCTCTCTCACAAAGCTCATTGCTGCAGAAAAGAGAGAGAAAAAAATAAATAAATAAAAACCTCCATCAAATTCAGCAGGAAAATCATGGGTTCAGAAACCTTCCTGGAAGTGATACTTGCAATACTCATCCCACCTGTGGGAGTCTTCCTGCGTTATGGCTGTGCAGTAATTATTTTTATATCTTCTTCTAAATCTACTTCACATTTTCTTAACCAAAACATGTTTGATTTTGATGAAGATGTGTTTTTTTTGGGACATGCAGGTGGAGTTCTGGATATGTTTGCTGCTGACACTGTTGGGGTACATTCCTGGAATCATATATGCGATCTATGTGTTAGTGGGATAAGAGTTAGAAACTTTGCTCTTTCTTTTGTTTTCTTTCTTTCATGTTATCATGGTCTGTTTTTATTTAATGTAAGATGGGAGACTTTGTTTAATTTTAGTTTACAATAATTTGACCAATTAATCAGGTGGTGTTGTTTGTCTTTAATTCAGTTCTTTTTTTTTTCTTTCTATATGCTTTTGATTGATAGTTGGCAATGGGAGGGAGGAACATGGGAGAGATTAGATCTGGAAATATGTTAAATGTGTTTGAGGCATGGTCCATGGGGTTGATCTGTTTGTGAGTAGATTTTCTTGTTTCTATAAGCCCAAATGTTGCAATTTTGGGTTTAAAAAAGGAAAGGGAATTAGTTTGGAAATGGGATTTTTTTTCTTTTTCTTTCCTAATCTCAAAATAAATAATAATAATAAAAAAAAAAAGCCTTTCCTAACCATTCCAATGATTTTTAAAATTATCGTTGGATCAAAATTTAATAATAATTAATTATAAGTCTGATTTCTAGAATTATTCAAATATATGAGAATATAAAAATATTTCTAGCATTACCCATTTGTTTATGCATAATTTTTGAAAAATATTTACGTATTTATTTGGTGTGATTGAAAATAATATTTTATTTTAATTTTATAAATATTTTTATAAAACCAAAAAAATCGAAAATATTTTCCTTTTCTTCTTGGCGGTTGACTGTTTGGTTTAACTAATTTTTTTTTTTAATTTAAAAAAATTTTAAATTATTTTTTGAGTTTGAATTTTTCATTCTCTACCGAACAAAACACGGACAAGGCAGTTCCTTCCCGAGAAGGTGTTGGAAGTTACTGCCATTTTTGCGTGGCATTTGGTTTGAAGTGTGTAAAGTTGGCCAAGTCGTCGGTGACTTTTTGTGGGCTTTGAAATCAAGTTGGGATGTTTTTTTTGGGTGAAGTTCTGATTGGTTTAGATCGAAGAAATAAAGAGCATTGAGGATTGATTGGTCTTTATTGACTATAATTCAATTTGTTTCACTTTCACTAGGGTTTTGAATATAGGAGAAGGAGGTCAAACAAACATTTTGTTCATCAAATCTACACCCACTTACCCAACTACTCTATGACATTTTGTTGCACACAATTCTCACAAACATTTTCTTAACCACACAACATTTACTTACAAAATAATAAAAATAAATATGTAGCGCGACCATCCTTTCCGGCTCAATCAAATGATGGTTTTAAAAGATTTATTTTCCCTTATTTGAATAAATGAATGTGGGAAAGTGAGAATGTGTGTAACATTACTCTTCTCATTTATCGTTCTTTTATTCTTTTTCAGCAAAATGAACAAGAAGATAGTACTACGCTTATTGGTAAAATTTGTATTTAGAGAAATTCTAAATATTGTACCTTAATTTTACGAACAAAGTTTTTCTCTTACATATTTTATAAAAATGACATGTTTTATTTGCATGTGATAAAACATATGCTTTTTTTAATTGCAAAGACATAGTTTGAATAAATTTTATTTAAAAAGCATGTGATTCGCACATGTAGATAACACATGTCATTTTTATATAATAGGTTGGAAGAATTTTCTCTAACCCAGTATGGAAGAAAACTCTGTCCTAATTTTACTGGGTTGATATGTAGTGTTTATTAGTTATTTGAATTTTTTTTTATTATTATTATTTTAAATAAAGGTTAATGGAGGTGGGATGGAACTGCAGTAAGAGTAGTTTTTAAAGCAAAAAATAGTTGTCGTTTTTTATTATTTATAAAATAGCTTTTTTTTTTTTTTTAATTTTCAAAAGTGAGTTTGTTTGTTTGTTTGTTTTGTTTTGTTTTTTTAATTTTTAATTTTTAGAGTAGACAAATCAAATAAGTACTTTTGAAGTTTTTATTTATTTATTTATTTAATTCTGAATAAAATGAACAAAGTTTTCCTTTAAATTGGTTAGATAAATTTTTTTAAATTTATCTATTGAGCGTGTGAATATTTATCAACATTTATAATTTGAACTAACATATCTTTTTAAAAGCATGCAATTCTTAAATGTATTTTTTTCCAATCTAATTTGAAGGAGGTGAAAAATATTTGTGTCTTTTCTGTGTTGTCGTTGATTGGTGTTAAGAGAAAGCAAGGAGTTACTAGTTGAACATGTATTATGAAAGTAGTCGAACATGTAATTGGTAGGGGTGATAAGGCGGCCATGGTTAGCAGTTTATTAGCTAACTATTAACAGTAATCGTCTAGGTGGTTAATGAAATCTATTAATCGACTCTGCTAACTGTTTATGCGGTTAACCAGTGGTTAACGGTTAATAACCCTAATAACCACTACCTACTTTTTAAATAAAAAAAATTTAAAAAACAAAACGACGTCGTTTCATGTATATATATATATAGGCGGTTAGCGATTAACGATTGTTTTAAAACCTAAAATCGCTAACAGTAACCACCTAGGCGGTTAACAGTTTTTTTTCTAATCGCCTTTAAAAGCGGTTAGTGCGGATAACGGTATTAATCGCTTACCTTTTCACCCCTAATAATTGGGGGTTTGAGGGTGTCCCAGTCTCTTTGAAACCAACTTTTAGGGATGATGATGTAATATTTAGCATTATTCAAAGATAATATACATTCACAGGTAAAAAAAAAAAAAAACATTTATGGTTATGGATAAAAAAAGAATTATGAGAGACATCAATTTAAAGACTTTCATATTGTTTTCTCTGATGAGTCAAGTGCATGGCTTTTAGTGTTCTCTCTCCCCCTCTCTCTCTATTTGTTGTCTGTTTACAGCAAAATGAACAAAAAGATAACACTACATTTATGGTTAAACTAAAAATTTGACTTTCCCTAAAAACAATAAGTCATTTTTTAGTAATAGAACTCCTAGAGTAATCTTTTTGAAGACTTTCAAATTACCATAGCGGTAAATTTTCATATTTGATAATTTAGCCATTTAGGCATGGGTTACATGTGTCCCACCCTCCCCCAAACACCCATAAAACATTTAAAATTATTTTTATTTTTATGTTACATCATAAAACATTCAAGACAATTTGTATACAAGAGTTATGAGCTATTTGATTCCACAAATAAAAACGAGAAACTATTTTATTCAATAATATATATATATATATATATATATATATGAACAAGTATTATTTGGTTATAGATGAAAAAAAATAAAAATAAATCAAATAGTGTAGATAATTTTATATATTGAAAAATGAAAGAAAAACTATGGTTTGTATATAGTTTATTTTCTATGTCATTTTGTTTAATTTTTAAATAATTTAATTTAAAACAACTTGATGCATTTGAAGAGAAAAAATATAAAGATATTCTGGGAAGAGTAAAAACAATTCATATAGAAATTCCCAGGAGTAAAAAAAAAAAATTAGAGAATCTCTTACATTCCCAAAATTACATTCCTAGAAACATGGATGACAATTGCCAAACATAAATGTTAGATTATGTTAACCAAACCTACCAACATTTAAGGGTAAATTTCAGACAAAAATTAGCAGCAAGCTTATTTGTAATTAATTTATACAAACCAATTTAATAGAGTGGCATGTGTCTCTTAACATGTGAGAAACATATATTTTTTTAGTAAGTATGTGACATGTCACTTTATTAGAAATTTTTGTCTGTAAATTTTTACTTACCCAAAAAGCATTTATGGGTAAAGAAGGAATTATGAGAGTAGTCTACTTAAAGACTTTCAAATTGTAGATAGCAGTCAGTATATTTATAAATTTGATGATTCACTGCATATTTACATTTGTTTTTACTGTCTTTCAAAAAAATAAATGAACAAAAAGATAATGAAGTCCGACAAGATTTTCGTAATGTAAGAGATTTATCCTCTTAATTTTTTATAAATCAGACAAGATTCCCGTTAAAAAAAAGATAATACTACATTTGCGGGTAAAATTTTTATATATATATATATGTAAATTGTGGGTAAAAATTATGGGTAAAAAAAGAGGTATGTATTTTTATTTTTGTTTAGAGGGTTTGAAATGATGGATAGCGGTAAATGTGGAAACATTGTTTTTACTATTTGTAAACTTCACCCACCTTTCCCTTTTCAGTCATATTCTTTTCCTTGTTGCTTCAGTCTTCACCCCATTTTTCTCTCTATCTACTCTCAGACAACCAAGACAAAAAAGCCACCATTTCTCTCTCTCTCTCTAGAATTAAATTCCTTCACTTTCTCTCTCTAGATTTCCAGTTCCTCATCTTCAATGTCAGTCTCAGCAGCCCTGGTGATATGCTAGGGCTCTGAAACTGCAAAATGGTGTTCAAGGGGCGCTTATTCTCCTCCAAGAAATCCGACTCCTCCAGCCCCGACGGATCCAACTCCAACTCCAACTCCCCCCGATCCCTCGCCTCCAACTCCCCGCTCCGATCCGACAAGAAGAAGCCCAAATCCTCCTCCAAGGACGACAACCCCTCTACTTTCCGCCAGACGCAAGCGAAAGATGGACTCAAGAAGAAAGATTCCAAGGACAAACAAACTATAACGCCAACTCAATCCCCGTCAAAACCCACTAAAACTTTCGGGTCGGGTTCTGGGTCCAAGGAGAAGAAGGAGGCTACACCGGCGGAGTCCCTCTCGCAGGTGTCGCCGATACTGGCGTCGTCGCTGGGATTGAATAGGATAAAGACACGATCAGGGCCGTTGCCGCAGGAGAGCTTCTTTGGGTTTAGAGGCGGCAGCGGCGGTGACAAGGGCTCCGCGCTCGGCGCCAGTAATTTGTCCAGGCCCGGAAACGCCGATGCCGGCTTCGGTTCGGGTTCCGGGAGTGGGGGGAAGAAGAAGGAGGTGGCGGGGCCGAGTAGTAGGATGTTGGGGTTCCAAGAGCATTGGGTGGATAACGCGAGCAATTCGGATAGTATGTCCACTGGGAGTGCGCAGTCCAGGGACCAGAGCCCCAATGTGGTGGGGCGCTCGAGGTTACAGAATGGGGAGTCCTCTCAAGCTGGTATGGGTTTTTGTTTTCTCTTTGATCTCTAATTGTTTGAGCAATCAAGCGGTACTCGCTGGTTATGCACGAGTGCGAGCTTGTTGTTCGTTGGATCGATTGGATTGCCATGGTTTTTCCATCTGTACGTTTTGTATCTGTTTGTTCTTTCATTAAGTTTGTATTTGTGGGATTTTGCAAATGAGTTCGTGCAGGGTAGAATGTCCAATGTTTAACCGAGAATTTAGCGTTTTGGTAGCTGAAGAATGTTCAGGTAGATTTTTTTTTTTTAAAAAAAAAATAAAATTTGAGAGTTAACATTTTGGTAGTGTGAGAAGTTGAGTAACGGAGCTCTTGAAAACGGCCTATATGTGCGCCCATTTTGTAGAATTGAGTATCGGTTCCAACATTGTATTTATAGACATGGTAGGATATTCTCGGGAGGGATTTCATGGGTGGGTTCTGTTAGATGCTACCAAAGCCATTCCTACGTGGCTTACTTTTTAAACTCATGGTTTAATCTTAGCAGCCCCCTTGTCTTCTCCTATTCCTCCTTTCTCTCCCTGTCAATCTTCGTTACTGGGGCCTGGTTGGTTTGTGGGACATTTAAATCATGAGAGTTACACATTATTTAGAGTCTGTACTGATAAAAGTTAAAATTCCTATGATAGGGCATTATTGTTGTTTGGATATGGTTCCAAACAACAGTATCCAAACCATATCCTAAAAAAAAATGGTTAGGACTTGTATTTGTTGGTGTTTTAAATACATCAATATTTAGATAAAAGATCTCAAACTAGAAAATGCCCCTGAGCATTGACTGACATAATTTTTGGTAAAATATAAATACATATTCTTAAAGTAAAAAAGTTTGATTTAGGTGTCATATTAGTACATTATTATTGTGCTTGATCTAACCTACACATGGTGTGATGAAGGAATAATGGAGTGGGTTGGATTACAAATATTCTCAGAAACTATACTTGTTATATTTCTGTGTCATCCATTTCATTGAGGATTTTAACAGAATAGTATAAGGGCTGGATACTGGGATATTGAAAGAATTTAAATTTGGGCATTTCACAAAACAAAAACATTAAGTCTTGAAATTGTCTCAACTTGCTAAGTGTTTTCAGCAGTACCATTTCTTACACTTATATGAGCAGACTACAAAGGTATGTGATGTATAGGGTGTCAAGCTACGTATCTTAATCCATTGTTCTTATGGTCGTTGAACAAGAGGGAAAAAAATCGTGAATCTCTTAAAATGAAGCAATGAAATTGTAACAGAAGTTATCTATGACAAGATTGACTAGGTCCATGTAGAATAGATGTTGGAAATGCTATGAGAGAAAATGTAATATTGAACTAGATATAGATATGTGGACTTTTATCTTATCTTAGTTTCTTATTTATTTATTTTGGGTGTATGGCTCACTTATAAATGTGATTTGTGAATGTTCTAGGGGATGTATACTTGTATTGCAACAATAGGAAAAGTTCTAGGTGGTTTGTGCTTTCCAGGTGTTTTTCTTCCCCAACCATCATAAGAAAACAAACTTTGTGAGAGGAATGGTGATGAGTAGGATATTTGGATGGAAACTAATGGAAGATAGCTATTCAAATGATGAGAGCCTGAAAATGTGGTAATATATGACTTGTAGTGCACATTTACAAATACTCAAAAAATTCTTACTCTTCTCTCTCTTGTTTGAAGAGAGAGAAGCCCCAGAAAACCTTTGTGGTTTTCTTTCTCCGTCTACTTGTGAGGTTGTTTTTCTCCTCTATGAGTGGATCTCCCTTTCTTTTCCCCCCTTTCTCCTCCCTTGGTGTTTTTTTATTTTTTATTTTTTTAGTTTCTCTCTCTCGCTCTCTCTCTCGTCATCGAATCTACAGGGTTTTGTTCTCTTTCTTAGCACACTCGCCACCTCTTTTCCTTCACCGGTCTCCTCCATTCCAGCCGACACCATCCACTTCTATGCGTGCACTCCATGCGCCTCCTTGGCTTGCATGTGCTGCACACAGAATTGTAAATCTACCAGGTTGTTCTACAACCCGCTCAGTTTAGCTCGACCCAAACTCAAGCTCGATATTTTACAAACTTGCTCGTTACTACTCACTCGATTAGTAAATGATATATACCCGACTCTCTCGAGAAAACTCGATAGGAGCTCGTGAGTTCAGCTTGTTTAACTCTTGACCAGATCATTTGCCCGACTTGTTAGCTTGTTCATATATCTTGTATATATATGCAAATATATATTCATATATTACTAAAAATTAGTTATAGAAATTTAAGTATGCATATTAGTAATTAAGTAATATATGATTTATACAACATTAGAGGCGCTTTGCGCTTTTTTTGATTTATACAACATTACTTATATAAAAAAAGAAAGTAATATATGTTATATAGATTACTTAATATTTATTCGACTGGGTCTTCTGGGTATGCTGAGTTTGACCTTACTGGGGCTGCCACAGCGGCGAAGCCGCTTGCTGACTCTGCTAGGAAAGATTCGTAGGCCTGGTTCTTTGGGTGGCTGAGGGCTGGTGTGCAGCATGATGAGAGGCTTCTCTCCAAATTGGAAGTGATTGTTGAGAATACGAGTCGTGCTAACCTGGCTGTTCCCTCTCCGGATCGCTCTAAGGATATGTTGTGGATGCGGGAGGAGCTTGCGTCCTTGGATGTTGCGAGGAGGCAAGCTATGGCTACTGCTTGGGTGCAGACCCTCTCGGGGAAGGGTGATATGTGAGGGTTTTTTTTTTTTGGGTGCTCGTTGTGAGCGTGGGTGTTTCTTAGGTGTCTAGACACACTCTTTTTTTATGCTGTGTGGTGATCCCTTTTCCTAAGTGGTGCACCCCCCGTGTAATTGTGTTGCGCCCCCTTTTGGGTTTTTGATATATACAATTTTACTTATATATATAAAAAAAAGGTTACTTAATATTTATGTGTGTGTGTATTAGTTAACATACTATCAAGTTAGTTCATAAATTAACATTATCTAGTTACTTAATATTTAATAGCCTAGCTCGAGCTTGAGTTGAGCTCGACGCAGCTCGAATAGCATTCCCAACGAGCTCAAGGTTGAGCTCGCCCGAGCTTCCAATCTCGAATACACATGTCATAACTTGGCTCAAACAAGCTTTTTTGTAAACGAGCTAGTCTTGAAATCCTAAAGCTCGACTCGACTTGGCTTGTTACAGCCCTAGCTGCACGTGCCACCCCCATCTCCGCTTTGACTGGTGCTACGCGTCTGCTCGACGTCTTCCTGGGTGCTTATGTAATGGTTTTCCATAGTTGGATCTTTTTTTTGAGATATGAAGATTTGCGGATCTTGTTGCAGATTATTTTGAGGTGTTTCTCGGAATCTGAGCTGGTTTCTCGCGTGCATGGCATTGATTCAACCTTTTTCAGTGCTATCTTTGTTGTTGAGGAATTTCTTCTGGTGTACTGCCGCAATGTTTTTATTGTGAAGGTTTGGGTTGGGTTGAGGGGCCGTTCAAGGTATGTACCCCTTCCATTGCCTCTTGGCTATGCCATCTTTGTTATGAGAAGGGTTGAGGGGCCTTCTGAGGCTCATGCCTCTTCCCATAACTCAAACCGCCTTAACTGGCAGCCAATTTTCTTGGCGTTTGTGCCAAGAATTCATAGGGTTGTGTCATTCATTTGGCAAATTTTTCTCTTTATTTAGTTGTTACTGCACTGACTTGATTATACTGGGCTTATTGTTACGTTACCTAGCCCTTTTCTGGGTTTTGGTTTGATGTATTCTTCCCCTTTTCCCTTCCCCTGTATATTGCTCAGGGAAAAAAGAAGAAGACATGTAGCACAATTTCAGGTGCAATTGCTACATGTTTCTTGGTAGCTTGCATTTTTGCTTCGCAAATCTTCCCCCGTTTATTGTGTTTTCCTTTTATATGGAATTGAGATGTTTAGGAAATGGAAATGATTTTCCAGGCTATGGTTTTTTTTTTCTTCCCTATTACAAGCTCAATTAGAGTCCCATTAATTAACATGGTACTCATGGTACACTGCATTTGGAGCATAACTTGTCCCAATTATTCTGTTGCACATCTGTTATAGTATCAAATAACAATTTTTTGACCTACTGTCTAATTTGCCTATTTTATAGAAAGAAAAGCGGTTGACATGCTGCTGACCTGAAAATACACATTTCCAGAAGTTGCTATGAACCTTCTCTTGCGGGCCTAGGCATTTGCTTTTGCATTCAAATATTTTGCTGAAAATCTTCTTTCTTCTTCTTTTCCTCGCTTTTTTTCCTAATAAAATATACTGCTTTAATTTAGGGTGTGTGCAAGATTAGAACTTTTTCATCATTTTAAACTTTGGTTTTTCTAGGATAGATTCAATTAGTGAAACGATTCAGTTGTGGTTTCATTTCTTCTAAATAACTGGCATATTTGTTACATGTTTCTCAAAAGTTGCTTTTGATATTTTGAATTACCTACCAGGGCGCTATGAATCATCATGGGGTCAGTCTGGAGGGTTAATCAGTCCAGATGTTTGTACACCAGAGGTACTGGTGAAAATATTTTTATTGATGATAATCATGCAATTGTTTTATCTGATTTAGTGACTATATTTTCTATTCATTATTTACTTTTCACAATATAGTTGATGGCTTGAATATTTGCTTCCAGACTGCATATGACTGTGACAATCCAAAGGAGTCTGAGTCTCCCCGTTTTCAAGCCATACTACGTGTTACAAGTGCACCTAGAAAGAGGTTTCCTGCTGATATCAAAAGTTTTTCTCATGAACTAAATTCCAAGGGTGTTCGCCCTTTCCCATTTTGGAAGCCTCGAGGCTTAAATAACTTGGAGGTACTTAAGTTTCTCTTTTGCATTAAATTTTCTTGCAAATGATAAATACACCTAGGGAAGATTCATTTATTTTTTTTATTTCCCTGCTGTTCTATGCAGGAAATATTGGTTGTCATACGGGCAAAATTCGACAAAGCAAAGGAAGAAGTAAACAATGATCTGGCTATTTTTGCAGCAGATCTGGTTGGAATTCTTGAAAAAAATGCAGATAGTCATCCTGACTGGCAGGAAACTATTGAGGACTTGCTGGTTTTGGCTCGGAGCTGTGCCATGACATCTCCTGGGGAGTTTTGGCTTCAGTGTGAAAGCATAGTTCAGGAATTGGATGATAGGCGTCAAGAACTTCCGCCGGGTATGCTGAAGCAGCTTCATACCCGAATGCTTTTCATCCTCACAAGGTGTACCAGATTGTTGCAGTTCCACAAAGAAAGTTTGGCCGAGGATGAACATGTTATTCACTTACGTAAATCTAGCATCCTGCATCCTGTGGAAAAACGAATTCCACCCAGCATGGGAAGGGAGTCCAAGACTTCTAGTGCTACAAAGGTCTCAAAGGCTCTTTCAGCTAGGAAATCTTACAGTCAGGAGCAGCATGGCTTGGATTGGAAGAGAGACCATGTCACACAGCCAGAAAAGTTTCTCTTACCTCCTGCAGATGACATTTCAAAGAACTTGGAGTCTCCCTCAGGCAGGAACCGGATTGCTTCGTGGAAGAAACTCCCATCTCCAGCAGGAAAAAGCACAAAAGAAGCTGCTCAGTTGAAGGAGCAGAATGAGGTTAAAAGTGAATCTTTCAAGACATTATCCAACAGGAGGGGGATTTCCGACACAGATTTGGCTCCTGCTAAGCCTCCCGAGCTTCCTTCTGCGAAAGATTCTCTTGAACATACTTCAAAGCACCAGCACAAAGTTTCTTGGGGTTACTGGGGAGATCAGCAAAATATTTCTGATGAAAGTTCAATAATATGTCGCATTTGTGAGGAGGAGGTCCCTACTTCAAATGTGGAAGACCATTCAAGAATTTGTGCCATTGCTGATGGATGTGATAAGAAGGGTAGTGTCAATGAGCGTCTTGTCAGAATTTCTGAAACTCTTGAGAAGATGATGGAATCATTTGCACTGAAGGATATTACACATGTAGGAAGTCCAGATGTTGCAAAAGTATCAAATTCGAGCGTGACAGAAGAATCTGATATTCTCTCTCCAAAACTCAGTGATTGGTCCCGTAGAGGCTCAGAGGACATGCTTGATTGTTTTCCTGAAACTGATAATTCTGTGTTTATGGATGACATGAAGGGTTTACCTTCAATGACATGTAAAACTCGTTTTGGGCCAAAATCTGATCAAGGAATGACAACGTCATCTGCTGGTAGCATGACACCTAGGTCTCCGTTGTTGACACCAAGGACCAGTCATTTTGACTTGCTCTTGGCAGGAAAGGGTGCCTACTCTGAGCATGATGATGTTCCACAGGTATTTACCTTGTCTTATTTGGTTCTTTGTTTGGGGAGTTGCAGTACCACTCATTACTATAAGTGGTGAAATGTGTGATTTCCTGGTTTCTCATTTGCCAATAGCCCTGGGGCCTAATGGCATTTTAATCTCCCATAAGCATCTTCTGGTGGTCGAGGCTGCGGTTTACATCCCATCAGGTGCCTAAGTTAATTACCAAGCTGGAAAAAAAACAGAGAGCTGGTATCTCAATCGAGTTTTAATTAAAACTTTCAAACTTCAACCTTTTAGTTTGTGGATTTCACATTTAATGGGAGAAATGAAGAAAGAACATCTCTAATATTGTCAAGAGACAGCTCAAGTAACGTTTAACTGCTCTTTTATCCTAAAGGGGCTTAGAAGAAAACTCTTAACATAACAGAGCGAATGTTTCTCATCAATGCAGATCAACAACATTTAAGTAGTCCTAAAGCTCATTTATAAGAGAGAGCTGTTAGTTAAAATTAGAAAGCTCTATAAAATACGACATATCTAGTGTGTCATCCCGGAGAAGGAGGGGCAAGCCTATTGCGTTGTAGTGTTCCGGTTGAGGGTGTGTTGAGGGTTTGTTGAGGGTTTGTTTGGGCCTGTTGGGTGGGTTTGTTGGGTGAGCTTTGGCTCCTCTTTTGTATTTTTAGGGATTTTTTTCCTTAATAAAACTCCTTATTACTTATCAAAAAATAAATAAAATAAGAGCTCTGATATCAAGGACATGCCTCAATAAATCCAGACATTTTCTCCGGAACACATATTCTTTGTGTGTACGCATGTGGCCGTGTGTAATATTAGTAGATAGATAAAATGTAAACAAATAATACAATAGAAAATGGTGTCCAGAATTAGATTTAAGAACTGAATTTGGATTTGATTATCGATGATATGCAATAAAGCAATGTCCGACACAAAGCCAATAACCAGCCTGATTTAAAAGGTTTGGTTTTGATACTGGATTTGACTGATTTGTACCAATCCTTTTTTTTTCTTCTTTTTTTTTTTGTTAAATATGAAAATGAAATTTTTTGGTATAGGTGATTAGTAATGTGGCTACTTTTAGAAACATCATATTTCTGAAATGATGGGATCACTGTGAATGGTGTCGGCGTGTGAGGGAGTGGTATAGAGGCTTGGTTTAGGACATTGACTTGGTTTAGGACATTGACGGTGTTGATTACCATGGGATATTTGGGTTTTTTTTCTACGTAGAAGGAAAGGTGTTTGAGATTTGGTCAAAGATTTAGGACATTGGTTTCTTTTATTTCTCAAACTGTCTAAAGGTTAGTTTTTGCATGATGTGTGGTGTGGGGATAATCCGTTGAAATTCTCTTATCTGGATATGTTTAGTATGACTCAGAGAAAACATGTGTGGGTGGCGGATGGCGTGCAGGTTCGAGAGGGGATTATTTAGTGAAATGTAATTTTTATTAGACCAGTTTAGGATTGGGACGTGGAGGTGGTAGTATCTTTCTTTGAGAGGCTGTATTCTTTCAAACTAAGACAAGGAGAGGAGGATACAATAGGATGAAGTCCTTCCAAAAGGAGCAAGTTTGAAGTGAAGTTGTTTTTATCAAGTGTTACTAGCCATAATGGATCCTTTTTTCCTTGGAAGAGTATATGGAGAGTCAAGGCACCTTCACAGGTGTCTTTTTTGTGTGGACAACATCATTAGGAAAAATATTGACACTTGATAATTCGAGAAATAGAAATGTCGTGATGGTTGAATGGTGTTGCATGTGCAAGAAGAGTGGGGAGTTCATTGATCATTTACCAATTCATTGTGAAGTAGTAAGGGAATTATGGAACTCCGTTCTTAATTTGTTTGGTGTAGAGTGGGTTATGTCAACAAGGATGATCGACTTGTTGGTCAGTTGGGGAGGACAGGTTGGACATGGTACAACTATGAAAGTATTGGGGTTGATTCTATTGTGTTTAATGTGGTATTTGGCAAGAGAGGAATGCTCGGAGTTTTAAAGATGTAAAGACTTTAGTGATAGAGTTGCGGAAGATTATGTTTAATACTTTTCATACTTGGATATGTGCACATCACAGTTTGCTTGTTTCTAGTTTTTCAGATTTTTTGAATTTGTATTTGTCTTTTTCTTCAAATTAGGGGTTCTCTTATGTACTTCCTATGTACTAGAGTTGGGCCCCTTTGCACTTTATTAATGATAATGAAATTACTTCCCTCTTTCGTTATCTTTTCTATTTGCAAGGCTATATTAAAAGAAGGAAAAAAGAAAACCTATGAGTATGTATAGAATTTTTTTGTTTTTTTTTTTGTCTGTGGGATGGGTTGGGGAGGTGGAGGATATTTATGCCCCTATTATGTTTATTTATTTATTTATTTTTAAAAAAAATTTCCTCTTCACGGCCAATGTATATCCTAACCAATAGTTGAATAATCTATTTCAGATATATTTTTTTTAAAAAATAAAAATTATAGCCTGTATCAGCTGTAGAAGTATATCCCATCTTATTGTGTTCTCTGACCACGTAGTTGTTCCAGTCCACATGTCACATTTATCTTCATTCTGGTAAAAAAATTTATACCCGTTGAAAAGAGAAGCATAGTTGGGCTAGAGTGTGTGGCTGTTACCACAAGGTCAAAAGTTCAAGCCCCTTCCCCTAGATATTTTTTATTAAATCTTTTAATAAATCTGAAAAAAGAAAGCTGTTGAAAGATAATATATATATAAAAGAAGGATGACCAAGAAAAGACATTGCTATTGTCAAATAATACACGTCCAAAACTGATGGACCTTTAAAAACAGAGGCATACTATGTACTGTTTTCTCATAATCTAGCATTGTACATTCCAGGAAAAAGTTGCTTCTACCTGTAAATTAGCACCTCTTTGCTCCCTTGGCAACCCAAGCCCATAAAGAAAAGGAAATAATTTCTCAGAGCAACATTGCATCAAAAGAGATGAACCCATACTTTGATTTCAAACTATAGATCTGTCTAAAAGGTTATTCCAAAGTTATTTTGCAAATGGACCTTTTTAGCAGCTCTATATGCAGTTTGAGTGGTGGTGCAAGGCAATAAGGTCTACTCCCAAGGTGTAGGTATTTGTTAATCATTCAATTACAGTTTTTATCTATTTATTTTTGTGTCTAAAATGGCATTCTGAAGGAGATAGAAGGGACCGTCAAATAATGGTATCTCTGTTGGCAATGTGATTTAGATTGTCGTCATTCTGTACCAACGTACTGTTTGCTTATATTAGTAGCGCATTTGTACATTTTGAATTTGTAGAAAGGTATGTTGTTTGATTTATGAACTTATGGGCAGAGTTAATCTATATTATGCAAAAATATATAATAAGACTGCAAATGTATGTTGTGTTTTTAGGGGCGCCTTACACTTTTAGTAAGACTAGTTATTACTTATCAAAAAAAGACTGCAAATGTATGGTGTGTTTTATATTAGTTTGTAGTAGTGTTCCACATGGTATTTGTTTGAATTCACACTTTGTTGACTTGCTGATACCCAACCATTAGTCTGTAAAAGTTTCACTATTTATGTTGTCTTGTTAAAATTCCTTTTGGTCAATGCAGATGAATGAACTTGCTGATATTGCAAGATGTGTAGCAAATACACCTTTGGATGATGATCGCACTATACCATATTTATTATCTTGTCTTGACGACTTGAGGGTTGTCATTGACCGCAGGAAGGTTGATGCGCTTACAGTGGCGACATTTGGGGCACGCATTGAGAAATTGATTAGGCGAGTACTTTACTGTTGTATTTCTTGAATGTTTCAAATTAAAAATCACAGAGGGCATCAGATTTACTATGAAGGGTTCTGAAAAGTTTGTTCAGCACTTTCTATTGCTGAAGTATCCGTACCCATGGCTTCTGATTGGGGGTTTAAATTGATTCTGTATGTGAAATTATTAACGTGGTAAATTTTGATTTTCTAGGGAGAAGTATTTGCAGCTTTGTGAGATGGTGGATGATGAAAAGCTTGACATAACCAGTACTGTAATTGATGAAGATGCTCCTTTGGAGGATGATGTGGTTCGAAGCTTGAGAACAAGCCCTATACATTCTTCATCCAAGGACCGTACCACTATAGATGACTTTGAGATTATAAAGCCAATCAGTCGTGGAGCATTTGGAAGGGTTTTCTTGGCTAAAAAGAGAACAACAGGGGACCTATTTGCGATAAAGGTACCAAGTATGCTGTTGCTTCTATAACTTCTTTTGAAGTTAGAACTTTTTTATCCTCAATAAATCATGCCCTACCAGCATGATCTGCATGGGTTACTATGATCTTTTGATAAGTACATAGGTTACTATTACGAATCACAATAAATAGAATATGGTGCCCTTCATCCCCATTCCTATTCCTGCTTTTCAAACTAAACAATCTGCATTTTAAGTGACCTATGTGGGACCACTAATGGTTGCTTGTGCACTTCTTAAATAAAATTTGACGCTTTTTTTTTCGGGGTAAATGGAAATTTGTCACAGTTTGACTCATTGCCTAATAATTTGGCATAGACCTTGTATTGGTACATTGCGAGATGTTTTGAACGTTCTAACATTTGCCACGTTATCATGCGAGAGGCCTTTGGTTCAAATGGTTGTTAACCCTGTTTGAATGCTATGATGATGAGTTTAAGTTCCATTTAGTGAAGTTGTTGAAAATATGTACTCTAAGTGGTTGTAGCGGTATGCTATGGAGAGGGAGGTTCTATGGAGATTGGTGGTGGACAATAAATATGATAGTTTGCGGGGAGGTTGCAGGGCCCTTTGGTGTAGAAGTGAGGAAATGTGTAAGGAAGGGGGGTGGGTAGGTTTTTCTAAATTTGTTAGGTATGCGGTGGGAGATAGATTTGTTTGATAAGCGGTTCTATGGAGATTGGTGGTGGACAATAAATATGATAGTTTGTGGGGAGGTTGCAGGGCCCTTTGGTGTAGAAGTGAGGAAATGTGTAAGGAAGGGGTGGGTAGGTTTTTCTAAATTTGTTAGGTATGCGGTGGGAGATAGATTTGTTTGATAAGCTTCTTCTAATCTTTACATATTTAAGTTTCACTTGTGGTTTTATCTTCCCGGATTTTTCTTTCTTGGCATAGCCTAATGAATTCTGCTTTCATTTTCCTCCAATGTTCTTTGTATATTCGCATTTTCTTTGTTTTGGGTGCATCAGAGAATAGTATCTTATATTCATTTTTGCCAGGTTTTATAAGGCTGCCTAACTCCAACTTTTTGTTTTTTGTTTTTGGTTACAAATGGAAGTGTCTCCTTGTGACATTATAATTTTATGCATGTGTGTTGTCATTGAGCTGTGAAGAATCTTAGTTTTTAATTGCATTTGATGTTTGTGCGATTTGCGACAGGTTCTTAAAAAGGCAGATATGATCCGTAAGAATGCTGTCGAAAGTATATTAGCAGAACGTGATATTTTAATTTCAGTCCGCAATCCTTTTGTGGTGAGCAGGTCTAGCTAGCTTAGCATTTTTTCCTTTGCTTGAAAGTTTTTAATTCATTATAACGTGAATGGTTCATTATCAGGTTCGCTTCTTTTATTCTTTTACATGTCGTGAAAACTTGTATCTCGTGATGGAGTATCTGAATGGAGGAGATTTGTATTCGCTATTGAGAAATTTGGGCTGCTTAGATGAGGATGTTGCTCGTGTATATTTAGCCGAAGTTGTAAGTATATTTTTGATTTTGAAATGTGATTATTTCTTATTCTTATGAAAGAAAATGACTATTGTTTATGTTATAGTGTGATTCTAATATCTGTGGACCTTTTTTGGTTTTTTTTTTTTTGGTTGGGGTGGGGGGCAGGTACTTGCTTTGGAATATTTACATTCTCTGCGTGTGGTTCATCGTGATTTGAAGCCTGATAATCTGTTGATTGCACATGATGGTCATATTAAGGTGACACTAATTTTTATTTTTTTGTTCTCCTATTTGAGGCAGATTGTCGAGGTTGAACATCCTAACGTTTCTAGCTTTCTGATCTCAACATAGATAGATTAGATGGTATAAGCAGAACCATGACGAATTTATTGGTTCCCCTTAGAGTTAGTAATGGGTCAATCAACAGAATAGATGCAAAAGATTTGTCAATTACTATCATTATTATTTCAATTATTGCATTATAAAAGATTAGTTTACTTCCTTTCAGCTGCATAGAATGAAAAGAAAACGAGAAAAAAAAGAAGCAGATGGACCCTTTTTGTTTGGTTATGGTTGACTGAGGTGAATTTGATTATTGTAATTCACTATTTAATATTGACGTGGCACTGAACAAGGTATTTATATTCAATTTACTCATGCCCAGCCAAATAATTGTTTTAAAAAAGTCTGATACATTCAGTGTGCATCTAGATGGTATTCTGTGCTTGTCGATACATTCCCCAGTATTAGATGGAATGCTGTCTATTGATTTCTTTTTAGTTTATTTTATCTTTATTTCTTTCTGTCTGTTTTGCCGCAGCTTATGGTGAAAAATTGAAAGTTGATAGAATGTTGACTTAATGTTTTATTCAATATAGTTTTTTTTTCCTCCATATTTTAATATAATACCCGCCTTATATTTTGGTTCTATTGTTTATTTTAACCAATGTAAGTAGGTGTAGAGATGATCTTATGGTAAGGATACAAAACGATACAAAAATTATATGAAAATATTTCGTTTTTTGTTTCTTCTTTTTTCTTTTTTTTTGGGGTGGGGTTAACTTGTAACACCAATTTAAGGGTTGTACAAATGTGGGAAGCAACATAAGGAACGGCAAGGAAAATAAAAGAATATGAGAATATCATATAAAATATGAATTTTAATTGTTGTGCTCTTGAAGCTTCCTTTTAATGTCCCTTGTTTCTGGGGTGTAACCTGATACGCTCGGGGTTCAGAATTGGACTACTTACAACTTCTGATCCCAGAGGGGTTGAAAGTGAAAATTTCAGGCCGAGCCAACCGTTGGGTTGGGTTGGCTCGTACCAAACTGACCTTGACACTGACAAGGTTGGGTGAAAAAAAAGTCTTACACTTACTAAAAAATATTAGCATTAAGAGAAACTTGCACTTGCACAAATTTTAATAAAGGAAAATATTAGTATTAAGAAAGAGAAACTTGTGCCATCCCTTTGCTTTGCTGGTTTATGCTCATTTTTTTAAATCATAGATTAGGTTCATGCGACCTTGAGACACTGTTTAGAACATTGCTTTTATTGTTAGGTTTTTGTTTGTATTGAAAATTATCATTCCCTAGAAGCTTATAAAGAGTTCCTTTGTTCCACCTGTGCAGTTGACAGACTTTGGACTTTCTAAGGTTGGTCTGATCAACAGCACTGATGACTTGTCTGGTCCAGCAGTCAGTGGGGCAGCCCTACTTGGGGAAGATGAACCTCAGTTAACTGTATCCGAGCATCAGCGAGAAAGGCGGAAAAAACGTTCTGCTGTGGGTACACCAGATTATTTGGCACCAGAGATACTTTTGGGAACAGGACATGGTTTGTATACCATTTTCTTGGTTTAAGGTGCTATGGTTTTTTTTTGTTTTGTTTTGATATTCAACTTTAGGTTTACCTTTGGTAATCTTGAAATAAATAAAGCTTAAGCAAGGTGGATTAGTAGGTATAAGCGTCAAGGTTTTCAAACTTTGAATAGACTTCAAATGAAGTGGGTTGGATCTGTTAACTTTTGATGAGTCAACTTTAAAACTAAGCGGCACTCAACCTTCACACTTCCCCCCTCTCCAATACACATGTGTGCGCAAAAGTTTATTCTCTTCCCTTGCATTAAAGTGGTAGGATTAATATAGTCTACCATTGAACCTTTTTCCTGCAGGTGCAACTGCTGATTGGTGGTCTGTGGGTGTCATATTATTTGAGTTGATAGTTGGCATTCCACCCTTCAACGCTGAACATCCTCAGGTTAATATCTTGCTTATTCTACTCTCCACTTGTGCTGGAAGTAACATTTACTATGCCTGAGAGATTATTTAAAAAATAATAATTGTCTGTACAATTGAGTCATTTGGGTGATATTATTGTCAAAATATTGTCTGGGATATGTAGGCAAGCCTTTGTGATTAGATTTGTTTATGACATTGAGTTACGGGTTTGAGACATAAGAAAGAATTTCATATAATTTTTAAAAGTGCCACTTGGTGCAATGAAAATACATTAAATCTCATCCAAGTTATTATTGCTGCTTACTAGAGAATGTGGCCTTGACAGGTTGGCTCATTCAGATCACTTTGAAGTTTTTTTTTAATAAGCAGTTCAATTTCATTAGAAAAGCGTAGAGGGGCACAACCTTTATATACAAAAGAATACAATAGAAACCCCTTATTAGGGAGAAAAAGAACAGAGGTCCAAAAACTCATAAAAGCACATACTATGGTGTTGTTGTCCATGTGTAAAGGGATTTGAATAATATTTTTTAGTTCTACCACTGAAGTCTCCAGATCTTCAAAGCTCCATGCATTTCTCTCTCACTAAATACACCATATTAAACACAAAGGAGTCAACTTCCAAACTTCCAAAAAGATATGGCTTCCGACCTACCCTCTCCCATTCACCAACAACTCTCTCAACCTTCTTACCGAACAAATGGAAATCAAACTCCATAATTCTCTTCCTACAATTGACTTCCCGCTTTTCTTCCACATAAAACACCATTCCACCACTATGATGTTCATCTTCCTTAGGCTATCCAAAGTCAAGATTTTTCTTAATACCACCATTCTCACAAAGAATGTCACTCTCGGAGGATTCTTAACTTTCCAAATACTCTTCCAAGTAAAAGAAGAGCTAGTAGGAATGGATAACACTCACTTCAAACTTCCTCCTTTTAGAAAGGATCCATTATATTTTATTCTCACCTCCTTGCCTTACTCAGAGAGAATACAATAGCTCAAAGAAAGAAGAGACAAATCCACCTACCAATCATGCACTAGTTTGGTGAAAAAATTATATTCCATTGAAAAGATTTTTATTTTGGAACTGCATATGATCCTCCATGCACGTGTCCTTACAACGTGCAATACTAAACGAGTTCAGAGAAGAAATCTTCAGTGGCTGTTCCCCACTCCCCAAATCATGCCAACCTGACATTGGACCCGTCTCCCACCTCATATCTTACAAATCATGCACTTAGAAGTTATGGCGTGATAAGCTGGTTTTTATTTGCAAGATTGGTTTTCCTCCTCAAAAGTAGATGATAAATAATACTTCATCATAGGATTGGGTATATTAATGTTGATTTTTGTATGTTTCCGGAAGACTCTTGATTTGAACTAACCTTCTAAAAGCATTAAACTAATTTTATGTATATGTTCATCAAGTTGGGTGTTGTTGATTGAGTTCTTACTTATGACTCCCTTTTTTTTCTTTTTTCTTTTTTTCTTTTTTCCTTTTTTTTTGTTGCTTCTAGACAATATTCGATAATATTCTCAATCGTAAAATACCTTGGCCCCGGGTACCGAATGAAATGAGCCTTGAAGCACAAGATCTAATTGATCGGTAAGAGCAGCTTCTGATTGTTATTTTATTTGATGATCTTCAAGGATCTAATATACGTTGAAGTTAGTATTACATGATATAAATAATGTTTTTTCATCTACAAAACAAGGACCATTAATATCTATTAATTGTTATTTGTGATCGGCTTTAATTCATGTGAGACTCAATGAGACTCTTGTTCAGAAGTTCTTATTCTTTGTCATATTATTATTTTAATTGCGCTTTGGTTTTCTGGACTAATGTGATATGATGTAGAGTTTATTAACAGCTTAGAAGCAAAAAAATTAGAGTGCTTAAAGCATCTATAATGAGCTGATTTGAGAGCGCCCCTTCCAAGAGAGGGATGGTTGATGTAAGATCTTTCTATAATGTCCTTGTACCTCATGAGAGCAACCATTTCCTTGGAAGAGTATTTGCCAGCATAATGTTCCCTTGAGAGGCCTTTTTTTTGCTTGGACATCTGTCCCAGGGAAAATCCTAACCACAGATAACCTAAGGAACAAAGTGTCATTGTGGTTGATTAGTGTTGTGTGTAAAAGGAGTAGGGAGACTATGAATCATCTTCTTCTCCATTACGAGACCACTAGTGCTTTGTGGAGTGCTATCTCCAGTTGTTTTGGGTTAACTTGGGTTATGCCTAGAAGAGTAGTAGACCTTTTCGCTTGTTGGAGAGGGTTGAGTGGTAGTCTTCAGTGTGTGACTGTGAAAGTTAGTTCTGGCCTGCCTTTTGTGGTGTCTTTGGAGAGAAAGAAATGATAAATGTTTTAAAGATTGCGAGAGGACAGTGGCGGAACCAAAGTCTTTCTTCTTCAAACTCTTTGTCTCTAAACAGCTGCCTTAGATTTTAATTTACTTAGTTTTCATGATTTTCTCAACTTGTTTTCTCTTTCTAGCTAAGCGTTTCTCTTGTATACTCTATGTGTACCTAGGTTGTACCTTTTGCACTTTTATTGATATTTCATTTACTTATAAAAAAAAATGAGATGAGTTCAAAGTTTGGACATGTTTCCTTGCCCACTTCCCTAGAATAATGACATCATATTTTGTGATTTTTTTTTTTCTTCAAATTTTGATATGCTACCAACTTCTGGTACCTATTATCTTGATTTGTTTTTGGGGTAATTACTTTTTCCTCCATCAACTACAACGCCTTGACACTTTCCTCCCATCAACTACCAATTGTGACACCCAATCCCCATGAACTACCATTTTATGCCCAAAACTCCCATTCCGTCAGTCAAAGGTGTTAACTTAGACAGTTTACCCGTCACTTTGTCCCCATGAACTATAATTCATTGTCACTTTACCCCCATGAACTACAACGCATTGTCACTTTGTCCTCATGAACTACAACGCATTGTCACTTTGACCATCTAAGTTAACGTCTTTGACTGATGAAATGGGCCTTCAACTGACGGAAGGGGAGTTTTTGGCACAAAATGGTAGTTTATGGGGGTCGAGTGTCACAGTTGGTAGTTCATGGGGGGAAAGGTAATTACCCTTTGTTTTTTCATATAACTACTCATTGCTTGGTATATGCTAATTTAGTAGTGTTCTCTTGCACAAATATACCATACTGTTCTTGAACTTGGAAATGCATTTGGGAAGCTTGCCCTTTTTCTTTCCCCCTATGCAAAGTTTTAGAGGCTAACCTTTATTCCCTCGCCAAATGGCATTAAATGTCTAGCGTATGTCTCAAAGCAAGACAAGAACTGTCATGGACTTGCCACAACAAAGAAATAGTATTGGATCTCATCGTGAATGGGGGCATGCTTTTGACTGGATCTGTTGATGCTGATATGCTAATCATACTATTTGGGAAGGGAACTAAATAATTGAACGTAAATTTTCATTTGCAGTTGTAGGTGGGAGGGAGGGGCTGTTGCCAACCTGATTCTCTTTTTCCTTTCGGTTTATTAGAAGTAGATTCTTAATAAATATTATTACAAGTAGAGGGGTTTATTTTGCTAATAAGCTTTAGCTCAAATGGAGCTTCCTCCTATTGTGGCAAGATGGAGGGTGAAGTAGTGGGACTTGATCCCACTATATAAGAAATTAGGTACAAAGTTTCTTTTGAGTTTTAGAAGATGCTTGTGTAACCTGAAATACTGCATCCATGAATGCAGTATGTGCTCATATGGGGAATATGTTTTATGAAAAGAACGCTGTGAGCTGTAACTATCGGTTGTATGCACATAGACCATTAATGCTGAACTGATAGTTTAATAGTTTGATAGTTAAACAAGAAAATGTTTGCGATAATCTATTTATTTCAGTCCTTAGTAATGCATGATGGTCTAAAGTTTTTGGTGCGTACTTGGATACAAGAATTTTATTTAGGAAAGTGGGATCAATTCAAAGTGACTGGTGCATGTGTTGTCTTGGGTATGTCGTTGCTATGACGGGTGCTTGTATATGCTGCAGTACGAACTGCTCTTACGGAAGTGTTAAAATAGAATATTGATCATATGCTGTTGTATCAGTTGCTGGTAGTACACATTAGTAAGTGTACATGTGGATGTGGATTAATTTATATGTAATATGATCGTGTCGCAAGCAAAACAGTTACTAACCCTGATACAACTTGAGATAGCTAAGATTTCAATACATCAGATTTATTGGCATTTGTTATATGTTAAATGTCAACTACTTTTAACATTTTATTTTCTCTGTAGTGTTGACTCTGATAAATGTATATTATAATAAATTTTTGATATATGAAAAGACAAACTCCATTGTGTGGGAATGCATTACTAGATTTAATTTGATTTTCTTCATGTAATGGCTATACTTCTGGACTCCATACTTACGTAACCAAGATAGATTCTAGTTCTGATAATGTGTATTTAGTAAGTTCACAGATGCGGTACATTCATTTTTTCAGATTACTGACAGAAGATCCTCATCTGAGACTTGGAGCCAGAGGAGCATCGGAGGTACTTGGTTCTTAATACCCTTTACCATTATTTTTGCTTATATGTTTCCTTGATACCCTTAGATGTTGAACTAATAAAAGTGAAATTTATGATCCAGGTGAAGCAACATTTATTCTTTAAAAATATCAACTGGGACACGCTTGCCAGGCAGAAGGTGCGATTGCCTGATCCATAAAATTATAGAGTTATAGATGCAATTTTAGATGGACTGCATGATTTGAAATTTGTCTCTTTTACAGGCTGCATTTGTTCCCTCTTCAGAGAGCGCCCTAGATACCAGTTACTTCACAAGTCGCTACTCATGGAACCATTCGGATGATCATGATTATCAAGCCAGTGAGCCTGAGGACTCCAGTGATGCTGATAGCTTAAGTGGCAGCAGTAGTTGCTTGAGCCATCGGCAGGAAGAAGTGGTATTGTATTCTAGAAACTCTTTGGCCATAACAATTATGATAGAACTTCCCAGATTGTCGTAGTTATATAATATTTATGGTGGTTGCTTTGCTCTTGGCAACATATTGATAAAACAGGGAGATGAATGTGGCGGTCTTGCTGAATTTGATTCTGGCTCATCAGTCAATTACTCCTTCAGTAATTTCTCATTCAAGGTAACTTTTATCTCTATGGGTTTATATCTGATTGTCCACAGAAGTTGCTCTAACTGTTATAGGCATGGTGGATACTTTAAGTGATTCTGTTTCTTATCCACCTGTGTAAGAATGTGAATAGCCTTAATTGTTTAAAGCTTTTTTGGAATGTCTGCTTAGACACCTCTTTTGTGTGGCCCCAAGGTGAGGCGGATACCTGTAAAAATTTTCCATTCCATAAGAGTTCCCACTTTCCATGTTTAGAAAATTGGCCTTGATGGATGTGTTTCATGTGAAACTGGTTCTGTCTTGATGAAAGGGTTAGCCCAAGTGGTGAAGGCTTTGAACTTGGCGACATCCCCAATAGGTCTAAGGTTTGAATTCCCTAGGTGCAAACAATTCTTTGAGGGCCCGGTGAAGCTGAGTCTTGGTCTGAGGGTTAATCCTTCAGGAATGAGTACATGAAGTGGCTCTGCCTTGGGAGGTTTTTCGTCATTAAAAAAAAAAAAAAAAACTGGTGGATATTGTGGCTTTCATTTAAATTTTGAGAACGAAGGATGATCCTGAGTTAACTAATGTTTCTGGTCCCCTGATGTCTGTTCATGCCTTAATCTAGTCTTTTATATTTGAACTTTCTCATAGAATATTGTTCATCCAGCCTCTTATTTTAATTTTCTGTTTGTTGTGGTTAACAGAATCTCTCTCAGCTCGCATCAATCAACTATGATCTGCTTACTAAGGGTTTGAAGGAGGATAACCCAACAAACCCTAATGCATGACCTATCTTCCCGTCAAAAGCTGGGATTGGGTTTTGAAATTAGGTTGATTGAAGGGCTAATCAGTGTTGTTGTATACCCTGTACATGTATGATTTCAAAACCTTCATGATTTTCGTTTCATGTTTTGTATATATATTATGTTGTGCAGCAATTTGATTGATGTGTTGTATTCACAGAAATAGAAGAAAATGAGAGGCTGAGACTGGTTCGGGATTGTGCTCTTTCCACATAGTTAACATGCCTTACTCTGGAGTTTCAGTTTTAGCGTTGAGCTGTTTTGTTTCATTTTGAGAACCTTTACCCTAGTTTATATGCCTCAATGTTGGTTGCAGTCTCCTCTCATGGTGTACCTTGATTTTTTTATTTTTTTCCTCATGAGAGCACACCCTTGTGTACAGTTTACCATGTAGTTTATGAATTTTCTTTTTTCTGAGCTTCTGTGAAGTCCCCCCATGCTTTATTTGGAAGGATTTGGCTTAGGTGCCGTAAAAAACTATAGGTGATTTCTTCTATGTTTTTTCAAGGAGAAGGATCCTCTCCATTACATTTGAAATGGAGGGGATTCATTTAGTTATTTTTAGGGGCATTTTTGTTAAAAAAAATGTAAAATGACAAAATTGCCCTTCTAAAAATAACGAAATGAATCCCCTCTGTCTCATTTGAAACGGAGAGGATCCAGGTCTTTTTTTCTAGGGGTTAGATTTAATTTTACTTTATTTTTCTCATAAAAAACTTGGAATTAAATTGAGATTGTTGAAAAAACTATAGAAGATCTCCTCCAGTTATTTTTACATCACCAAAGCCAAATCTTGGAAAGAGTTCGAAAAGAATGGTGCTATGATGGTGGTTTGCTCTTCCCTCGAGCTGTACACTAATGCTCGAACAATGCAAATTTTACTGGCCTAATTCATTAAATAAATTTTTTTAAAAAAAAAGAAAAAAGAAAGAAAGTGAAATTACCAATTTCATCAGTATTTTTTTTTTTTTTTGAAAAAATCAGTATTTTTATTTATTCCCAAATGATAGAACAATAATTTTTTTTAAAAAAAAAAAAAAAAAATCACAAATCCTAATATTTCATGGTGGGCTGAAGTTTAGTCTTCTTTCTTGAATGGGAGTTTAAATACCGCTTTGGTCCTTCTGCTTTGATGATCTAACCCTAAAAAGAAAGCTAGTCCAAGGAGGAAGACAAAAACCTTGTGGGTTTGCTCCTTTTTCTTTGCTTTTTCCCTGGGCCTTATTTTGAGCCGTTATAAGTTAGTAAGCCTCATTCAAAAGAGAGTTTCAACTGTAAAGGACGCATCATGTGCATTAAAATCCAGTATGGAAGCTAAATAGAATGGAGTTGAGTTGGAGAATGCGTAGATATTGATCCATCCATGCTGCTGCTGCTACATATGTTTGCATTTGGTTTGCTAGAATTGAGGTCAGGGATTTCCTTACTCATGACTGCATGACCCATGGAGCTTCTTTATATTGTGGGTGTTAAGTTTGAATGGGAGATATTTTGATGAAATGTCCATTTTGGTTTGGGCAACTTTAGAAATAACGATTTTAAAAATGCTACTTTTAAAATGCAATTTAAGTGTTTTGTTTTGTTTTTTTTTTACATGTCCACACAAGAGGGTGGAGGGGAATTCGAACTAGTGACCTCTGCTTTATTAGGCGTGGTCCTAGCCGATTGAGCTACCTCTTGGGGACAATTAAACGTTTGTTAAACTGTAATCTAGCATCTAAAACTACAATTTAGCTTTAAAAATTGTGCATTTTTAAAAATACATCTCCTTAGCTACGATTTGAAAATGCATATTTTTTTCTGCCTTTTCAAATTTCAAATTTTTTTTTTTTTTTTAATGCACTCCAAATGATATATATATAGATTTTGTTTAAAATCGCACTTTTTGTCTTCAAAGGAGAGCGGTAGAGTTGCTGGTTGACGTCGGCAAGCACATGGGCTGAGGCCCAGAGTTGATAGCCAGAATGGTAGTCATGGAGTCCCCTTCAAAGATGAGAAGAGAGTTTGGCTCTCCTATTTGTTAGCTTCCATGCCACATCAAAATTTGACCTTGAGAAATCCAATCATCAACACAATAGGTGCTGGAGTGGCTCCACCATCCCTCCCAATTTTTTATATTTTTTTTTAACAAATTTTCATCTTAAGAAAAAATTAAAAAAAAAAAAACTGAGGTGGCTAAAATGATGACGTGGAGAGAGTTTAAATTTACTCTCACTAAAAATGTTAATAAGAAAGTTTGTTCTACCTACTCAGATGCTTCCAACTAAATAATTAAATTGCAATAATGCTTATTTTATTAAAACTACTTGCAATTTATAAATTAAAACTACATACCCTATGCGGTCCCCCCCCCCCCACCCATGTTGTCAACAATTATTTTATCATGACAATTAAAAATAAAATAAAATTCCAGATCTCAATTCACTAATCTCCCCACATGGTATTGCTTCCTACCTGCACAAGATTTTTTCCAATTTAAGTGAGACAGAGAATTTATGAAATGATGTGGCAATGTATATATTATTAGAACAGTTTTTTTTTTTTTCTCGTGTCAAACACTAACCAATTCGCACATGTAAAAGAGAGAAGAAATAAGCAATAGAACCTGTCGGGAATACCACCAAAGGATAACTCCGATGCTTAAATCAACAATGTATTTAAAGGAAAGGTGATTAACTTCAAATAGAGCAGAGTTTAGGGAGGGAATAGACCAAAAATTATAAGAACATTTAAAAAAAAAAAAAACACGGTGGCTTGAGGGGCTTCATGTGGTTCTGCCCCTGGTTACCTTTTAAATCGACTTGCCTTCGACTGTTTCCATCAGTTCCTGCACAATCCTAGAACTTGTACTAAGGCACGTCTTATCATTGGCATGGAGTGTGATAAACTCGGGTTTTGGTCATGTGGGCTTGTCAACCCATATATCCAACATACACGGATATATTTGTAAAATTTAATCTAAGTTATGAAACGATTGGAGTGCGGGTTTATATTCCCACAAGTCTCCCTTCAACCACAACTTTTAGGTGAAACTGACGTGGCCTAGGGCGAGGTTGATCCTCACTGGGTTGTTTGTCCAGTTGGGCATGGCACTGGCAGAGCCCAAATTTTGTATTATGCGATCAAAACTTTTGTTCTCATCCTCCACACCGGAGGCGTTTTGATTCTTCAGCAATGCAACAGATAGCAATACTTCAACAGCAAAGAGACAAAGGAGCCCCATTTCGGAAAACGGAAGGCCTATCTTTGTTTCTTTTTCTTTTCAAACTTATACGTGGGGAAAGAAACAAAGAAACAAACTTTTCTGAGGGATTTGAAAAAAAAAATCCTTCAAGGCTTTGGATGCCAACAAAATATAAGCATCACCTCTACCAGTAGGACCACAAATATAGGATTGTCTACTTGCTTTTACAGCTGAACCTCCATTCATATGCAATGCTTTGGTCCACCATAAAACTATCATCATCATCATCATCATCATCATCATCTTCTTCCTCTTCACAAGGGCCAGAAGTCTTTGTATTTTGAAATTTCAATTTTGTCTACTTTGTGTGTGGCTGCTGCAGCTTTGATCCTCTCAATGATTCATGGATGGTTTTCTAGCTGTTTGTTGTTTCTGATTACTGATGATGACAATAAACATAGGAGTATCCGCTGTATGTATGTACTCATGCTCCATCATTCATTGCAATATTGGCATTATGTATAGTAACGATAATTGGCATTATCCACTCTAGCTCTATCACTCAATAGTCAAAAAAGTCAAAAACAATCTTTCTTTTTGTGTTTCAAGCTACTGTTTGGTAAGGACGCCGTTTTCGTCCAAACGAGGTTTAAATTCTTTCAATTCAGTCTATTAAAATAATATTTATCCGGTATTTCAAGGATGTGATTTTCACTGTACATTTTATTAAAAATTACAAGCTTCAAGGACTGAACGTATATTATTATTTTCTTCCATCACCTTCTCAACCCTCACTAACCTCCCACTTCGTTCCACCACTTTCTCAACCCTCACTAGCCTCCCTCTTCGCTCCTTTGAACCACAAGCCTCCTATGAACGGCAAATCTAGGTTTCTCAAACCCGAAACCCAAATGTGCCATTCACCTTCATCCTCCATCTCTAACACGCCCCCCTCTCGTCTTCCCCAACCTCCCCTCCACTACGTTGGCCTCATGTGCTTCCCTGCCATCCCCCCTCACCTCCCGAGCCGCAAATTTTTTTGTTTTATGTCTTCTATGGCCTCCCCTGCCATGTGCCCTTATTTTTTGTTGTGGAGACAAACAAACAATGTCCTTTGAGCTACATCTGCTGGACAACACCCTCCCTCCTGTGGGACATCAATTTGAAGCTCATTGTCAACAGCTCCAAATCTCTTCAAAGTTATCTTGTTGCCATTGTCTCGTGATTTGAATAAACAACCTTTTTTTTTTTGGATTTCTATCCAAGAAACATTGGACCAAAGCTCAACTCAAGTTCATTTGTTAGTTTGTTTTATCTTCTAGCATTATATTTTCTGTTTGGGCATGATGATTGTTGGTACACCCTCTTGTATTTTGTTTCTTTTGTAACTCTCTTTCCCAATATTGAACAGGAAAAAGAAAAGAAAAAGGTAGGATTCATATCTAAATCTAAGTTTTTGCTACAAAGAAAGAGGTTTGGGGGATTGATCACATCACAACCACCTATAAAAGCAACTATAAACATCTCAACTTCGACAGGCAAAAAGTTGTGGCAAAAGCAAAAGCGAGAGGAAAAAAGCACAAGTAATAATTACAACCACCATCACCCACCCAACAATATCTAATGGAACAGATATCCACCCCCAAAGTATTAATGGAAAATGAAAAGAAAAAGAAAAACGAGTACAAGGGGGAAATTCGACAAGAGGGAAAGAAAAAAGAAAAAAAGAAATATAAATTGAAGGTTGGCTCCTGAGGAAATAAGGTGAGGCCCGGATTAAACATACAACCAAAACACCAGAATTAACATGCAAGAACAAAGCAATGAAGTTCCTTGTACAATACATCAGGAAGGATGGCGGCAGGCACTGAAAGAAAGAACTCACCGAGAAGAGATATCATCTGAATCATTGATGAGATCGGGTTGTGGGATTTGAACTTCTCTCAAGCTAGAGCCACGCAGCTCCTCAATGCGCCTTGTCACTTCAGCCATTGAAGGGCGTTTATCTGGATATTGTGCTGCACAATCTACAGCAAGCTGCAAGAGCTGAACCATCTCCTCCTCAACATTCTGGTACCGGAGGAGCTCGAGATCAAAAACCTCAGAGGTCCACTCCTCTCGAACTATGGACTGCACCCATCTGGGAAGGTCCACTCCCTCCTCGTTCAAAAGGGCATGAGTGGGAGCCTTGCCAGTGAGCAGCTCCAAGAGCAATACACCAAAGCTGTACACATCTGCCTTCTGGGAGACTTTCCGAGGGTCGGTGACCTCGGGGGCACGGTAGCCGGCCACACGGTTGGGAGTCGAAGAAGGCCCGACAAGGTGCGCGAGACCAAAATCGGAAACTCGGGCATCATAGGATTTGGTGAGGAGGATGTTGGATGATTTTATGTTTCCATGAGAGACGGCAGGGCCTTGCGAGTGCAGATATTGGATGCCACGAGCCGCCCCGAGGGCAATGGTGGACCTGATTTCCCAATTCAATGGAGTTCTACCAGCTCCTTTGTTGCCTGTAGTGCAAATATAGAGACAATAAGGGAGTAAAGATAAAAACTGATTGAGGCGTTGAAGTTTGTATTTCTCTTTATATGTATTCAACATTGTTACAATTGAGTTGCAGGATGATAATTCAAGAGTTCTTCTACCACAAATTATATCCACTCCTTAATATTCTAAACTCAAATCTGAATTGCTGCACTTGAACAAATCAAACCTAACAATAATTATGATAATAATAATGCAAGCAAAAGGCTATATAGACATCACAATAGTTGGATCAGTGCAAAACAATCTCTAAGACAACAGCAAAACGCTCCCTCTTGGAGACGAAAAACAAATTGAAACAAGCCTAATTAAAATCCTCAAGACGATTCAAAGCAAACAGAAGAACCTATAGATTTTAATTAAGTCTCGTTTCTTTGTTGGCTGTAAAAATTAATCCTCACTTTCATTATGTTATAATTTTTAATAGAGTAGAAACTAGATTATAAACAACAAAAAAACCCATAAAAAGAGGATAAAATATAAAATATAAAATAAAAATAAAAATAAAAGAGAGAAAAAAAAAATCATAACAAATAATCACCACAACCAAAAACTAAAAAGGCTCACCATGCAAGAGCGCAGACAAGCTTCCCATGGCCATGTAATCATACACAAGCAGCTTCTCGTCCCGGCTGTAATAATAAGCTCTGAGAGGGACCAAATTCTCATGATCCATCGTTCCCACCGCCTCGATCTTCTCCTTGAACTCCTTATCTGAAATCGTCACATCCTTCAACCTCTTCACCGCCACCACCGTTCCCATCTCCAACACCGCCTTGTACGCCGTCCCGAACGTTCCCTTCCCCAATACCTCCGCCGACGCCCTCAACAAGTCCTCCAAATCAAAAACCCTCGCAGCGTTCCCAAAAAACACCAACTTCTTAACCCCTGCACCATTGGCATTGGCCTCCGCCGGCTTCGCGTTCCCGGTCATCGCCGCCACCGCCGCGGCCGCCACGGAATACCCATTTCCGTACCCGCCGTTCTCGACCTCGCCGACAGGTTTCTCGCCCGGAATCTCCACCTCTGCGTGCTTCACCGTCGCAATGTCCACCGCGCTCGTCTTCTTGCTTCTACTCTTCTTCCGGCACACTACTATCAGAATAACAAGGATTAGTAGAAAAGCCAATACGGATCCGATCACAATGCCCGCAATTGCACCGCCGGGAAGCTTCTTCTTTCCACCATTGGCATTGTTTTCGCCCGGAAGACTCACATTTTGGGGGGACGAACAAGCTTCAAAGGGCAGCCCACAGAGTGAATTCCCCAGAAACGAGTCCTGTTTAAACGACTGCAGTTTCTCCGGGACCGACCCGTTGAGCAGATTGTTGGAGACGTTGAACTGCTCGAGCTTCGGGATGTCTAGCGTGGGTGGAATCGACCCGGTGAGTTGATTGTTCTCGACAAACAACGTTTTCAACCTGGTCAGATTGTTGAGACCCAGAGGGATCCCACCAGAGAAGTTGTTGGAAGCAAGGTTGAGCCGGACGAGGTCACGAAGAGTGAACAGGAAGTCCGGGATTTCGCCTGAAAAGAAATTACCTTGCAAGTAGAGGTTGCGAAGGTTGACACAGGAAGCGAGATCAGAAGGGAGTTGGCCCGTGAGAGCGTTCAGGCGCATACTGAGAGTGCGCAGACGGGTCAAGTTGCCGAAAATGCCAGTGGGGAGTTCGCCGGAGAGGGCCACGCCGGGGAGGCGGAGCACGGTGACACGGTTGTCCTCGCATAGGACTCCAGCCCAAGAGCACGGACTGGACTCAGTGACGTTCCACAGAAGCGTTCTCCCGCCAACCGCCAACCGGAGAGCCAAGAGAGCAGATCGGTCGGAACCCAGATCTGGTTTTGCCAAGGGCAACACGGCGAGGAGCGCGAAAAGCAAAATGGGAAGCAATCGAGGCCGCATTTTGGTATATCTTGGTTGGTTTTCTTCTGGAGAAAACCACCCAGATGGTGAAGGAGGAAGTGGGTTTGTGGGGTTTGGAGCGCTGGTTTAATTTCCAAGCATTGGTTGGTTTTGGGGGTTAGCAAGTGAGTTGGGGAAGCTGCATTTTGTCTGTGGATTGAGAGAGAGAAAGAGACAGAGACAGAGACAGAGAGGAAGAAGATACAGACAGGCTGTGTGGTTAAATGCCAATTTGATGCAAAAAAAAAATATATAATATATACTTGTAAAGCAAGGAGAGAAACCCTACCTCTACTTCTACTTGTATACTACATTACTACTACTACTCTCTGCGTTGTGAGTTGGGCAGTCAACCGTGATCCCATTTTTATCTTTATCTTTTTATCTTTATCCTTCTTTTTTTCTTTTCCATATTCAGAGCCACCATGACATTATGAGCATTTCTCCAGAGAAAATGACAGAAATAAGAGAGAGAGAGAGAGATTTTATTGAGCTGAGCATAATCAAATAAAATATCTGACTTTGTTTATTAATTGTTTTCTTTTTCTTTTTCTATTTTTGTTTACTAATTGTTGTCAATTAATAGACAACACTAACCTCATACCTAGCCTTCATATATTGCCTTGAATTGAGATCAATTATTCAAAATTAAAGGATATTATGTTATAAAATTATAAAATTATGGTCCTTCATTTTAAATTTAATTATTTATAAAATGCTAACTATTTTTTATAACTGAAGCATTAAATTTTAATTTTAATTTTATCAAGATTTAAATAATTTTATAAATTATTAAATTTAAAATAAATGGTCATAATTTTGTAACATGAGATTCTTCTATTTTAAATAACTTGAGAGAATCTCAATCGCTCTTGCCTTTGCCTTGGTTTGGAAAGTGTGTTAATTTTGCAATATTTTATATGACCGGATTTTGTTTAGGTGCGGTAAATAAATTACAGAATATTTGTTGTTATTTTTTCAATAATTTTGATTTAATTAATTTTTTCTTCCTTTTCATACAGAAAAATTATAAATAAATCTAAACCCTTGATATTATAATATTATATTAATAAAATTACAAATTACCCCACTTCTCTAGACTCTAGGCGTTATTGGCAGTTGTTGCCCATTTGGTAACCCATTTTACATGCTTTTTGCATTCTACCAAAAAAAAAAAAAAAAAAAATCAAATTATTAATAAATAACTCAAAATTATTTTTACATTTATATTAAAAGGTAAAAGTTCATTTAATTCCTTCAAGCTATTATTCCAATGGCAATCTATCTCTCAAACTATCAATTACAACAATTTATCATCCAAACTATCAAAACAATGATAATGTACCTCCAATGCTAACAAAATAATAAAATTACCTATATAGAATTTTTCAATAAGACAAAAATACCTTTAAAAATTTGAAAGAAAAAAAAATTAAATTTTAATATTTTTGTTTTTATTTTACTAAGAGTAATTTTGTCATTTTGTTAAAATTAGGGGTACATTATTATTGTTTTGGTAGTTTAGAGATAAATTATCGCAATTGATAGTTTAGAGGGTAAATTGTCATTGGAATGACAGTTTGAATGAGTAAAGTAAACTTTACCCTATATTAAATTAAAATACTCTTTAAGCTTAAAAAGTCTTTTAAAAAGTTTTATCAAATGAATCCACTTGAGAGAGCACAATTTTACACCAGATTAGTAATTTAAACCTTTTTATAGATTGATAAGTATAAAGAAAATGTAAAAAACCAAAGATTTTTTTTCTTTTCTTTTCTTGAAAGCTTTAACTTTTAACTCGAACATTTAGTTTTATTTGTCCCTTTGAATAATATTAGTTGTAAAATTTGAAATATTTTTTTCGTGAATTTTAATGATTTTAAGCTTGCACATGCCACATAGGATTCTATTGTCCTTTCAAGTGAATTCTTGATCATTGTGCCATTTTAATATTTGTTTTTTCAACTATTTAAACAATTTTTTATTTATAGTGAAAAAGAAATTTGATCCCATGATCTACCATGTTGCCAACTTGCCATAGGACATTTTCTCAGAATTGGTCAAAGAGTTCTCAAGTGATTAATTAATCAATATGGTGTTATCTCATTTTTTGTTGTTGTTGTTAATTCATCTTAATATTTGATAATTTAAACATTTCAATGGTTCAAACTTCAAAGATCCTCGGATATACCAACCTAGAAAAATAATATATACAAATATTATATTTATTTTAGAAGTTTTAACATATTTTGTTCTAGTTCTTAGTTCTTACTGTCCATATTAGAATAAAAAAGTCATTTTTGGCTATTCTAGAACATTTTCCGGATAATAGGCAAATCTTCTATAATAGTTAGATTTGATTACTATTAACATTTTTTTCCTCTCCAGCATAATAGTCATTTTATAGTTTTTTCTTCTAATATGAATAGAAAAGAGCATCTCCATCAAAAGTAGGCAAAATAGCTACTAAAAATGACAAATTTTTTACTTCGGCTACTAATTTTTGTATACACATTCCAACATATTCTCTATTGTGAGAGATAATGTAAAAGAAAGAGGATGAGAGACGGTACAAGAAAAAAAGTGAGACAAAAAAATAATAAACAAAATTTATACCGTGAAAGCATCTCCAAGACAATAGGCAAATCCTTCGTAATAGTCATATTTGACAATTATTAGCCTTTTTTTACTCTCAAGCATAATAGCTAGTTTTTTATTTTGTGGTATGATTAGCCTATTTACTATTCACATTATAAACTTTGTTTATTATTATTTTTGTCTAATTTTCTTCCTTTTATTCTCTCTCCTCCTCTTTCTTTCACTCTTTCCCATACAAAATATAATATTTAAAGAAAATAGATAATTGAATAGAAAATTTGTTAGAGTGTGTATGAAATAATTAAAGTAAAAAATTATACTTTTTTAGTAGCTATTTTGCCTATTTCTGGCTTCTGCTGGAGATGCATTGAATAGTCAGTAGGGTATTTAGGCTATTTACTGATCACACTAAATGAAAAAAAAAGAAAGAAAGAAGAAGTTAAATTACATATTCTGTTGGAGACAAAAAAGAGACAAAAAAGCACCCATAACAGTTAGATTTGATTATTATTTGCGATTTGACTACTCTTTTTGAGATGTTGTAAATAAGAGGATTAGCTTATTCACTATTCACACTATTTTTTCTTTTACTCTCTCCTCTTTTGTTCACACTCTCTCCCATACAAAATAATATTTAAAGAAAACAAATAGTAGAATAGATAATTTATTTGAATGTGTATGAAAAAATGAGTAGTTAAACTAAATATCTGTACTTTTTTCAGTAATTATTTTGCATATTTCTAGTGAAAACGATAAAAAATAGCTGACAGTAGTCAAATTTAACTATTATGAGTGATTCGCCTATTCTATTGGAGATACTCTAATGAATCTTAATTTTGTTTCATGTATAGAGAGTGAAAGTTGTTATTTCAGATTATACAATAATTGTGGGGTTTCTCTTATTTCTCTTAATTTTAAATTATTTCAACTTATAATTCATACATTAGCTTCTATTATCCATTTGTACAAATTATACAATTAGTATTATTTGATCATACAAAAACAAGATTTTCCTATGAACTTCAGCTCATAGTTCTATTTACTATAAGTTTTTTACAAATTGATTTAACATTTATTCTGTCTACTACTAAACAATTAAAATGATTGTGACTGATATAGCAATATCACATAGAATGTCATGTAACCTTCTTTTTTTTTTTTTTTTTTTTTTTTTTTTTTATATCTACGAAAGGGAAGGAAGAAGGAAATTCGAATTAATGACATTCGTTTTATGAGAAATGGTCAACAGCCGATTAAACTATCCCTTGAAACACTGTCATGTAAACTTGGACGTTCACATAACATTTATCATGTCAGTTATTAAACAATTAAATTTGAGTGTGGGTGATATAACTGTGTCATATGATCTGTCACGTCAGTTTACAATGAGTCCATAGGGTTTAAGTTCGTATCACGTGATGCGCTTGCTGTCTAAGTTAACAAAAGTGGATATTGTAAATTAAATGATAGGTAAATAAAATATATTGCAAAAATTAAAAGATTGAGAAAATATTAGAAATTGAGAAGAATAAATGTACTTCTCTTATTGCGGTTATTATTGTTGCTTGGTGCAACTGCCTTATCGTTACAAGTTGCAATCAATGATTCTACAGTATTAAAATCGAACATACTCGATAATTCTAAAAGTTTTTCGTGCATCACTCTTATATTCTTCAAAATTTAAGATGATTTTTAAAATTATCATTTGATCAAAATTTAATAATGATTGATCACAACTACAGTGACGGATACAAAGGAGTGCGGCGTTTAAGGTAATTTTTTTTAGTTTTTTTTTTTTTTTTTATAACCCATACTCCTTCTACTCCCACCCCTCCTAATACGAATTCCTTCTTTTCCCACCCCTCCTAATATGAATTTCTATATCCGCCACTCAAACACAATAATAATTTTACGAATCACATCATTCTTGAAGAGACATAAAAATGATACAAGAGTGATTTCTAATAATATTGGTTTAAAAATTTGATATCTAGATTTTATTTATTTATTTGTGTGGCTAAATGTAATTGATTTTTTTTTTTTTTTTTTTTTTTTTTTAATTGTACTATGTTTGTTTAAGGAGAATAACTTTCGTTCGGTCATAGCATAAATGACCCACATGTTGCCCACCAATCCCACACTGTCATATAAGCCAAAATAGAATAATTGCATAAAATTAGCCTACAATCAGAATTACTGGATGAAAAAAAAAAAAGAAAGAAGAAGAGAGAAAGGATGAAAGAAGAAAAGAGAAAGAATGGCCGTCTCCGGTGTCGTGAGTCACCGTCTCCAGCACCAACAGTCGTCTTCTCCGGTTTAGGGTCATAAAGTTTCCCTTAGAGTTAACCTTTCACCTCTAGGTTTTAGTTTTAGAATTCAAAAATGAGTTTTGAAGCATTAGAAACGGATTTGAGGCGGGTCATGACGGTTTTTAGGCGGGTTTTGAAGTGAATTGTCTTGGTTTTCAGGCAGCTCAGAGTCTAGCAAGACCCACACCTAGATCTCGCGTGGGTCTGGCAAGACCCACACCGACGAGGGTCTCACCTAACACACGCCGGGTCGTGAGTCTGGCGAGACCCACGCTTGGGTCTTGCCTGATCCACACCAAACTTAAGTTTTTCTAGTTTTTTATAGATGAAGAAAAGAGAAAGAAGAAAAGAAGAAAAGAGGGTTTGGGAGAGAGAAAGAAAGAAGAAATGGCCGGCTGGCGATGCTGGGTTTGGGAGAAAGAAAAGATGAAAGGAGGGTTTGATAATAATATGGTGTAATTGTGTTTATTTTATAAACTTAAGTTTGGTAGGATTGGATTAGATGAGAACTTCTTATTGGTGACAAAAACCCCATCTTTTTTGCCACGACCAAACAACAGCAGCACTCAGATGAATTTTTCAAAAAAAAAAAACTCTTGTTTACGACGCAGTCGACGATATATATATGATTTTTGAAGACCTTGTTCATTCACTTTATATAGTAACTACAAGGATATTTAACGCCATTTATTTTATACTATTTTACAAGGATAAGTCTGCAATGCCCTTATTTTGCTCACGAAATACCGAGAATCCCCATGGTCCATTTACTCACACGTCACTTGCTCATTTCGTGCAAGGTTTTTTTGGCTCTAGCGAATCTAAAATTAATCACATGTTTTGTAGCGGTGGGTCTCCATGTGAATATATATATATAGGTAAATATTATGAAATAATTATAAAATAAAAATGTAATTTTTATCGTTACTCATAAGTACTAAAAGAGATCAAGTTGAGCTAATCTTTGTTTCCCATCTAAGGTCGTGGGTTTCAATGGGCGGATAGAAGGCGTTCCATATATAGCACCCTCACCAATGGTGCTGGGTCTCGATGGGTGCACGGGTGGGAGGCATTTGATGGTGGTGGTGTATTGTGTTTGCGTTGCTCCAACAAGCTTTATTTAATTGTTAGGGTTTTAGTTAGATGATTTTCTTTTATAATATATACTTTAGATAAAAATATATATATATGTATCGTTTTTTATTAGGTGTGACGTGAATAATCGAAAATCACCCACCGACAATACATACATACGGCGTTATAAAGAGTCGTATCGTATTGCATTCTTGCTGAAGGAATGGAAAACTGAAAAGTCAATAAGTGGGTGTAGGACCTGTATCTGATTGGTCGGTCCCTCTCACTCTCACATGGTCACATGCTGTAGATGGTCGCTCACTCAATACCTTGCTGCTTACGCCATTTCCGAAAGGTTGACATCACTACCAAACTTTATTGTGTGATACTCATATTTTGTATTTTTGTATTTCATATATTTTGTAGTTAATATGGCATTAAAAATCTTTAGAAATATCTCATAGGAGAGTAATTTGCTCTCAAAATTATATTTGGACTCTACATGTGAGATACTTTATTTATATATATAATCCAAAATTATATTGGGAAGGGTGAATCTAATAGGAGTAATCTGCTCTCGAAATTATATTTGGACGGGTGAATCGTATATAAATTTTCTTATAATGTATTGTTCAAATTACTAGTAATTTTGACAATAAATTATTAGAAATCTTAATCCTACCTTATGCTAGTTTTATTATTATTATTTTTGAATAATGCTATAAATTATATTTTTTATTTTATAACTATTTTACAATATTGACCGGATAGTCCTTTTTCTTTTTGATATATCCGCACAAGGGAAGAGAAAATGTGGGAGGGGAGAGATTCAAATCAGTAACTTCCGCTTCATAAAGCGTGGCTCCAACCCGATTGAGATATCTCTTAGAGACGACGTGATAGTCCTATTTAACTCTTAAATTAGTCTTTTTAAGTTAGTTGAGATTATTACGTTTATATTGTGAGATAAAAATGTAATTTTGAATATTACTCATTTTTCTTCTAGTTATTTATCATAATTGTCTTTTTGAGTGTTTGTAATCAAATCCCTTTTCTACCCTACCTCACCTACTATATTTTTCTTATATATAGGTCATGAAATGCAAATTTTTTCAATCTCTCTCTCTCTCTTTTTTTTTTTTCCTTAAGAATTATGATCAAATTTATTCATTAAAAAAAAAAGTCAATAGACATATTTGACCTTAATATAAAGAATTGTACGAGGATCTTAATAATCAGAACTTATTTAAATTTTGGATGGCATATGGATAATCATGGTGGTCAAAGGTTATATACCTAATACCTTAATTTTCATCTTGATTATTTTCTACTAATATTACTCTACAAATCTTGAATAGAGCTCCACCCCCTGCTCCACGAAAATCTCACTTAAGCTTGATATTTTCGACCCACTTGTCTACATCACCAACGATGTTGTGAATATATATATATCGAATATATGTATATATTTAATAAATATGTGGCTTTTTTTATATTTAATAAATATGTGGCTTGAATCACCACTTAATTGGCTCTCCCAAAAGCTTAAGCTATAGGCTCCAACTCCTGTCCTGAGAGAATGTTCAAACTCATAACTTTTAGTTCTAGTTCTATGTTAAATTATTACTTGTTACAAAAACTTAAGTTGGTAGGAAGAGATAGAATTAATCATTTAATTAATACTTTAATAGAAGGAATAATTGAAGTTACGTACATAGATAGAGACAGGGATGGAGCCAGAAAATTTTATGGGAGGGGGCCAGCCAAAAAAAAATATTTCGGTTCTTTATAATTTTTTTATTAAAAAAATTATTTTTGTTGTTTTTAAAACTAAAGACTACCTAAAAGGCAAAAAAAGTGAGCATTTGAAAGTATGGGCCAAAAATAAAAATAAAAACTTAATGGGTATAGCCCAAAAAAATTAAGAATAGGGCCAAAAATTTTATTGGATATGGCCATAAAATATAAAAATAGGGCCAATTATTTTTTGGGAGGGGGCCGAATGACTAAATTTAAATCCAAACTTTACATTTTTTTTTTTTTACTTCTATTTTTTTTCCCTTTATTTTGGGGGGACCATGGCCCACCCCAGTCCCCCTTCCATCATTGGATAGAGAGGGAGAGAGAGAGAGAGAGATAGAGATATGTAAAATTTGCTCCAATTTTGTCTTTGGAGTTGGATCTGTCCATATATTCTGCTAAATTTGTCAAATAAAGGTTTTTTCAAAACTAAGTTAAAGAATATTTCTTTAAGTTCAGTCTCACGCGCATTAGGAGGTAAAGTCTAAGCCAACTCTACCAATTAAACTGAAGTCATATGATTCTCGTATATATTTTTAATTCTAGCATGCATTTTTAATAAAGAAATAGCTATTAATTTAATAGACTGAATTGAAAAAATTTATCAGAAAAACTTGTCCTAACTTCTTTGAAGAGTTTCGTGCAAGAATATGTATCCAACACACACGCACATGTATGTTTACTGGCACAAGAATTCTTGTCCATTAAGTTTTGACCTTTCATCAAATAAATGTTAGTAAGAGGTCCCAATTTTGCTTTCTAGACATCTTGGTGAAGGGGTTTCTTAATTGTTATTTTTGTCTGTCTTTTTTTTTTAATTATTAATTAATTAATTTTACTTTTCCAAATTGAATAAAAACAATATAAAAATAGTGGGTGCATTAGAAAAATATGATATAATCGTGGGAGTGAGGTTGTTTAAGGTAGGACCCTCTAACAAACAAATATAATAATGATTAATTGATACATGAAAGAACAAACATCAACCTCAATTAGCTTAGCAGGCACCAGCAGATTCAATTAAGCATGTTTATTATATATATATATATGTGTGTGTGTGTGTAAAGTAATTGAGTTTACAGCAAAACTAAGGGGTGTTTAATTTATTTAATTAAGACGATATCTTATATATGGGAGAATCTGGTGGTGAGAGGGGTTTCTTAAGGGCATGCATGATATAAAGTTTGCCAACCACGCCACAAATACAATAATAACAAAAATTAGCTGTTAGTTCGAGGTTTCTGGTTGGAAAAGCCAATCTCTTGTTCCTTTTTCCCTTCCCTGTCGGCTCTCTCTCTTTCTCTCATTTTGGGATACAATTACAAACATGGTGAGATTTTTTTATTGGCTCTGGCCCCTTTTTTTTTTTTTTCCACATAAAATCATGAATATGGGACCCGGCTTAATTTTAAAAGGGCCCACGAAAAAAACTTAAACTTTTGACCCTGGCTCTATTTACGGGATCTATATTAGGCTAATGAGGCATTTTTAATTTTCATTAGACTTCTTATTTTGCTGAAATTCTTAGTTTGGTGAGTGAAAATGCTTCTTTTTGGCTCTTCATCTGGCTGAAAAATTTGGAGAGCGTGAAAAGTGCTTCTTAGATTTGGAGAGCATGAAGCTCTCCGATTATTTTATAAAAATCAAGTAAGAAAAATAATAACTTTTTTTTAAAAAAAAAAAATTTATAAAATAATTTTCATATATGATCAGGAGTACACAAGAAGAATACCACCTAGCATTCTTCTATTTAATTTATCTATTTATATTGAATACATGTGACCACTGAGAAAAGATAATTTTAATTTTTTTTTTTTGAAAAATATGACAATTAAGAAAAAAGACATTTTTTTTTTTTGTTTGTTTGAAAAAACTGATCGATAGGAGAAAAACAAATTTTCAAATATATGAATGTTTTAGGGAAAGAATAAAGAAATTCTTAAAAGAAAAGTATTTAAATAAAATAATAAAAGTAAGTCCCTAATTTGCTAAGCTGAATGTAGTTTTTTTTTTTTTAAATAAAAAATTGATAACTAAAATAAGAAAAAAAAGGTGATTTTTTATTTATTTATCTAAAAAATAAAATAAATTTAGAGCCAAATAAGAATGTTCTAAGCTCTATTCCCATTTGGTCATCCACCAGGAAGTACATGACACATCTATTATTACTTCTCTCAACCGCTAACTGCTAAATTAATAGAAGTTAGAGGTCCCAAACAAGTTTTCTATTTTTCTTGTTTCCTTTGAAATTAAGTTTTCTTGTGAGTAATAAGAAGCAGTATTTGCAATAATTGAGTTAATTAAAGCCCAAAAGTTTTATCGATTTCTTGCTAAAAATCAAAGGTTAGTTGAGGTAACTTTGATTGATTGACGTTACCCCTTATTCCCACAACATAATCTGAATCTTAGGGGTATTAATATTTAATGTTAGGCAAGGAATAAGGATGATTTACAAGAAAAGAAAGCTTAAAAGCTAACGTACACTTCAACACAAAAACAAAATTCTAGGTCTAATTATATACATCATATTGAAAATAACTAGTTGGCAGTTGAGCGTGATTAATATTGCCTTTATTTAAGTCCTGTTTGGCTGCTTGGACTTAGTCCATGTGGTCTCATTGAGCTGCAATCAGTTTTTTTCGTTGTATTAAAATGTTTTGAGAGCTCAACGTGGTATGCAAGAACAATAAATAGGTCTTTACACTCAAATTTCGTCTAATTCTTTGACGGAAATCTTCAAATGCCACATTAGCACCAATCTGATTATGATATGTGAAATTCATAAGATGTGTTTGTTATTTGATGGATTTCAATCAAAAAATTAGATAGAAATTTGGTATAGGGACCTATTTGTTATTTTTGTATACCACAGGAAGTTCTCATAGACTATTTTTTACTTTTTCCTTATATCTTATCAATATCATATTTACCTTTTGTCAACGTGTAACTAGGCCTGGGCAAATTTACCACCTACCGACTTTCGACCAATAGTCGACTAACTTCTAGCAACACTACCTAACCAATGGGCGATAGGTGGAACAAATTTTTTTTTTCCTGACAAATTTGGTTCGGTAAGCAAAATAAAATTCTTTATCCGAATCAACTTTACCGACTGTCATTCGGTGTCTGAAAAAAAATTTTGACAAAAAAAGTTGATGAATTAACCGACTTTACCGACTTTGGAGCGGAAAAAAAAATTTCTGCCGACACCGACCGATACCAATCGACGCCCAGCCCTATGTGTAACAGTGTTACTTTGCTCATGTGGATGAATCTTAGAACATGCATTGCGGAATATGATTTTAAATGCTATAAAAAGCTTTAACATTCTTCATTTGACATTGATTAGCTTTCATATGAGAGTCAAAAGCCAAATCCAACAACTTTTCTAAAAAATTAAAATTTTTAAAAACTCTCTAACCATGCCACCGTCGCACCGACGTACCTGCCCAAAGTTCTGAAAAAATAAAAATAAAAATGATAAGATAAGACAATAATTGAACTGATTATTTAGAACTGATGAGTTATATTATAAATGTTAGCAAATCTTCCATCCCAAATTCTCTTTTGGGCCTAGATAGGTACGTGTCAAAAGCTTTAAATATAAAGTGTACCATATCTGGTGGAGCAGTTTCTGAATGTGATGAACACTGGCCAATTTGTCGGTGTGTCGGCGGGGATAACTCCGATGCTTAAGTTGGTATGATATTCATAAAATCAAATAGAATGTAATTGGGTTTGAGCTGAGGCCCAAAGTCCTTGTTATTTGGTTGGATTTTTTCTTTTATTGTGTTTTTCGTTTTACCAATTTTTTTTTCCCGAATTATTAACCTCTTTATCATGAGACTCGGTTTTCAATTGATTAAGCTACCATTGAGATTTCTGTTTCGGCCTCAATAATTCATGGGAATGATGTTTAATTATTGAAATTTTATTATTTCCCATGAGACGTTGACCATTTTATTATTTCCTAGGGACAAACAGGAGTGGGGGGATTTCATGAGACGATCGTGAAAGTATGATATTGATGTCATATAATGATTTGCCATCTCATGCAAATGGGGATCACAATAAGTACCAGATGATTTGAAGCCATAAAAACCAAAGTCTACAACTCTATAATCCATTAATTAGAGGGGCTTTCAAAAATTACCCTATGCATTTTCTTTTCTTCCTCTGGATGTGCATGTTCTTGTTGGAGCCCTAGTCCATCCATCTCCAAATTTACAATGATTTTTTTTAATAAAGCATAATTCATGGTCAATTAAATTATTTTTACTGTAATACTGATGAGGCTTTTTATAAACTTTTATAGTTCATAAAAAAAAAGAAGCATATCCTTTGAGTGGTCAAAGGTTTTATAATTGCAGTAGACATTGATTGCAAAAGGCCTGCCAAAATAAAAAGCTACATCATGAAGGCAATAAGTGGGTTTTAAGCAAATTATTGTTCCTTGGAATTTCAGAGGTGCCGATCTACTTGTCAGTTGTCACTAGGCCCAACCCAACTACCCATTCAACATGAACTACTCATCGGCTCAAAGCCTCAAACTGGGTTGAATAATTTTTATATGCATTTATTTTAACTTTGAAAACAATCAGAAAAAAAAAAAAAAAAATCCACTTAATCCCCTCAAATTATCTGTGTGTTAGGGTTAGGGTTTCAATCTCTCTCTAAAGCTTGCTTTTGTGTTTTGCTTTGGTTGTTGTGCTGCTATATAATGAATGTTGTTTTAATGGTGCAGAATGGTGTAGGAGCAGAGAAGGAGGCAGTTGTAGTTGTGAATCTGCAGGTGCTACTTGAAGCTCCGGATGATGTCCACAATGGAGACACATTGTGAGTTCCCTTTCTAGCTTAACTCCTGTGATGTTTTGAAAATTGTTTGGAAGTATTTCAACTAATGGCAATTGCAGAGGATAGGATTTAAAAAAAATCAAAAATCAAAAATCAAAATAGCATTATTTTTTTTTTGAAATTTTGCTTGCATTTACACAGTTGTCGGGAATTGCCTCGTGAGCGGCTCGGTCTCGGTCGTACTAAGCACAAGTGCAAGGAATTGTAAGATCCGTAAGCTTTCTTTCCCTACGTACATGTTTTGACGTCGTTGTTTGGGTTTTGCCTCCTTGGCTGATTTTGCACTGTTTAGTTGTTGTTCTCAATCTCACATTGGCTGAATTTAATTATCTCTATTTAAAAAATGTAGATTAATAGACACAATAAATTCTTTATGGGCTGCTAATAGAGTTTTAGTCTAACAATTGTTTGATGCGTGTGAGATAGGAGCTAGCTAGCTCGAGTCATCAGCATATATGCAATAAAGTGTGAGGTCTTTCTCTAGTTTTATAATTCCAACTTTCATTCTTAAGTCCCCACAGTTGAAAAATCCTAAATGAAAATGCATGTCTAAGTCTTCGATTTTCATAGACAAACACAATTGCTTGCTGATAAGGTTTTATTATGTGTAGTGTAGTTGCAACCTTAAAATTTTGTGTGCTTCTACCGTCTTTTACTATCAAATCCAAGCCTTCGGTTACATACTTTGATATTGGAGGTTGCAAAGCAGTAGAAAATGATCCTATTTTGTAATAATTCATTTTCTATTATATCTAACATATAGGTGTGCTAAAAATTAAGTCACATATAACAACGATACTTTTCACACATACAACAACGATAGAAACAACAACAAGACTGACCCAAAAACATACTCCCCTTTAAAAGTCAAAATCCAGCTTGACCCAAAAATCTGTCCAGCGCACCTCATTTAGCAAAAAATTTCCCACCAATTTTCAAAGTCCACTTCACAGTTCTTAGAGAAAGAGAGAGATATAGAGAATTGTTCAATGGAGAAGAACACGACCACAGAAGGAGGATAAGACAACAACATGCCAACAATGAGAAGCTTGTTGTTGGCGATGATGATGCTGGTGCAAGGGCGATGATACTACTGTTATAGCTACAGATTTCAATCGCTCTCTATGTGTTAGGGTAAGGGTTTCAATATCTCTCTATAGAGCTTGCTTTCGTGTTTTGCTTTGGTTTCTTTGTTGCTGTAAAATGAATGTTGTTTCAATGGTGTAGAACGGCGTAGGAGCAGAGAATGAGGCAGTTGTAGTTGTGAATTCGCAGATGCTACTTGAAGCTCTGGATGACGTCCACAATGGAGACAACTTGTGAGTTTCCTTTCTAGCTTAACCCCCATGATGTTTTGAAAATTGTTTGGATGTATTTCAACAAATGGCAATTGCAGAGGATATATATATTTTTTCAAATTCAAAATAGCATTATTTTTTTATGAAATTTTGCTTGCATTTACACAGTTGCCGGGAATTGCCTCGTGAGCGACTTAGTCTCGGTCGTACCAAGCGCAAGGGCAAGGAATTGATGGATCCGTAAGCTTTCTTTCCCTACGTACATATTCTGACGTCTTTGTTTGGGTTTAACCTCCTTGGTTGATTTTGAACTGTTTAGTAGTTGTTCTCAGTCTCACCTTGGCTGAATTTAAATATCTATATTTAAGAAATGTAGATTAATAGAAACAATAAATTCTTTGTGGGCTGCTAATAGAGTTTTAGTCTAATAATTGTTTGATGCATGTGAGATAGGAGCTAGCTAGCACGAGTCATCAGCGTATATATGCATAAAGTGTGAGGTCTTTCTCTAGTTTTATAATTCCAACTTTCATTCTTAAGTCCCCATAGTTGAAAAATCCTAAATGAAAATGCATGTCTAAGTCTTTGATTTTCATAAACAAACACAATTGCTTGCTAATAAGGTTTTATTATGTGTAGAGTGTAGTTGCAACCTTAAAATTTTATGTGCTTCTACCATCTTTTACTATAAAATCCAAGCCTTCGGTTAAATACTTTGATATTGGAGGTTGCAAAGCAGTAGAAAATGATCGTATTTTGTAATAATTCATTTCCTATTATATCTAACACATAGGTGTGCTAAAAATTAAGTCACATACAACAACGATACTTCAGCCCTTTGCACATACAACAACGATAGAAACAACAACAAGACTGACCCAAAAATCTGCCCAGTGCACCTCATTTTGCAAAAAATTTCCCCCCAACTTTCAAAGTCCTCTTCACAGTTCTCAGAAAAAGAGAGAGATATAGAGAGTTGTTCAATGGGAAAGAACAAGACCACAGAGTGAGGACACGACAACAACATGCCAACAACGAGAAGCTTGTTGTTGGCGGTGATGACGTTGGTGCAAGGGCGAGGATACTACTGTTATTGCTACTGATTTCAATCGTTCTCTTTATGTTAGGGTTATGGTTTCGGTTTCAATCTTTCTCTATAGAGCTTGCTTTTGTGTTTTGCTTTGGTTTCTTTGTTGATGTATAATGAATGTTGTTTCAATGGTGCAAAACGACGTAGAAGCAAAGAAGGAGGAAGTTGTAGTTGTGAATCCGCAAGTGCTACTTGAAGCTCTAGATGACATCCACAATGGAGACACCTTGTGAGTTTCCATTCTAGCTTAACTCGCGTGATGTTTTGAAAATTATTTGGATGTATTTCAACTAATGGCAATTGTAGAGGATAAGAATTTTTTTTTTAATGAAATTTTGCTTGCACTTACACAGTTGCCGGAATTACCTCGTGAGCGGCTCAGTCTCGGTTGTACCAAGCACAAGGGCAAAGAATTGATGGATCCGTAAGCTTTCTTTCCCTGCGTACATGTTTTGACGTCTTTGTTTAGGTTTTACCTCCTTGGCTGATTTTGCATGTTTAGTTGTTGCTCTCAGTCTCACCTTGGCTGAAATTAATTATCTCTATTTATAAAACGTAGATTAATAGGCACAATGAATTTTTGGTGGGCCGCTAATAGAGTTTTAGTCCAATAATTGTTTGATGCGTGTGAGATAGGAGCTAGCTAGCTCGAGTCATCAGCATATATATGCATAGAGTGTGAGGTCTTTCTCATTTTTTATAATTCCAACTTTCATTCTTAAGTCCCCATAGTTGAACAATCCTTTATGCAAATGCATGTCTAAGTCTTTGATTTTCATAAACAAACACAATTGCTTGCTAATAAAGTTTTATTATGTGTAAAGTGTAGTTGAAACCATAAAATTTTATGTGCTTATACAATCTTTTACTATCAAATCTAAGTCTTCAGTCATATACTTTGATATTGGAGGTTGGATAGCAGTAGAAAATGATCATACTTTGTAATAATTCATTTTCTATTGTATCTAACATATAGATGTGCTAAAAATTAAGACGCATACAACAACGATACTTTAGCCCTTCGCACATACAAAAACGATACAAACAACCACAAGACTGACCCAAAAACATACTCCCCTTCAAAAGTCAAAATCTAGCTTGACCCAAAAATCCGTCCAACGCACCTCATTTTGCAAAAGAATTTCCCTCAATTTTCAAAGCACTTTTTAGAGTTCTCAGAGAAAGAGAGGGATATAGAGAGTTGTTAAATGGAGAAGAACAAGACCACAGAGGGAGGCAACGAGAACAACATGTCAACCACGAGAAGCTTGTTGTTGGTGGTGAGGACTTTGGTGCGGAGGGCTAGAATACTAATGTTATTGATTTCAGTCGCTCTCTCTATGTTAGGGTTAGGGTTTTAATCTCTCTCTATAGAGCTTGCTTTTGTGTTTTGCTTTGGTTTCTTTGATGCCGTATAATGAATGTTGTTTCAATAGTGTAGAATGACGTGGGAGCATAGAAGGACGCAGTTGTAGTTGTGAATCCGCATGTGCTACTTGAAGCTATGGATGATGTCCACAACATAGACACCCTGTGAGTTTCCTTTCTAGCTTAACTCCCATGATGTTTTGAAAATTGTTTGGATGTATTTCAACTAATGGCAATTGCAGAGGATAAGATATATATATTTAAAATCAAAATAGCATTATTTTTTTATGAAATTTTGCTTGCATTTACGCAGTTGCCGGGTAGTGCCTCATGAGCGGCTCAGTCTCGGTCATACCAAGCGCAAGGGCAAGGAATTGATGGATCCATAAGCTTTCTTTCCCTGCATGCATGTTTTGACTTCTTTGTTTGGGTTTTACCTCTTTGGCTGATTTTGCAATGTTTTGTTGTTGTTCTCAGTCTCACCTTGGCTGAAATTAATTATCTCTATTTATAAAATGTAGATTAATAGACATAATGAATTCCTTGCGAGCTACTAATTAAGTTTTAGTCCAATAATTGTTTGTTGCGTGTGAGATTGGAGCTAGCTAGCTCGAGTCATCAGCATATATATGCACAAAGTGTGAGATCTTTCTCCAGTTTTATAATTCCAACTTTCATTCTTAAGTCCCCATAGTTGAAAAATCCTAAATGAAAATGCATGTCTAAGTCTTTGATTTTCATAAACAAACACAATTGCTTGCTAATAAAGTTTTATTGTGTGTAGAGTGTAGTTGAAACCATAAAATTTTAAGAGCTTCTACCATCTTTTACTATCAAATCCAAGCCTTCAGTTACATACTTTGATATTGGAGGTTGGAAAGTAGTAGAAAATGATTCTATTTTGTAATAATTCATTTTTTGTTGTATCTAACATATAGGTGTGCTAAAAATTAAGTCACATATAACAACGATACTTCAGCCTTTCGCACACACAACAACAATAGAAACAACAACGAGACTGACCCAAAAACTTACTCCCCATTAAAGTCAGAATCCAACCTAAGCCAAAAATCTGTCCAATGCACCTCATTTTGCAAAAAAATTCCTCCAATTTTCAAAGCCATCTTCATAGTTCTTAGAGAAAGAGAGAGATATAGATAGGTTTTCAATGGAGAAGAACAAGTCCATAGAGGGAGGCAACAACAACAACATGCCAATAACGAAAAGCTTGTTGTTGGCTGTGATGACGTTGGTGCAAGGGCGAGGATACTACTGTTATTGCTACTGATTTCAATCGCTCTCTTTGTGTTAGGGTTAGGGTTTCAATCTCTCTCTATAGAGCTTGCTTTTGTGTTTTACTTTGGTTTCTTTGTTGCTGTATAATGAATGTTGTTTCAATGGTGTAGAACGACATAGGAGCATAGAAGGAGGCAGTTGTAGTCGTGAATCCGCATGTGCTACTTGTAGCTTAACTCCCGTGATGTTTTGAAAATTGTTTAGATGTATTTCAACTAATGGCAATTGTAGAGGATAAGATTTTTTTTTTTTTTTTAAAAAAATCAAAATAACATTATTTTTTTATGAAATTTTGCTTGCATTTACATAGTTGCCAGAAATTGGCTCGTGAGCGGCTTGGTCTCGGTCGTACCAACCACAAGGGCAAGGAATCGATGGATCCGTAAGCTTTCTTTTCCTGCGTACATGTTTTGACGTCTATGTTTGGGTTTTACCACCTTAGCAGATTTTGCACTGTTTAATTGTTGTTCTCATTCTCACCTTGGCTGAAATTAATTATCTCTATTTATAAAACGTAGATTAATAAGCACAATGAATTCTTTGTAGGCTACTAATAAAGTTTTAGTCCAATAATTGTTTGATGCGTGGGAGCTAGCTAGCTCGAGTTTTAAGCATATATATGCATAAAGTGTGAGGCCTTTCTCCAGTTTTATAATTCCAACTTTCATTCTTAAGCCCCCACAGTTGAAAATTTTTAAATGAAAATGCATGTCTAACTCTTTGATTTTCATAAACAAACACAATTGCTTGCTAATAAAGTTTTATTATGTGTAGAGTGTAGTTGAAACCTTAAAATTTTTATGTGCTTCTACCATCTTTTACTATCAAATCCAAGCCTTCGGTTACATACTTTGATATTGGAGGTTGCAAAGCAGTAGAAAATGATCCTATTTTGTAATAATTCATTTTCTACTATATCTAACGTATAGGTGTGCTAAAAATTAAGTCACATACAACAATGATACTTCAGCCCTTCGCACACACAACAACGATAGAACAACAACAAGATTGACCCTAAAAACATACTCCCATTTAAAAGCCAAAATCCAGCCTAACCCAAAAATCTGCCCAGCACACCTCATTTTGCAATAATTTTCCCCCCAATTTTCAAAGTCCTCTTCACAGTTCTCAAAGAAAGAGAGAGATATAGAGAGTTGTTCGATGGAGAAGAACGAGACCACAGAGGGAGGCAACGACAACAACATGCCAACAATGAGAAGCTTTTTGTTGGCTATGATGACGTTGGTGCAAGGGCGAGGATACTACTATTATTGCTACTGATTTCAATCGCTCTCTCTATGTTAGGGTTAGAGTTTCTATCTCTCTATAGAGCTTGCTTTTGTGTTTTGCTTTGGTTTCTTTGTTGTTGTATAATGAATGTTGTATCAATGGTGTAGAACGACATAGGAGCAAAAAAAGAGACAGTTGTAGTTGTGAATCCATAGGTCCTACTTGAAGCTCCGAACGACGTCCACAATGGAGACACCTTGTGAGTTTCCTTTCTAGCTTAACTCCTGTGATGTTTTGAAAATTCATTGGATGTATTTCAACTAATGCAATTACAAAGGATAAGATTTTTTTTTTTCAAAAAAAAAAAAAAATCAAAATAACATTATTTATTTCTGAAATTTTGCTTGCATTTACACAGTTGCCAGGAATTGCCTCGTGAATGGCTCGGTCTCGATCGTACCAAGCGTAAGGGCAAGGAATTGATGGATCCGTAAGCTTTCTTTCCATGCATACATGTTTTGACGTCTTTGTTTGGGTTTTACCTCCTTGGCTGATTTTGCACTGTTTAGTTGTTGTTCTCAGTCTTACCTTGGCTGAAATTAATTATCTCTATTTATAAAATGTAGATTAATAGACACAATGAATTCTTTACAGGTTGCTAATAGATTTTTAGTCCAATAATTGTTTGATGCGTGTGAGATTGGAGCTAGCTAGCTCGAGTCATCAGCATATATATGCATAAAGTGTGAAGACTTTCTCCAATTTTATAATTCCAACTTTCATTCTTAAGTCCCCACAGTTGAAAAATCCTAAATGAAAATGCATGTCTAACTCTTTGATTTTCATAAAAAAACATAGTTGTTTGCTAATAAAGTTTTATGATGTGTAAAGTGTAGTTGAAACCGCAAAATTTTAGGTGCTTCTACCATCTTTTACTATCAAATCCAAGTCTTCGGTTACATACTTAGATATTGGAGGTTAGAAAGCAGTAGAAAATGATCATATTTTGTAATGATTCATTTTCTACTTTATCTAACATATAGGTGTGCTAAAAATCAAGTCACACACAACAACGATACTTCAGCCCTACGCACACACAATAACGATAGAAACAACAACAAGATTGACCCAAAAACATACACCCCTTTAAAAGTCAAAATCCAGCTTGACCAAAAAATCTGCCCAACGCACCTCACTTTGCAAAAAATTTTCCTCCAATTTTCAAAGTCCTCTTCATAGTACTCAGAGAAAGAGAGAGACATAGAGAGTTGTTAAATGGAGAAGAACAAGACCACAGAGGGAGGCAACGACAACAACATGCCAATAACGAGAAGCTTGTTGTTGGCTGTGATGATGTTGGTGCAAGGCCGAGGATACTACTGTTATTGCTACTGATTTCAATCGCTCTCTTTGTGTTAGTGTTAGGGTTTCAATCTCTCTCTATAGAGCTTGCTTGTTTTGCTTTGGTTTTGTTGTTGCTGTATAATGAACGTTGTTTCAATGGTATAGAACAACGTAGGAGCAGAGAAGGAGGCAGTTGTAGTTGTGAATCCGTAGGTGCTACTTGAAACTCTGTATGACGTCCACAATGGAGACACCTTGTGAGTTTCCTTTCTACCTTAACTCCCGTGATGTTTTGAAAATTGTTTGGATCTATTTCAACTAGTGGCAATTGCAGAGGATAAGATTTTATTTATTTTTTAAAATCAAAATAACAATATTTTTTTAAAAAAAAAATCAAAATAACATTATTTTTTACTGAAATTTTGCTTGCATTTATGCAGTTGCCGAGAATTGCCTCATGAGCGGCTCGGTCTCGGTTGTACCAAGCACAAGGGCAAGGAATTGATGGATCTGTATTCTTTCTTTCCCTGCGTACATGTTTTGACGTCTCTGTTTGGGTTTCACCTCATTGGCTGAGTTTGCACTGTTTAGTTGTTGTTCTCAGTCTCACCTTGGCAGACATTAATCATCTCTATTTATAAAATGTAGATTAATAAACACAATGAATTCTTGGTGGGCTACTAATAGAGTTTTAGTCCAATAATTGTTTGATGCGTGTGAGATAGGAGTTAGCTAGCTCAAGTCATCGGCATATATATGCAAAAAGTGTGAGGTCTTTCTCATTTTTTATAATTCCAACTTTCATTCTTAAGTCCCCACAGTTGAAAAATCCTAAATGAAAATGCATGTATAAGTCTTTGATTTTCATAAACAAACACAATTGCTTGCTAAAAAAGTTTTATTATGTGTAGAGTGTAGTTGAAACCATAAAATTTTATTTCCTTATGCCATCTTTTACAATCAAATCCAAAAATGATCTTACTTTGTAATAATTCATTTTTCTATTGTATCTAACATATATGTGTGCTAAAAATTAAAAAAATGAAGTCACATACAACAACGATACTTCAGCCCTACACACATACACAAACGATAGAAACAACCACGAGACTGACCCAATAACATACTCTCCTTTAAAAGTCAAAATCCCGCCTGAACAAAAAATCCTTCCAGCGTACCTCATTTGGCAAAAATTTTCCCCCTAATTTTCAAAGTCCTCTTCACAGCTCTCATAGAAAGAGAGAGATATAGAGAGTTGTTCAATGGAGAAAACAAGACCACAGAGGGAGGCAACAACAGCAACAACAACAACATGTCAACAACGATAAGCTTGTCGTTGGCGGTGAGGACATTGGTGTCGAGGGCGAGGGTACTACTGTTATTGCAACTGATTTCAATCGCTCTCTCTGTGTTAGGGTTAGGGTTTTAATCACTTTCTATAGAGCTTGCTTTTGAGTTTTGCTTTGGTTTCTTTGTTGCTGTATATTAACTGTTGTTTCAATGGTGCAGAACGACGTGGGAGCAGAGAAGGAGGCAGTTGTTGTTGTGAATCCATAGGTGCTACTTGAAGCTCTGGATGACGTCCACAATGGAGACACCATGTGAGTTTCCTTTCTAGCTTAACTCCCGTGAAGTTTTGAAAATTTTTTGGATGTATTTCAACAAATGGCAGTTGCAATGGACAAGATATATATATATATATATATAATCAAAATAGCATAATTTTTTATGAAATTTTTCTTGCAATTACACAGTTGCAGGGAATTGCCTCGTGAGCGGCTCGGTATTGGTCGTACCAAGCGTAAGGGCAAGGAATTGATGGATCCGTAAGCTTTCTTTCCTTGCGTACATGTTTTGACGTCTTTGTTTGGGTTTTACCTCCTTGTCTGGTTTTGCAGTGTTTAGTTGTTGTTCTCAGTCTTACCTTGGCTGAAATTAATTATCTCTATTTATAAAATGTAGATTAATAGACACAATGAATTCTTTGCGGGCTGCTAATAGAGTTTTTGTCCAATAATTGTTTGATGTGTGTGAGACAGGAGCTAGCTAGCTAGCTTGAGTCATTAGCATATATATGCATAAAGTGTGAGGTCTTTCTCCAGTTTTATATTTCCAACTTTCATTCTTAAGTCCCCACAGTTGAAAAATCCTAAATGCAAATGCATGTCTTACTCTTTGATTTTCATAAACAAACACGATTGCTTGCTAAAAAAGTTTTATTATGTGTAGGGTGTAGTTAGAACCACACAATTTTGTGTGCTTTTGCCATCTTTTACTATCAAATCCAAGCCTTCGGTCACATACTTTGATATTGGAGGTTGGAAAGCAGTAGAAAATGATCCTATTTGTAATAATTCATTTTCTATTATATGTAACATATAGGTGTGCTAAACATTAAGTCACATACGACAACATTACTTTAGCCCTTCACACATACAATAACGATAGAAGCAACAAGATTGACCCAAAAACATACTCCCCTTCAAAATTCAAAATCCAGCCCGACCCAAAAATCCGTCCAGTGCACCTCATTTTGCAAAAATTTTCCCCCGAATTTTCAAAGTCCTCTTCACTGTTCTCAGAGAAAGAGAGAGATATAGAGAGTTGTTCAATGGAGAAGAACAAGACCACTGAGGGAAGCAACGACAACAACATGCCAACAACGAGAAGCTTGTTGATGGCTATGATGACGTTGGTGCAAGGGCGAGGATACTACTATTATTGCTACTGATTTCAATCGCTTTCTCTGTGTTGGGGTTAGGGTTTCAATCTCTCTCTATAGAGATTGCTTTTGTGTTTTGCTTTGGTTTCTTTGTTGCTATATAATGAATGTTGTTTTAATGGTGTAGAATGTCGTTGGAGCAGAGAAGGTGGCAGTTGTAGTTGTGAATCCATAGGTGCTACTTGAAGCTCCGGATGACGTCCACGATGGAGACACATTGTGAGTTTCCTTTCTAGCTTAACTCCTATGATGTTTTGAAAATTGTTTGGATGTATTTCAACTAATGGCAATTGCAAAGGATAGGATAATTTTTTTTTTTTAAAAAAAAAAAAAAAATCAAAATAGCATTATTTTTTTATGAAATTTTGCTTGCATTTACACAGTTGTCGGGAATTGCCTCATAAGCGGCTCGGTCTCGGTCGTACCAAGCACAAGGGCAAAGAATTGATGGATTCGTGAGCTTTCTTTCCCCGTGCACATGTTTTGACGTCGTTGTTTGGGTTTTGCTTCCTTGGCTGATTTTGCACTGTTTAGTTGTTGTTCTCAGTCTCACCTTGGCTAAAATTAATTATCTCTATTTCTATAACATAGATTAATAGACACAATGAATTCTTTGCGGGCTGCTAACAGAGTTTTAGTCCAATAATTGTTTGATGCGTGTGAGATAGGAGCTAGCTAGCTTGATTCATCAGCATATATATGCATAAAGTGTAAGGTCTTTCTCCAGTTTTATAATTTCAACTTTCATTCTTAAGTCCCCACTATTGAAAAACCCTAAATGAAAATGCATGTCTAACTCTTTGACTTTCATAAACAAACACAATTGCTTGCTAATAAAGTTTTATTATGTGTAGAGTGTAGTTGAAACCATAAAATTTTATGTACTTCTGCCATCTTTTACTATCAAATCCAAGTCTTCAATCACATACTTTGACATTGGAGGTTGGGAAGAAGTAAAAAATGATCCTATTTTGTAATAATTCATTTTCTTTTATATCTAAGAATTTCTGCCATGCTATCCTAATTCACTTGGCAATATACTCCATACTTCAGGAATACCAAGAATTCGATTACCACTATATTAACATATAGGTGTGCTAAAAATTAAGTCACATAAAAAAAAAAAAAAAAATTATAGCACAAAGAGTTAGTAGCATTACCTGGCCCAACCTGAAACACATTAATTTCACCCCCATTAGCTTTTATCAATCAGCTTCCTTTTTTTACAGAAAATATAACTCTTGGCAGAGTAGCATTTCCAAGACTATTTAACTTTACAAAGAACTATTAGAACTTTTAAAATTGTCCCCATATTTTCACACATTAGTAACAGAACAATGATTTAATGCAATATTACTAAAAGATAACACTGAAAGAAGAAATATATCATAGCTAACCAAAGCGGTAAACAAACAATCTTTGTCTGTTTGCATGTAAACACTAAACAAAATTATTTCGTCTCACAAATTCCTCATGTTTGTGTTAATTATGACCCCTAAATCACTGCAGTCTGAATGATGATCAAACTCTAGACAGATTCAACCTAATGTTGTTTTCGTTGGACTCCTTGAGCTATAAGTTAGCCTACTAGAGACACAAGTACAATCATGCACAGGTTATTATCTTAAGAGAGATCTCTAGCAAGCTTTTCAGTGAACCCATGCAACTCAAGCTCAACTATATCTTTGCGAGCAAAGAACCAAGATTGGCAGAGTAGCTAGTGTTAGGTGGTCTTGGGCCTCTCTCAACCCCAAAAGCTAGCTCAAGAGGTGAAGCTTTCCCTCACACTTATAAACTGACCACCAGCCCCTTCCACAACCGATGTGGGACAACCCCAACAATCTTCCCCTCACACATCGGGACCTGGGTCGGAGCAGGGACAACCCGTTTCTCCCGTGGACTGTTGGGCCGAGACTTGTTGGTAAACCTGGGCTCTGATACCAGTTGTTGGGAGATTAAAGCGATATGGAATTTATAGCAAGAGCACATTAATATACATAATTGAACACAACTCTAGCTCAAAAGCCTAAGCTAATGGGCTAAGGTCCACTTAGGTATATTAAGCACTCTCTTCTTTTATATTTTCTCAATGTGGGACACAACACTCACAAGTGCACTCACAACACTAGCCAATCAAAATTGATGTTCTGATGCTGACACAGAACATCAGCATCTTTGAAATTTAATCAAACAAAGTCTGCAGCCCTTCGCACATACAACAATGATAGAAACAACAAGAAGCCTGACCCAAAAACATACTCCCCTTTTATGCGCCTCCCACCTCCATGTCACCTTGTTCTCCACCCTCAACATCATTTGTCATACCAATCAAACTCAATTGCCATGATATGGCCTTTTTGTCTATGCACCAACCACAGGTGCGTGTTACGATCCTTGTATCCCAATCTGTTCTACCCAATGTTTGTAGGTTTCGGTGCAACTTTAGGTGTTTATCCTTCCCTCTTTCATGAATTTTTTTGTCTTTATTTCTGGCCATCCCAAACAAAATTTCTTAGCTCCATCCTTGGCTTTCGGGGTGGAGCCAATGAGGGGTTGAGTCAAGCTCCATCAATATTTTCTTGTGTAATCCTTGTGCTGCAACTTTTTCCAATCCATAGGCAGCTCCATTCATCTCTCTGTTTACATTCTTGATAGTCTATCTTCGAAAACCATGTAAGACGGCCTGTATATCATTAACCACTTGTCCACACCGACTCCAATGTGGTCTTGGTTCGTTGATTCGTTGTACTACCACCTTTGAATCCCCTTCAAGGATAATTTTATGTAACCCCAGATCCCGTCAAAACTACACAGCACATAAAGCCCTCCAAGCTTCTGTTGTCGTAGGATCTGGACAATCCTTCATAGGTTTGGTAAGCGCTGCACAGACCAACCCGTTGTGATCCTTGACAACAACACCACAACCCCTCCTCTTGCTATTTGCCAACTTATCCAGGGCCGTTTGGGAGTGCGATTTTAATAAATGCAATTTTAAAAATTACATTTTTTAAATTGCTACTTTTTAAAATCACACAAGCATTTGGTAAAACATGTTAAGAAATACTTTTTTTATCAATTAAATGTTTGGATAACATTAGCATATAATTGCGATTTTATAGCCAAATAGGTAAATATTGTCCCCAATATTTTTTTAAGCGAAATTGTGATTTTGATATTATATTCGCACTTTTTCAAATAATCACATTATAGTCAGCTTATTGAAATCGCGGATTTTTCCACAATTTTAAAATTTTTGTTTTTAACATCGCAATCCCAAACACTCCAAAATTGCAATTTGATTTAAAAACGCAGATAATTTATTTAAAAACACACTCCTAAACGAACCCTAAAGTCGACATAATCACATTATAAACCTAATAAATTGTGTTTTTTTTTTTGACATGTTCACACAAGGGAAGAGAGATGAGGGATTCAAACTAATGAGCTCCGCTTCATTAGGCATTAGTGTGCTCCGCTTTATTAGGCGTGCTCCACAATCGATTGAGCTATCCCTTGGGGACTAGTAAATTGTGTTTTGTTAAATTATATTTTTATATTGAGTAATGTTATATGCAAGACTAATATCCCCTAAAAGTGATGTGACCTTTAAAATTACTATTGGATTAAAATTTAATAATATTACATTCCCAAATCTAATGATAAATTTAAGGGAAAGCTACACTTTACCCTCCAAAGTTTGGGGTCATTTTCAATTCAACCTCAAAAGTTTCAATTTTTGTAATGCACCCCTCCAAACTTTCAAACTTTTGCAATTCGACCATTCTAATTTTTTTTTCCCAAAATGCCCCTATCCAAAGTTTTTTTTTTTTTTTTTTTTTTTTTTTTTTTTTTTTAAATAAAAAAATTAAAGGGTGGCTAGCCACCCCAGTTGGGCTTGGGGGTGGCTTCGGCCACCTCAGACCGGCCTCCCATTAATTTTTTTAATTATTATTTTTTTAGGAAAAAATATAATTTAGACCCCAAATTACCAACCATTTCATTGTAGCTCCATAATGTTCAAAAAGTGATAAAATAGCTCCCAGACTACCAAACAGTTGCAATTTGGCCACTTTGTTAGTCATTACCGTCAAATTGGATGGAAAATTCAATACTACGTTGTTTTGGCAAAGTTAAGTTGCTAAAATGCCATTTTGCAACTGTTTGGTAGAATAATTGGTAGTTTGAGGAGTTAAATTATATTTTTTCCTTTCATTTTTCTAATAACCTAATATTTTTTTTAATATGATTTTTTTTTCGAAATGGCATTTTAGTAACTTAACTTTGCCAAAACGCGTAGAAGCTAAGTTAACAAACATATATAAAATATTACTTATCTAAAATCTTGCACTTGTGCATTTTGTAATTTGTGGAACAGGAGATTCCATTTTATTTTATTTTCTTTCAATGAACCCCCCATTTAAATTATTGAGAAAATAATAATTGGCTTCTGATAATCTTCAACATAAAAATTGTCAAATTAAGCTCCGCAACAAAATTGAAATTTGACTCCTTTTTTGATGTTTACATCATAAGAGAAATTGCTGCAAAAGGTAATTACACGATTCTTTTATTTCTTTTATTGCTGGCAGTGAAATGGTGAACACTGACGATGATTGAAATTTGACACAGAGAAGCGCCTCATTGCGAAAACAACTCTTCAAACGAGAGATTTGTTCTTCACTCAGAAACTTGCATTCCTCTGTTCAACTTCACAACAACATAGCCAACCAGAGCTTTGTAGGCTCATACGATGACCCTTGAGGAAAATTGGGCGAGGCAGATACAATCCTCAAATGCCACCCACAATTTCTCTAGCAAATTGGCGCAAAGGATCCCAATGGTTTGAAGTGAACCGCAAGGTAGTCATTCACATCATTTCTTCCATAAATGCAGGATAATTAATTTTTGGAGAAACTTCACTTTGATTCCTTGAACTTTCATACGATTTTACAAATCCCTTTTAAACTTTACAATCTTTCACTTTTGACCCCTAAACTTTGAATTGCTTTCAATTAGAACACTTTCGTTAATTTTAGCGGTTAAAAATACAAAAAAAAGGACCAAAATATCCTTGATTTTTGTATTTTAAATAAATAAAAAAAAGCGTTTTGAAAGTTAGAATTTTATACGAAAGTCAGGGGTATAAACATCATGTAATGTTTAAAATTTGACAGAGGAGTCTATATTGAGAGCAATTGAAAATTCAGGGATCCAAAGTGAGAGATTTTAAAGTTTGAGGGGATTTTGTAAAGTCGTGTAGAAGTTTAGAGGGCTAAAGTAAAGTTTCCCCTTATTCTTTCATTCAAACTTACTCCAATATGTCCAAGGTATAACAACTTTCTAATTTTGAGAAAATGTAATGTTTTCTAGGTATTACATTTTTTCATGAATAAAGTTTTTATCCAAATTAAATTGAAAGAATTAATTCTTCAACTTAGTTTATTAATTGACATGTGTCCAAAATAAATATGATTCTCTTTTTTTTTTTTTTTTGACATATCCACATAAGGAAAGAGGGAGGAATGATTCAAACTTGTGATCTCCGCTTCATTAGGCGTGGTCTACAGCCGATTGAGCTATCCATTGGAGACAAATAAATTCTCAAATGCAGTTTGAACGCATTCAATTTAATAGATGGAGTTTTTTAAAAAAATTCATACAACTCAATTTGAAAGAAACTTAACTCTATCTTTTTATTTATTATTATTATATTTTTTTTATGAACTAATAATATGATAAAAGTCATATATATATATATCCCGTGGAATTTTCTTAGTTTCATATAAATGATGAACTCTCATTAAATTTCATCCGTCGGATTTATCAAGCATGTAAGTTTTACATATGAATAGTTTAGTTTTACATGTGTGTATTTAACTAGTTAATTGATCAGTTAAGCTTATTAATTACTATATATGAACATCATGTCAGTGACGTCACCTACTAGGTGCGAAGAATTGCATGCAGCATGGTGGCCGGATTTTCACAATAGCCCTCCCCTTTGAAAGTCAAAATCCAGCTGACCCAAAAATTTGTCCCGTACACCTCATTTTGCAAAAATTTCCCCCCAATTTTCAAAGTCCTCTTCACAATTTTTTTGAAAAATGTGTTATAGTCTTTCAAGTTGGTTGGTCTTGGCTCAATTCTACGCTTTAAGATCATTTTCTCGAATCAAATATGCACCAACTTCGAGTCAAGAAATAGATAAATAAACGCATCGTTTTGCATTAATTGGGGCATTCTTATTATTATATCTCGATACGTTTGAATGAAAAACCTCCTTAATAATTGCTTAAATTAAAATTCAATTATTCAATTAAAGTAGAGAAGTACTTTGGAATTCGCAAGGGATTTACTTGCCTATGTATTGTCTCATTTGATCTTTTTAAGTCCCTTTTCACCCTGACCACTTTTGCCACATTTTGTAAAATGTTCGAGCACATTTGACCGCTAAATTATATAAATTTAAAGAGAACTCTTGCCATACGGTCATGGCATAAAGGTGAGGTTTTTTGCCTACCACAAGTTGATACATCAACAATTTAAGAAAAATGTACAAATTTAAAATGAGAACAAAACACCCAATTAAGCAACCAAATAAATGATCAATTGCCCAAACGCCGCCACCCACCGCCACCTCCGGCGAACAAACGCCGCAACCCACCACCCACCTCCGGCGACTTGGAGAATATTTTAAATGGAAGGTTTTAAAGAGTATTGAAAGTGGTTGGATCTACCAAACTGTTTAAGATTGAGATCTTAAATTAAGACTGAGATCGTTAATTAATTAACAATTGATATTAAATAATTAAGATAATTATTTATTCTAACTTAAGATTGAGATCATTAAATAATTAAATATTGAGATTAAATAGTTAGGGTAATTATTTAATCCTTTTTTTATATAAATGGTTAACTCTCTGATCCTGTAAGCCTAACATCTGGTACTTCTCCTGCCTCCTCGTTACAACATAATGAATTCCTCTCTTTCACTCTCTTTTTTCTTTAGCTTTTCTGCTATTAAGCCTAACCTTTGGTACTTCTCCTGCCTCCTCCTTACAACCTAATGAATTCCTCTCCTTCCTCCTCTTTTTTCTTTAGCTACTTCTTCTGCCTCCTCACTACAACCTAATGAATTCCTCTCCTTCCTTCTCTTTTTTCTTTAGCTTTTCTACTATTAAGTCTAACCTCTCGTACTTCTCCTGCCTCCTCCCTATAACCTAATGAACTCCTCTCCTTCCTTCTCTTTTTTCTTTATCTTTTTTGCTATTAAGTCTAACCTCTGTTACTTCTCCAGCCTCCTCCCTATAACCTAATGAATTCCTCTCATTCCTTCTCTTTTTTCTTTAGCTTTTCTGCTATTAAGTCTAACCTCTGTCACTTCTCCTGTCTCATCCCTACAACCTAATGAATTCATCTCCTTCCTTCTCTTTTTTCTTTAGCTTTTCTGCTATTTTGTTTTGGTATTAAAAGTCAGATCTATCGCACTCGACATCCTTCGCCATCCATGCAGGCCTCTCCACCCTCCACCGGTCCTCACTTCTAGATGTGTACCTCACGTTCCGTTGTGGCATGCGTGGGCTGAACACGTCGACGCTCTTTTTAGTTTATTACAACATATTGTACGCTCTTTTACCCCTATTCCTTTGGATATCTATACTTTGTATCTCTTTTGGCATATGGAGACTTCCATATCTAGATCTAGATCCAAGTTACACTCAATACTAATGTTATTTGTCATTCAATTCTTAAATGGTACTCATCTATTATTAGTTCAAATTTTCTTGATATCTCCAACTTCTTCGAAAGCTAGTCATAAATAAACCAGTATGAATATGAGTTACATCAGTGACACTCACCTGATTTTGAATCAATTACGTTGGTAATATTTTTCACTTACTTTCCATCACGTGAAACGGGTTTCTCTTGCATTAAGCATGTTATATATTTTTATTACACCTCGGTCAGATTTTCTTCTTCAATTCCTACCTTTCAATGTAGTATTTTTTTTTGGTTTTTGTGGCATCTGATATAATTTCTTTTCAGTTTCATGGAATGACAATCAGATATGGCCTAATGCTCTTAATATTGCCGACTGTCATCATATCTGTAGCGAAACTTGTGTCTGGTGAAAGCTTTGAACATCCAATATGGAAGCTGACTGATCCTCTTCCATTAGGTGATGATGGAAGCTCAGTGGAAGCAGTGCTTAGAAAGAACCCACTACAAAAAATCAATTATTTAGTAACTGACCATTAGTAACGTTTTGATTGCCTTAAAACGTTACTAATGGATGGTAATGTGCCAAAAACGTTACCAATGGCACGTTACTAAACTACTGGTTGCNTTTTTTTTTTTTTTTTTTTTTTTTTCCGGACACCGTTAACGTTACTAACGGGGTAACGTTTTTAAAGTGCCACATTACTCCATTGATAACGTGCCACTTCCACAACCTTACTAAAACTTAAATAATAAATTAAAAAAAAAAATCCCATCACTTCGTTCAGCACCGACGCCGTATCTGTCTGCACCATTTCAATTTCTCAGTTTCAATTTCCAATCATCATTGCATTTGCAATGCCATTCAAATATATATCTATTTTCTGTAAATAGGCGTTGAATACAAATGTCGAGGAGTCCGAGATAAGAACCATAGCTACCAGGTGGCGAAGGATGATGATCTTGTGCAAAAACAAATTCCATTCCATCTCCGGCACCGGCCAGTGGAATTCGGGAAGGAAGAAATCCTAACAGTGAAGGTGCGTGGTTGAGATAATCGCCGGCCATGCAAGCACAGAGTGGGCGTATAGAACCCAGCCAACCCTGTTGAGCAGCAGAGTTGGTGAGCTCGAATTGCCCTGTTGTTGTGGGTCCGGCGTAATGCTCAAATACCCATCGCCTACAATCACAGAACCCATGCACATCCACGGGAGAAACAAGCAGCTGCAATGTTGTGATTCGTTCTCCCAGCTTCTCCTTCCTCTGATGAGCAACATAAAGTTTAATTATTTAGAAGAAATAGCGACATGCAATGCAATATGTGTGTGATAGAGCTAGATAGAGAGAGAGGCAGAGACTTTTGCATGGCCGGCCGGGGTGGGGGTGGGATTCTCCGTTTTCGGCTTTTTAGAGGTTCTCTGACCTGCCACCGTAGCTGTGGTGATGATGCTCATGCACTGCACCAATTCCTGGCCCGACCCATTTCGCTTTTTCTGCCAAAATCATAAAGAAATAAAACCAATACATATTAAAAGCTCTGCTTTTATTTGCCAAACAAGCTTAAAAACAGAGTACATACAGTTGCAGAAGATTTCCTTGTAGTCAGAGCTTGAAGAAAAAGAAAGGAGGGTTCTAGGCCAAAGCTTACAAAAATGGCGGAAAAAAGAAAAAAGGAAGGAGGGAAAAGCTTGAAGAAAAAGAAAGGAGGGAAAAGCTTGAAGAAAAAAGAAAGAAGGAGGGAAGCTTTAAAGCGAGCTAATTAATGCGTGCGGAAGGAGGAAAAAAAGAAAAAGGGAGCTAATTCATGCAGGGGATGGCGCTAGCAGAGCTGCCGGATGGGACGCATGAGGCTCGAGGGGGAGGGTTTTTGAAAGTTTGAAATATATAACCATTGGTAACGTTTGAGGATTCAAATGTGGTAACGTTTGACCAAATGGTAACGTTTGAAACCTCAAACGTTACCACCTTCTTAATAAAAAATAATAAAAAATAAAAAATAAATTATATAATATAAAAATATATAAAATTTATAAATTATTTTTTTATTTTTGGTAACGTTAGAAAATTCAAACGTTACCAACTTTTCAATAAAAAATAATTAAAAATAAAAAATAAAAAATATAATATAAAAATATATAAAATATATAATAAATTTTTACTTTTAGTAACGTTTGAAAATTCAAATGTTACCAAATATAATTTTTTTTTTAATTTTTTTAAAATGTCCCTAGCTAGCACTTACCAAATTGGTAACGTTGTACATGTGCACACGTGCCACGTTACTATTGGTTATTTAAAAAAAAAAAGAGTTAATGTATATTATAAATACATTAATAATATTAATAATATATAAAATATTTTAAATTTGTAATTAATGCTATTAATTATATTTTAATAGTTATGATATATAGCGTTTGCTTGGTGCAGATTTGAATGTTTAAACTGCTGGTTAGTCATGGAGTAGCGGATGTGTTTGGATTGGGTTAATTGGTTGGCTATTGATGCCTGTATTTGAAATTCTGTTTTGTGACTATGTAGTTTTGGCTACGGTTATTTTAGGGCTTGTCCTGTGATTGTAAGAGCTTTTGCTCTTGATTTCTTTGGAATGAGAATAAGTTCTTTCCCTTCAAAATAATAATAATAATATCTATAATATTATAACTACAAATTAACCCTATACTATTAATTATATTTTAAATTTATAGGGTTAATTAATTTATTATAGTTAAATTAATTATATATTAACTATAAATTAATTTAGTATAATAAATTAATATATTACTTATAGTATTAGTTATAGTACATATTAATATATTATACATATATACTACTTTAATTAATACTATTAATACTACAATTAATACTATATATATAGTTATGTATACATATATATTATATAATGTTGGCAAGGGTTAATTAATTAATGTTGGATATATATATATATATATATATTGGAGGAGGAACGATTTATATATTTTATATAATTAATACTATTAATACTAAATATATATACTATATATATTTATGCAAATTTTACTATATAAACTATATATATAGTAATTAATGAAACCTAGCTAGAATTAATATATATATAGCCAACATTAATTAATATATACACAATAATATAATTAACATATATTTTTTTATTAAAAAACCACTAGTAACGTGGCACAATTGGTAACGTGGCACATGTGCCACGTTACTATTGGCTATTTTTTTTTAAAAAAAAAATTGGTAATTAATTTCATTTATGTCTATATATATAATTAAGTTACATATATATAGTAACCCTAGGCCTAGCGTTAATAATTAATACATATGTATATATAGCTATATATATAGTCTATATTAATTATAGTATTAATTAATTCTATAGTATTAATTATAGTACTTATTAAAATTTGACAATATTTAAATTAACCCTAGCTAGCATTAAAATAATTAACTAATAAATATATATTAATTAAATTTTTAATTTTTAATTAATGCTATTAATTATATTAGTAATTAATTATATATTACTGATAGTAGTAATTAATTATAGTACTAATTAACTATATATTAAGTATAGTTATAATCAATTATAGTACTAATTAATTATATATTAATTATAGTACTAATTAACTATATATTAAGTATAGTACTAATTAATTATAGACTAATTATAGTTGTAATTAATTATATATTAATTATAGTAGTAATTAATTATATATTAATTATAGGAGTAATTAATTATATATTAATTAAATACCAAAGGTAACGTGGCATATGTGCCACGTTACCAAATTGGTAACGTTGCACGTGTGCAAAGTTACCTTTGGTATTTAAAAATAAAAAATAAAAAATTTGCTTCATTTCATTTTTTTTTTTTTACTTCATTTTATATATGTTAGTTGGACATTAATTATATATTAGTAATTAATTATATATTACTGATAGTAGTAATTAATTATATATTAATTATAGGAGTAATTAATTATATATTAATTAAATACCAAAGGTAACGTGGCACATATGCCACGTTACCAATTTGGTAACGTTGCACATGTGCCACGTTACCAAATTGGTTACCTTTGGTATTTTAATTTTATTTTTTTATTTTTTTTGCTTCATTTCATTTTATTTTATTTTTTGCTTCATTTTATTTATGTTAGTTGGACATTAATTATATTAGTAATTAATTATATATTACTTATAGCAGTAATTAATTATATATTAATTATAGTACTAATTAACTATATATTAAGTATAGTTATAATTAATTATATATTAATTATAGTACTAATTAACTATATATTAAGTATAGTACTAATTAATTATAGACTAATTATAGTTGTAATTAATTATAGAAGTAATTAATTATATATTAATTAAATACCGAAGGTAACGTGGCACATACCAATTTGGTAACGTTGCACATGTGCCACGTTACCAAATTGGTATGTGCCTGGTAACGTTGCACGTGTGCCATGTTACCTTTGGTATTTTAAAATTTTTTTTTTTTGCTTCATTTTATTTATGTTAGTTGGACATTAATTATAGTAGTAATTAACTATATATTAAGTATAGTACTAATTAATTATATATTAATTATAGTACTAATTAATTATATACTAATTATAGTAGTAATTAACTATATATTAAGTATAATACTAATTAATTATATACTAATTATAGTTGTAATTAATTATAGTAGTAATTAATTATATTAATTAATTATATACTAATTAAGCACCAGCGTAATTAACTTGTTTATTTTTGTGAATTAGCTAGCATTAATACAAACTTAGCTAGCATCAATATTGTTTCTATTAAAATTTGACAATATTTAAATTAACCTTAGCTAGCATTAATATAAGTATAATATATATATATAGTAATCCTAGCTAGCTAACTAAAAAAAAAAAAAAAGAGGGGGAAAAGAAGAGAGGGGCGCGGGATGAATGAAAAAAAAGAGGGGGAATCTGAAGATGAGAAAAAAAAGCTGTGCGGGATGAGAGAGAAAAGAAGTGGGGGAAGAGAAGACAAAAATAATAAAAAAAAAAACCATCAGTAACGTTTGGTAATGTTACCAACTTTACCAAATGGTAACGTTTTAAATGTCAAACATTACCAAAATAAATAAATTATAAATTATATAATAAAAAATATATAAAAAAAGGGGAAGAAAAAACATAAATAAATAAGGAAAAACCCATTAGTAACGTTTCAAAATTGAAACGTTACTAAAATAAATAAATAAATAATAAATTATATAATAAAAAATATATAAAAAAGGGAGAAGAAAAAAAATAAATAAATAAGGAGAAAAACCATTAGTAACGTTTCAAAATTGAAACGTTACCAAATGGTAACGTTTTAATTTTGAAACGTTACCAAATATATCATTTTTTTTTTAATTTTTAAAACTTTCCATTAGTAACTTGTCAATTTTGACACGTTACTAATGGACCATTTTTTTGTAGTGACCTTGACATCCATTATATATACGTTTGCACTAAGGTTGATAGTAAATTTCTCAACTTAGCTCTTTCACTTTCTATGTTCCTATTCACAAATGCCTAACACTTGTAGAAAATTCATGGTTAATTATTTACATACTCTAGCTTGGGAAGGTTTGTTTCACTTGAGATGGGTCCAAGGTGTATCTTGTAATTATGATTTAATAAGCTTTTCTCATCTCTTTCCTTTTCCTTTTCTTTTAGGACCTTTCTTTGAAGGCAAGCCTGAAGCCTGAAATGGCAGTCGACTGAAAGGATTGTAATCAAACTCCTATTGCATTGTAATGGTGAAGTTTTGTATTTCTCAGTGTTTCAAACATTTGCCGAGCACAAGATTATGGTAGGAGTGTGTTGATTCAATTTTCTTTTAAAGTTTTTAAGAGAAATCAAGCAACTAATTTGTTTGTCCTCATGTCCTACATGTTGAAATATTTTCAAAATAAATAAATATATATATGTATATTATTTTTTGTCTTGGGGAATATTTTAAATGAAAGGTTTTAAAGAACATTGAAAGTGGTTGGATCTGTCAAACTATTTAAGATTGAGATCTTAAATTAAGATTGAGATATTTAAATAATTAACTATTGAGATTAAATAATTAGGATAATATGGGTAAATCACTTTTTCCTGGACGAGTTGGATTTATATGAACATAATCCGACGAGCCTCCAAGGTTGGTATATATATATATAAAATTTTGTTTTAGGAATAAAAGGACTAATTGTATTCTTTCTTTTAATAAATTCAGATTGCTACCATGATAATGGGATTGGGAATTATTACATTCTCACCCAACAATGAATACAAGAAGAAAAAATTATAAAAAAAATAAAAGATATATTCGAAGACAAAATTATAAGAGGAGGAAAAGATGGTTTCTGGAAAGAATATGAGAGGTCAAAGAGAATTGGAGATGAGAAAAGAGAGAGTCTTGCGTTGAAATCTAAATTCTTTTGGAAGCCTAAGGTGGATAAGTGGTGGGTGATGATAGAGTTTAGGGAGGAGAAGCCAAGTAGCATGGCTGTATGCAACTTCTATGAGCTGGATGCAAGTAAGTTGTGCGTTGATGTTTTCCCTCTTCATCACTATTATTTAAGCTTCGTATCAATTCTAATGCTATTATATTTGTGTTTTAGACGAACAATGAGTCATCACCAAAAGAGACAAAAGATTGGCTTTAGAGGAGGAACGTTGTATCAAGAAAAAAGAATGACTTAAGAGGAGGAACGTTGCATCAAGAAAATAGGCTAAAGACTGGTTCAAGCACTTTCCTTTTGTTGATGCTTTTTTACATGTATAGGTCGTGTGCCACTTGAACAACTCAAAAGTTAAATCTATTGAACTGGCTTTTTTTTTTTTTTTTGGATACAAAGGAAAAAAAAAAGTACATTTGTAGGCAAATTAATTCAAATGATAGTAAGGCAGTATTTTGAATATTAATGCAATGTCTACTATCATTTGAATTAATTTTTCCTAAAATGTTTTTTTTTTTTTTCCTTTGTATCCAAAAAAAAAAATAGTCAGTTTAATAGGTTTGAGTTGTTCTAGTGACACATGACCTATACATGTAAAAAAGCATCAACAAAAGGAAAGTGCTTAAACAGTCTTTAGCCTATTTTCTTGATGCGATGTTCCTCCTCAAAAGTCATTCTTTTTTCTTGATGCGACGTTCCTCCTCTGAAGTCAATCTTTTGTCTCTTTTGGTGATGACCCGTTGTTCGTCTAAAACAAAAATATAATAGCATTAGAATTGATACGAAGCTTAAATAATAGTGATGAAGAGGAAAAACATCAATGCACAACTTACTTGCATCCAGCTCATAGAGGTTGCATACAAGCTGTTATGCTCACACTTGGTATCCAGTTACATTCTTGGAGATGAAAACATAGGAAGGGTTAAATCTGGTAAAGTGGACAAGGATCTTATTATTTATTTATTTTTACAGTGAAATTTCATTCATTCAATAAAACAAAAGCATTAAAAATTACAACTTTCAACATGTCTTACATCATGAATAAAACAAGTGTCGTCTCTATTTCAAGCTATCATTTTATGGTAGTTTTTTTTTTTTTTTTTCATCTAATGGCAGGACATAGGTGGTAGAATAAAATTTAGATAGGATTGTAATCAAACTCCTATTACATTGTAATGGTGAAGTTTTGTATTTCTCAGTGTTTCAAACATTTACCGAGAACAAGATTATGGTAGGAGTGTGTTGATTCAATTTTCTTTTAAAGTTTTTAAGAGAAATCAAGCAAATAATTTGTTTGTCCTCATGTCCTACATGTTGAAATATTTTCAATATATATATATTATTTGTTGTCTTGGGGAATATTTTAAATGAAAGGATTTAAAGAGCATTGAAAGTGGTTGGATCTATCAAACTATTTAAGATTGAGATCTTAAATTAAGATTGAGATCTTTAAATAATTAACGATTGAGATTAAATAATTAGGATAATATGGGTAAATCACTTTTTCCTGGACGAGTTGGATTTATATGAACATAATCCGACGAGCCTTCAAGGTTGGTATATATATATAAAATTTTATTTTAAATTTTATTTTTAGGAATAAAAGGACTAATTGTATTCTTTCTTTTAATAAATTCAGATTGCTGCCATGATAATGGGATTGGGAATTATTACATTCTCACCCAACTACAAATACAAGAAGAAAAAATTATAAAAAAAATAAAAGATATATTCGAAGACAAAATTATAAGAGGAGGAAAAGATGGTTTCTGGAAAGAATATGAGAGGTCAAAGAGAATTGGAGATGAGAAAAGAGAGAGTCTTGCGTTGAAATCTAAATTCTTTTGGAAGCCTAAGGTGGATAAGTGGTGGGTGATGATAGAGTTTAGGGAGGAGAAGCCAGGTAGCATGGCTGTATGCAACCTCTATGAGCTGGATGCAAGTAAGTTGTGCGTTGATGTTTTCCCTCTTCATCACTATTATTTAAGCTTCGTATCAATTCTAATGCTATTATATTTTTGTTTTAGACGAACAATGAGTCATCACCAAAAGAGAAAAAAGATTGACTTTAGAGGAGGAACATCGTATCAAGAAAAAAGAATGACTTAAGAGGAGGAACGTTGCATCAAGAAAATAGGCTAAAGACTGGTTCAAGCACTTTCCTTTTGTTGATGCGTTTTTACATGTATAGGTCGTGTGCCACTTGAACAACTCAAAAGTTAAATCTATTTAACTGACTTTTTTTATTTTTTTGGATACAAAGGAAAAAAAAAAAAGTACACTTGTAGGCAAATTAAATTAAATGATAGTAAGGTAGTATTTTGAATATTAATGCAATGTCTACTATCATTTGAATTAATTTTCCTACAAATGTTTTTTTTTTTTTTTTTTTTCCTTTGTATCCAAAAAAAAAAATAGTCAGTTTAATAGATTTGAGTTGTTCTAGTGACACATGATCTATACGTGTAAAAAAGCATCAACAAAAGGAAAGTGCTTAAACCGTCTTTAGCCTATTTTCTTGATGCGACGTTCCTCCTTTGAAGTCAATCTTTTGTCTCTTTTGGTGATGACCCGTTGTTCGTCTAAAACAAAAATATAATAGCATTAGAATTGATATGAAGCTTAAATAATAGTGATGAAGAGGAAAAACATCACTGCACAACTTACTTGCATCCAGCTCATAGAGGTTGCATACAGGTTGTTATGCTCACACTTGGTATCCAGTTACATTCTTGGAGATGAAAACATAGGAAGGGTTAAATCTGGTAAAGTGGACAAGGATCTTATTATTTATTTATTTATTTATTTTTACAGGGAAATTTCATTCATTCAATCAAACAAAAGCATTAAAAATTACAACTTTCAGCATGTCTTACATCATGAATAAAACAAGTGTCGTCTCTATTTCAAGCTGTCATTTTATGGTAGTTTTTTTTTTATTTTTTTATTATTATTTTATTCTAATGGCAGGACATAGGTGGTAGAATTAAATTTAGATAGGATTGACAAAGTAATATGGGCGAAAATTGAGTACTATCTAAATGCTAATTTAAACACAACAATTAGTTTGTTTATAATGTCATATTAACGGTGGCCTTAGTTGATCTAACTAAATAATAATTTGACGGATTCTAGTTTATTAGCGATAAAATTATAGATTGTCTTATTCCCATGCACCATGCTAATTTAAATAATGATTAATTAATATCATAATTAAGGAATCGAAAATTTCCGTTTTTTGCAAAATTTATATTTGGTACAACTTGTTCAGTCCGGCAATCTGGCCACTCATCCCCCGTCATGCTAGGTTCGGGAGCAACCCAACCATGGCTAGCCTAAATTATGTATTTTTGAAACCCCCCACCCCCCCCCAACCCTTTCCCAATATCAATTAGAAATATATATATCGGTTTTTTTAAGACGAGGAACATAATTATATTTTTATTATAGGTTTGTAGGAAAAATAAAGGAAAGTCTTAAATATAAGGTGACTTTGAATTCGGGAGTCAAATTTATAAAATTAAAAAAAAAAAAATTGATATCTTAATATAAAAAGGGAAAAATAAAAATAAAATATCAGTACATACATGTGGTTTACCTGATTTGCAATAAGTTCTTTCTTCTATCAAAATGTTTTGAAAGCTCTATTACGGTATATGCATAAATAGAAAATTATTCTCTGCCGTCAAATTTAATCAAAAAATTTGACCGATTTTATTAGTAGTATGTAACATTTGAGCCAATAAAATCACATGTATTACTCATAATATATATATATGTATTAGTTAGAGGTATGAAAATGAAAAGTATTGTGACCCTCCACTTTCGGCAGGAAGGTGGAAGACCCATTTATAACTACAAAACATAGGTGAGGAAAGTGAAGTTTGGAATTGGGTCCAAAAAAATGATTAGAAAAGTTTGGATTCATACAAAGCTGGCCATTTAAGCCAATTGACCCAACCCACCTCAACCATGAGACCACTCACACAAAAAGATCTAGCAAGAACTAGGGCTGGGCATGGGTCAGATTGGGACGAGTATTGGGCATTTCCGATACCTAACCCGCATGTTACAGGTATTAAAAATTAGACCCGAGACCTAGCTATAATGAACAGTTTCTGCCGGGACTTGGGTTTTGTTGGGCAGGGTGGATTTTGCCCACCCCCAGCAAGAACTAACAAAGGTCAGTTGTAAGATTTGGATGCATCATTGTTTTAACATTTAGAAAAGAAATAATGAAGGTTAAAGTTATTCTAGCATCAATTTGAACAAAGTTTTCCAGCACTTAGAGGCAATCCAAGAAAATTCTTCCAATTTAGTCAATTACATGTTCTAGGGTAAAGGTGGAAATTCATGTTCAAGTGTCTGACTCCAGTCGTTATTGAGGCATGGGTATAAAATTATATAGCTCAACCTTAACTCCATTTGATTTCCATTTAATCTCGTGTCAGGTTTGTATTGAGTTTGCATATCATGTCAAAAATTGATAGTCCAAATTGTTGCACGTCAAGTTCAAATCATATGGAGGCACAAGTATAAAACTATATAAGCCCATAACTTTATTATAGGACAAATATATGCTACACACTTCTCTCACACTTTCAAATGCACATTCCACGATGTAACATTCAAGATTATCATTACATTTTGAATAAATCACTATTAAATTTTAGATTTAGTGGTAATTTTGGATGCCACCGGAAAACCTTAGACTTCCGAAGGTTCTTTCCATGTAGATTGTGTTCCTAACAAGGCCACAACCAACGCCATCTCATCCTCCACCACAAAATTACAAGTGAGGAAACTTTTCACATAACAAAATAATTGTTAACTGTCATATGTTTTTTGTTTTTTGTTTTTGTTTTTGTTTTTTTTTTATGAATGAGTAAAATTTGACTAACCAAAAAACTCACATGCAGTACAAACATTCCAGCAAGTCAAATAGCTGGAAGAAATTCTGCAGCAAAATAGAACAAACTAAAATTATATGCTAATATTGCCATTTTATTTCCAAATTGCATTTTTTAATATCTTCTACCAATTACAAATCCCGTCCCTGTAACACACAGTTCATTTCAACAGATACTCTTGTCATAAAAACCTTTCTTTAAATTTCTTTAATCTGTTAAAAAAAGAAAAAAAATCTTTAATCATCTTCTTTGAACATCTATCACAAATTTGATTTTCCTGTTCAGTTCATTTATACCATGTATATTGTGCTCACAACAGCTTCAATAACAAAGTCTAGTAGCCAGCACTTATATATATAACATTTCAATTCATTCTCAATAAAATAAGAGTCTTATTTCCCACGTCAAGCAGGGAAGAATTGATAGGGAGAATGGATGCTTCCATGACTCTTTAGCTTCTCATTAAGGTTTCTATACAACATGTAAAAACAAAATCAATCTCTTCCACTTATAAAGAACAACCCAAAGAAGACACTAGTGTATCAGACAACAGAAATGGTACTTCATAGAAAGAAATAATAAGGAGAGAGAGAGAGAGAGAGAGAAGGTTATTTTTAAGAAAACCAATTCTTCCCATCTCTTCTCAATAATATCATTCCAAATGTTGGTAGACTTATAAGGCCCTCCTCATTCTTATGCTGCTGCAGAGATTTTAATGTGACAAAAAAAATGAATCCTAAATCTGAAAAGCTTTAGTTGAGGAGTATATGATGCTGAGGATACATCTAGTTCAACTTTCATAGCCTGATTTCAAGAAGTACCGAAAGGGGGCCATTGAAAATTTCAAAGAACACAGATTATATTGACCAATGCTTTGGAAGGAGCAAGTACAAGGGAAGGCATTTCACCCACACAAAGCATTGTGCAGGACATAATCCATGAGGCACAGCTGCTCAGGCCATTCAATTTCTACACCAAAAACATGAGAAATCATATATAATTCCAAAAAGTGGAATACAAAAAAGAAACTTACATGAAATAACAAATAGAATCAGAACATAAGCAATCGCAAATTACTTAATTACTACTAACTACATATTTGATTAAGACTGCATAACATTAAAGACAATGTTTTTAAAATGTTAAAGATGGATAACATGGCATAGAAGAAATGTTTCAAAGTTCAAACCGACATATGGGGCAAGAGCGATTCTTGGGCAACCATTTGTTGATGAAGCTCATGTGGAAAATATGACCACAAAGCGTCCTAGCCAGCTCCGTTACCTGATAGCAGGGCCGGCCCAATGGCTAGGCCACTTAGGTCGTCGCCTAGGGCTCTCAATAAATAAGGCCCAAAATGTTTTATAATAACGCCTCAAAAAAAATTTAATAAGGCCTATTTTTTTTAACTTACGGCCCATTTTTTTAAATAAGGCCCAAAAATTTTTCCCATAAAAAGTTAAGGCCTCTAAAATAAGGCCCCAAAAAAATTTTAATAAGGCCTAATTTTTTTTAAAAAAATAAGGCCCAAAAAATTTTCCCATAAAAACTTAAGGCCTCTAAAATAGGGCCCCAATATAATAAACCTATTATAAAATAAGACTAATTAACCAAAAAAAAACAAATATACCACATCATTTTTTTGTTTTTTTTTGTCTTTTTAATCCATCTATCTCTCTCTCCTCTGTCAGCAAAGAAGAGAGAACACAATTCATTTTTCTCAAAAAATGAGGAATACTAGCATCTCACCTATGTCGCCCTTTGTTCTCTCTCTCCCCTTCCTTCCTTCCTCTTCTTCCTTTTCTTCTCTTCTTTTCTTCCTCTCCCCCTCCGTGATACATCTCATCAATTTTCAAACAGGTTTTATTGTTATATTTTTGTAATTTATTTTATTATAATCCAAATATATATATTAAATCATATTTGTTTAATATGTTAATATTTTTAATCAACCATGTATACTAGAAAATATGTATCTAAATATGAAGTACTTAAAAAAAATTAAAGAAAAGAGAAAAGTAGAAAAACTGAGAAAAATAGAAAAACTGATGGAATCTCAAATAAGGGTTTAAATAAATTTGCTATTAGCAATAAACAAAATATTGAGAATAATTTAGTTGAAAAACTCATAAATGAATAATAAATTCATCAAAAAGAATTATTTTATTAAAAGATAATTAAAATATTATTGATGCTTCTAACTCTATTGTTATAAATATTTATGACCCTAATAGAATGCAACTAGCTAATGAAGAAACTTAAAAGTCATGAAACAACAATAAAGATATTACTAATCTGAATAAAAATATTAAAAAAAATAAATATTATTTAATTAATATTATTAAAATAAATTTTATTTAATTAATATTTAAATATTAAAAAAAATAAGGCCTAATTCCAAAATTTTTGCCCAAGGCCCAAATACATTGGGCCGGCCCTGCCTGATAGTGGAGACTTTCGAAACAAATAGCGCAGGTCCCATCATCTGCTCGTTCAAATGTCTCAAAGGCAAACTCAGCTGGCTCTACTTAGACAAAGCCTAAAGGATCATCGACGGTAACGGGTCTGGTGAAGGAATTCTTTAAGTCGAGCGAGAACGTCGATGCGTTCACCGAGAACCTCGGTGATAAAGCGGCCATTGACGATAAACAAGAAGAGTCCCTGGGTGTCTGAGAGCCCACTCGGCTCCCTTCCTACCTTCCGGAGCCTCTCGTTCCGCTCGTAAACTCGAAGCCTTTCCGTGTGCGCCTCTTCTTTCACGCAAACCATCTTTCTGTCTGTCTGTGTTTGCAGTCCGACTTTACAGTCTTATATAATGGGTCGTTACTCGTTAGGTATTTAGGTTGTATCTTGAGAAATTCGAGTTAAAATAAATGCCACCCGTGATGATTTTATTAAGGAAATAAAATAAATTATTATATTTTTAAAAAGTGATTTATTTATTTTATTTTCCTCTCAAAACAAAAAATAAAGTACAACTTGTTTTTCTTCCAAAACAAAAACAATTTGACGCTTCTTCTTCCTCTTGTCAAAGTGAAAGAAAATCTTAACTTTTTTAACTTATTTCGAATAATCTGAAATAAAAAAGAAAAATAAAATTGAAGCTTTTGATCTCATATGTTTTGCAAAAGAAATTTTGGAATATATATATTTCAAAATTACACAATCCTCTTCTTGAAAAAGCTTGGGTGTGACTCACACTGTGTGAGATTTTTTTCTTGAAGCTGCTATTTTTTATTTTTTTGGAATTATTGGAAGAAGTTAAAAAAGTTAAGATTTTCACGTTGACATGAGGAAGAAGAAGTGTAAATTGTTTTTGTTTTGGGAGGAAAACGAGTGGTATATTATTATTATTATTATTTTGTTTTGAGAGAGAAACAAAATAAATAAATCACTTTAAAAAAAAAAGAGACAATTTATGCGTTGTCTTTTTATTTGAGGAATATAATGAGTAATTAGACCATAAAATATGCCATTTGTTTTAATCCTTACATACTATGGACGGCCAGATTTAAAAATTTGGATAATTATCTTTCGTCTTCATGAACTACAGCGCCTTAACATTTTTTCATGAACTACCAATTATAACATTTGACTCTATCAAACTACTATCTTATAATACTTTCTCCCATTCCATCAATCAAATGGGTTAAAATTAAAGGTCAACGGTCATGTGACTTGCATGTGCCATTTTCAAATTTTTTCCTTTCACTTTTGCCCTCACTTCTCATGTGTTGGATTAGGGTTTAGGAAGATGTAAACGTTATTTTACTGATCTGAAGTGAGGGCAAAAGAGAAAATATATTTCGATGAAAACCATTTTACGTCGAAGTAAACTAAGTCTAAATTCCTTGATTTCTCTAATCTAATTGTGCGACCACATAATAGTTTTATCATAAGACCTAACAAACATATAAAATATTACTTATCTAAAATCTTGCACTTGTGCATTTTGTAATTTGTGGAATAGGAGATTCCATTTTATTTTATTTTCTTTCAATGAACCCCCCATTTAAATTATTGAGAAAATAATAATTGGCTTATGATAATCTTCGACATAAAAATTATCAAATTATGCTCCGTAACAAAATTGAAATTTGACTCATTTTTTGATGTTTACATCGTAAAGAGAAATTGCTGCAAAAGGTAATTACACGATTCTTTTTTTTTTTTTCTTTTATCGCTGGCAGTGGAATGGTGAACACTGACGATGATTGACACAAAGAAGCGCCTCATTGCGAAAACACTCCTAGACTCCTCAAACGAGAGATTTGTTGTTCTCTCAGAAACTTGCATTCCTCCAAAAAACAAAAAACAAAAAAAACTTGCATTCCTCTGTTCAACTTCACAACAACATAGCCAACCAGAGCTTTGTAGGCTCATATGATGACCCTTGAGGAAAATTGGGCGAGGCAGATACAATCCTCAAATGCCACCCACAATTTCTCTAGCAAATTGGCGCAAAGGATCCCAATGGTTTGAAGTGAACCGCAAGGTAGCCATTCACATCATTTCTTCCATAAATGCAGGATAATTAATTTTTTGAGAAACTTCACTTTTGTACTTTGAACTTTCATGCGATTTTACAAACTCCTCTTAAACTTTATAATCTCTTATTTTGGACCACTAAACTTTGAATTGCTTTCAATTAGAACACTTCCGTTAATTTTAGCTGTTAAAAGTACAAAAAAAGACAAAAACATCCTTGATTTTTGTTTTTAAAACAAAAAAGCATTTTGAAAGTTATAATTTTATACAAAAGTTAGGGGTATAAACATCATTGAACGTTTAAAATTTGACAGAGGGATCCACATTGAGAGCAATTAAAAATTCAAGGATCCAAAGTGAGAGATTTTAAAGTTTGAGGGAGTTTTGTAAAGTCGCGTAGAAATTTAGGGGGCCAAAGTGAGGTTTCCCCTCAATCTTTCATTCAAACTTACTCCAATATGTCCAAGGTATAACAACTTTCTAATTTTGAGAAACTGTAATGTTTTCTAGGTATTACATTTTTTCATGAATAAAGTTTTTATCTAAATTAAATTGAAAGAATTAATTCTTCAACTTAGTTTATTAATTGACATGTGTCCAAAATAAATATGATTCTCTTTTTTCTTTTTCTTTTTTTGACATGTTCACACAAAGGAAGGGGAGGGGGGATTCGAACTTATGACTTCCGCTTTATTAGGCATGATCTACAGCCGATTGAGCTATTCCTTGGGGACAAATAAATATGATTCTCAGATACAATTTGAACACATTCAATTTAATAGATTGAGTTTAAAAAAAATTCATACGACGCAATTTGAAAGAAACTTAACTCTATCTTTTTATTAGGGAAAAATATAAAAAAGCCCCCTTAACTACCAGCTATTTACGATTTAGCCCACTGAACTTTCAAAAGTAATAAAATGGCCCCCCAAACTATCTGACAGTTGTATTTTGGCCCCCTCCATTAGTTAAGACCGTCTAATTGGATGGAAAATACAAAACGACGTCGTTTTTTGGTATTAAGTTACTAAAATGCCCTTTTGGAAAAAAAAAAATCAATTTAAAAAATCCTCCCAAAAACGACGTTGTTTTGAAAAGAAAAAAAAAAAAGGAAAAAGAAAAGAAAGAAGAAGAAGACGCGAGGACACAGGCGAAGGACAAGTCGCCGGTGAAGCTGCTGGCTTGCACGGATCGAGGTTGCCGTTTGGGGGTGTCCGGAGGTTGCCGGCCAAGTAGATTATCGCAGGGTGAGGCTGGAGGTCGCCGGCCGAGTAGATTATCGCTGGTGAGGTTGGGTGCCGGCTTAGCGGGGTTGCCGGCGTGGCTTGATCGCTGGGTCGCGTGGGGAGATAGTGATAGTAGCTTTTGTGTAATTCTCATCCTCTCTGTCCTTGATGACTTTGCAAGGCTTTTTCTCTTTGTTGTGGGCTGGGGACAATTTGAGCTTGAAAACAAGCCGTGGTTTCTCTACAGCAGTACCATTTACGCAACTTGAAGACATTGGGGGGTTCTTGCAACTACTGTGCACGTCCATATTCTTGGTGGGAGAAAAAATCATAGCTTAAAAACTTCTTCTTGTGTTTCTACGATCGGTTCGAATGGCCCAGACCTGTTTGATGGCAACAACCACCAATTAACTTTCAGACATATATACACGAACAAATGCTGGACCATAAAATAATTAACCACCAAAATATGACTACCCATCTGTGTCTTTACTTGGAAACAAAGAGAGGGAAAACCAAGAACGTTTTTTAAAAAGTGACATAAATGGGTTACGGCAGACACCCAACAACGATCCTCTTTTTTCTTTTATTTTCTTTTCTCATTGTTTCTGAGTGACCAAACAGCCAGAAATTAAAATCGAGAGAAACAGAGCAACAAAATCTTCATTTCAAGACCAACAATATTCGAAACCCACGCTCTATTTGGATGATCGGAAACTTTTTTTTTTTTTAAAAAAAAGACACCCAGCCCATCTCGGCGGGGGTTCCATTTCACCCTGCGAGAACCCACTTGGTCGGCGACCTCCAGCCTCGCCCTGCGATAATCTACTTGGCCGGAAACCTCCGGACACACCCAAACGGCAACCTCGATCCGCNTTTTTAATTGATTTTTTTTTTCAAAAGGGTATTTTAGTAACTTAACACAAAAAGACGCCGTTTTGTATTTTTTATCCAATTTGACGGTCTTAACTAACGAAGGGGACCAAAATACAACTGTAAGGTAGTTTGGGGGACTATTTTACCACTTTTGAAAGTTTAGGGAGCTAAATCGTAATGACTGGTAGTTGAAGAAGCTTTTTTATATTTTTTCCTTTTTATTATTATTATTTTTTTATTAACTAATAATATGATAAAAGTCATATATATATCCCGTGGAATTTTCTTAAGTTTCATATAAATGAATCAAAATGATGAACTCTCATTAAATTTCATCTGTCGGATTTATCAAGCATATAAGTTTTACATATGAATAGTTTTACACGTGTGTATTTAGTTAGTTAATTAATCAGTTAGGCTTATTATTATTATTATTTTTTTGAAGTGATCACTTAAGCTTATTAATTACTATGAACATCACGTCAGTGACGTCACCTACTAGGTGCGAAGCTGACGTGTTAAATTGCATGCAGCATGGTGGCCGGATTTTCACAATAGCCCTCCCCTTTGAAAGTCAAAATCCAGCTGACCCAAAAATTCGTCCAGTACACCTTATTTTGCAAAAAATTTCTCTTCAATTTTCAAAGTCCTCTTCACAATATTTTTGAGCAATTTGTTATAGTCTTTCAAGTTGGTTGGTCTTGGCTCAATTCTACGCTTTAAGATAATTTTCTCAAATCAAATATGCACCAATTTTGAGTCAAGAAATAGATAAATAAACGCATCGTATTGCTTTAATTGGGGCATTCTTATTATTATATCTGAATCCATTTGAATGAAAAATCTTCTTAATAATTAATTAAATTAAAATTCAATTATTCAATTAAAGCAGAGAAGCACTTTGGAATTCACAAGGGATTTACTTGTCTATGTACAGTCTCATTTGATCTTTTTAAGTCACTTTTCGCCCCAACCACTTTCGCTGCAAGTTTCATAAAATGTTCGTGCACATTTGACTACCAAATTATATAAATTTAAAGGGTTAAATACTTCATTAGTCCTTAGGGTTTTAAAATTTTATTTTTTTCCTCCTTAGGGTTTAAAAAGTGACTAAATTAATCATTGTGGTTTTGAAAAGTGACCGAATTAGTCATTCCGTTAATTTACCATTAGTTGAATTAGCGAAATTACACGTTGACCAATTAGAAATTGACACGTGACTACCTAATTAATTTTTCTTGACTACCTAATTAATTTTTCTTTTTAGAGAAAAAGAGAAAAAAGAAAAAGCTCCAAATCGGCACCCGTAAGTGCCGAAGACCCAAACTCACTGCACCAATGAACCTCCAAGCTGGAGCTACCTCACGACTAGATCGCCGGAGCAGCACGCGACCTGACTGCCGGAGCTCCAGACTTGCAGCACTGCCCTTCGCCGACCCACTGCTGCCAAAGACCAATTGCACCGCCACGTTGCCAATCTGTCAACACCTGAAGAATAAAATCGCTGTGAGTAGAAAGGCTCTGTGAAAGAGAAAGAAAGGAAAAAAGAACTAAGAAATAAAAGAAAGAAGAGTGGTCTGACGCAGCAGGAAGAATAAAAGAAAAAAGAAAAAATGAACAGAAAAAAGAAAAAAAGGAAAAGAAAGAAAAAAGAAAAAAAGGAAAAGAAAGAAAAAAGAAAAGCGTTGAAGGTGTACACGATTGGGGGTGGTTTCGGTCACCCCCTTGGCTCCATTGGGTGGCCGAGCCACCCCTTAGGCATTTGGGGTGGTTTCAGTCACCATAATTTTTTTTTTTAATTTTTTTAAAATATATATAAAATTTAATTAGGTGATCACGTGTCAACTTTTAATTGGTCTACGTGTTAGTTCGTTAAGACAATTAACGGAATGATTAATTTGATTACTTTTCAAAATTACAAAAGATAATTTGGTTACTTTTCAAAATTACAAGGATTAATTTGATCACTCTTTAAAATTATAAGGGTTAATTTGGTAATTTTTTAAATCGTAGGAAAAAAAAAAAAAAATTTGAAACCCTAAAAAATAATGAGATAATTTAACCTAAATTTAAATCTGCAACTCTCTCTAACACACGACAAAAAATAACGCGGCGACAGTCTCTCAGAAGTCAGAACTCATAGAGAAACGATCGAGGAGAGGGGTTTTCCATGGAAGACGAAAACGAGGTGCTCTCAGCTTCCGATCCCAGCGATTCCAGTGATGAACACACCGCCGACCACGAAGAAGAAGAACAAGAACAAAGAGCTCGAAGACTCCAACAACGAAGATGAACCGTCTCTTGGTCCTTCTGCTCCATCTGATGGAGATCGGAAATCGAAGAACGTCGATNAAGATTTGAAACCTAAAAAATAATGAGATAATTTAACCTAAATTTAAATCTGCAACTCTCTCTAACAAACGACAAAAAATAACGCGGCGACAGTCTCTCAGAAGTCAGAACTCATAGAGAAACGATCGAGGAGAGGGGTTTTCCATGGAAGACGAAAACGAGGTGCTCTCAGCTTCCGATCCCAGCGATTCCAGTGATGAACACACCGCCGACCACGAAGAAGAAGAACAAGAACAAAGAGCTCGAAGACTCCAACAACGAAGATGAACCGTCTCTTGGTCCTTCTGCTCCATCTGATGGAGATCGGAAATCGAAGAACGTCGATGCTCTCTTGAGGTACAATCTATTTTGTTAAACAAAGATTTTAGCCCTAAGATGCGATTTATGTGTCTGTGAATCTCAAATTTCTAAAAAGTAGGAGCTCTTTCATTTCAACTTAGGTTTTTGCATTTTTGTTGTACTATTTGTCGATATCGGCATTCCAATTATAGCGTCGAATTTCAACATTTCAATTTACGGATTGGAGTTTGCCTCACGCGAAATTCCATTTGGTTGTGAAGAAAATGGGGGAAAATTGTAGAAAATTGAAGTTTACTATTTTTTTGGTTTTCGGAATATGGTTATAGCTGGTCTAAGCTATATGCTTGTATTACAGTTGCTGGGGTTTAGTTTCTTACAACCAATAGCATTATTTTTTAATGAAATTTTGCTTGCATTTACACAGTTGCCGGGAATTGCCTTGTGAGCGGCTCGGTCTCGGTGGTACCAAGCACAAGGGCAAGGAATTGATGGATCCGTAAGCTTTCTTTCCCTGCATACTTTGACGTTGCCTCCTTGGCTGATTTTGCACTGTTTAGTTGCTGTTCTCAGTCTCACCTTGCTTGAAGTTAATTATCTCTATTTCTAAAACGAAGATTAATAGATACAATCAATTCTTTGCGAGCTGCTAATAGAGTTTTAGTCCAATAATTGTTTGATGCGTGTGAGATAGGAGCTAGCTAACCAAAGTGGTAAACAAACAATCTTTGTCTGTTTGCATGTAAACAATAAACAAAATTATTTTGTCTCACAGATTCCTCATGTTTGTGTTAACTATGACCCCTAAATCACTGCAGTCTGAATGATGATCAAACTCTAGAAAGATTCAACCTAATGTTGTTTCGTTGGATTCTTTGAGCTGTAAGTTAGCCTACTAGAGACACAAGTGCAATCCAGCACATGTTATTATCTTAAGAGAGATCTCTAGCAAGCTTTTCCGTGAGTCCATGCAACTCAAGCTCAACTATATCTTTGCGAGCAAAGAACCAAGATTAGAAGAGTAGCTAGCCAATCAAAATTGATGTTCTGATGCTGACACAGAACATCAGCATCTCTGAAATTTAATCAAACAAAGTCAGCAGCCCTTCGCACATGCAACAACGATAGAAACAACAACAAGACCCCTTCTTATCATAAATTTATTAATTCATTTTCAGACCACTTCAATCTAGGTAAGATCCTCACAAAAATAATTTAAGGGGTCAGATATATGCTTAGCTCGAGGGGACTCAAGTGCTATTACCATGATCTAGGCAATGGCTGAGCTTCATAGAAACACCACGTATAACATAGATTATTCAGGTTTGTTAATGTTTGTAAATGTGTTTTGGTAGGGTGTTTTTTTTGTTTTTTGCTTGAAAAAAGAATGTTCTTTTCTATGAGTAATTCTCTAGGTGTTGGATCTGATATTTGTGTAGAATTATCCAATTTCTATGGTTCTATAATTCTACCTTGTATAATGTTCTTTTCTTATCTTTTTTTAATGTTTATCGAATAATTAGTGTAATGATTTAAGCCAATCAAACAAGAATTTAGAATTCATTAGTTTGAAGGGCAACTGAACTCAACATGCATGTTTACAGTAGGATAAAATTGCTTTGGTCTTGGCCGAGTTTAAGTTATCAATATGTAGTCTGAAAAGTTGCACTATATATAAAGATACCTAATTGTATTTTGTTTTTGGTTTATAATTTTGATAACACTTTACCCTCATCTAAACTAACCTCCCATTTGCACTGACCTCGGATCTACAACTCTAAACTAACCCCCATTTGCACTGACCTCTAATCTACAACTCACTGCAATTCAGGCCTATAAAGTATAAACTACCAAAATATTTTGAGTTGCCCCTTGTGTCAGACTCACAGTGTAGGGCCATTGTGAAAAGAAAAAAAAAAAATTGTTTACTTTCCTACGCAAGTCTCTATAAGTGCATGATGCTTTTTGTTTAGAGTATCAATTAAAAAAAAATAATAATAATAAATAAGTGTGCCATTAGAAATAAAAAATTGTGGGACCAAATAGTGTGCCATTGATTTTTCTACGCAAGTCACTCTTTCACTCAAATGGTCAAAATATCAACTTTTCAATGAAAGAGTGTGGGGCCATTGCGAAAAGTAAAAAAAAAATTCCAGGCAGGGGCCATTGGCTCTAGAAGGAATGATTTTCTTTGTAATGCTGTTTTGTTTTGTTTTGTTTTGTTTTTATTTTTATTTTTTAAGTTTTTTTGGTTTGTGCATTTAATTGGAGAGTTAGTTTTTTAATGATTTGCAGGGAAAGTGACAATTGCCTGAGTAAGAAGAAGATGAAGATTACCGATAATCTGCCTTCGGTTTGTTTTCTTCTGAATTTATGAGTAGATGATTAAAAATAATAAAACCATGCATTAGTGATGATTTATAATGATTTGTTTTATTGCAGGAAACGGAAAAATGGAAAGAAGCTTTGCCTATTGGGGCTCGTTTTTATCCGGCAGAAGGAGAACTAATCGATTTCTATTTGGCACCGAAGAATATGGGTAAATCACTTTTTCCTGGATGAGTTGGATTTATATGAACATAATCCGACGAGCCTCTAAGGACCTATATATATATTTATAAAATTTTATTTTAAATTTTGTTTTTAGGAATAAAAGGACTAATTGTATTCTTTCTTTTAATAAATTCTGATTGCTGCCATGATAATGGGATTGGGAATTATTGCATTCTCACCCAACTACAAATACAAAAAGAAAATATTGTGAAAAAAGGAAAACATATACTCGAAACAAAATTATAAGAGGAGGAAAAGATGGTTTATGGAAAGAATATGAGAGGTCAAAGAGAATCAGAGATGTGAAACGATAGTCTTGCGTTGAAATCTAAATTCTTTTGGAAGCCTAAGGTGGATAAGTGGTGGGTGATGATAGAGTTTAGGGAGGAGAAGCCAGGTAGCATGGCTATATGCAACCTCTATAAGCTGGATGCAAGTAAGTTGTTCATTGATGTTTTTCCTCTTCATCACTATTATTTAAGCTTCGTATCAATTCTAATGCTATTATATTTTTGTTTTAGACGAACAACGGGTCATCACCAAAAGAGACAAAAGATTAACTTCAAAGGACGAACGTCGCATCAAGAAAAAAGAATGACTTTAGAGGAGAAACGTCGCATCAAGAAAACAGGCTAAAGACTGGTTCAAGCACTTTCCTTTTGTTGATGCTTTTTTACATGTATAGGTCGTGTGCCACTTGAACAACTCAAATCTATTGAATTGACTATTTTTTTTTTTGGATATAAAGAAAAGAAAAAAAAAACATTTGTAGGCAAATTAATTCAAATGATAGTAAGGCAATGTCTTCTATCATTTGAATTAATTATTTGCCTAGAAATGTATTTTTTTTTTCCTTTGTATCAAAAAAAAAAAAAAAATAGTCAGTTCAATAGATTTGAGTCTGTCTCTTATACACATCTAGATGTGTATAAGAGACAGNATTAGAGATGTGAAACGATAGTCTTGCGTTGAAATCTAAATTCTTTTGGAAGCCTAAGGTGGATAAGTGGTGGGTGATGATAGAGTTTAGGGAGGAGAAGCCAGGTAGCATGGCTGTATGCAACCTCATGGCTGTATGCAACCTCTATAAGCTGGATGCAAGTAAGTTGTTCATTGATGTTTTTCCTCTTCATCACAATTATTTAAGCTTCGTATCAATTCTAATGCTATTATATTTTTGTTTTAGACGAACAATGGGTCATCACCAAAAGAGACAAAAGATTAACTTCAAAGGACGAACGTCGCATCAAGAAAAAAGAATGACTTTAGAGGAGAAACGTCGCATCAAGAAAATAGGCTAAAGACTGGTTCAAGCACTTTCCTTTTGTTGATGCTTTTTTACATGTATAGGTCGTGTGCCACTTGAACAACTCAAATCTATTGAATTGACTATTTTTTTTTTTGGATATAAAGGAAAAAAAAAAAAAACATTTGTAGGCAAATTAATTCAAATGATAGTAAGGCAATGTCTTCTATCATTTGAATTAATTATTTGCCTAGAAATGTATTTTTTTTTTTCCTTTGTATCAAAAAAAAATAAAAAATAGTCAGTTCAATAGATTTGAGTTGTTCAAGTGGCACACGACCTATACATGTAAAAAAGCATCAACAAAAGGAAAGTGCTTGAACCAGTCTTTAGCCTATTTTCTTGATGCGACGTTCCTCCTCTAAAGTCATTCTTTTTTCTTGATGCGACGTTCCTCCTCTGAAGTCAATCTTTTGTCTCTTTTGGTGATGACCCGTTGTTCGTCTAAAACAAAAATATAATAGCATTAGAATTGATACGAAGCTTAAATAATAGTGATGAAGAGGAAAAACATTAATGCACAACTTACTTGCATCTAGCTCATAGAGGTTGCATACAGCCATGCTACCTGGCTTCTCCTCCCTAAACTCTATCATCACCCACCACTTATCCACCTTAGGCTTCCAAAAGAATTTAGATTTCAACGCAAGACTCTCTTTTCACATCTCTAATTCTCTTTGACCTTTCATATTCTTTCTAGAAACCATCTTTTCCTCCTCTTATAATTTTGTCTTCAAGTATATCTTTTCCTTTTTTCATAATATTTTCTTCTTGTATTTGTAGTTGGGTGAGAATGCAATAATTCCCAATCCCATTATCATGGCAGCAATCTGAATTTATTAAAAGAAAGAATACAATTAGTCCTTTTATTCCTAAAAATAAAATTTAAAATAAAATTTTTATAAATATATATATACCTACCTTGGAGGCTCGTCGAATTATGTTCATATAAATCCAACTCATCCAGGAAAAAGTGATTTACCCGTATTCTTCGGTGCCAAATAGAAATCGATTAGTTCTCCTTCTGCTGGATAAAAATGAACCCCAATAGGCAAAGCTTCTTTTCATTTTTCCGTTTCCTGCAATAAAACAAATCATTATAAATCATCACTAAATGGATGGTTTTATTATTTTTGTTGCATCAAGGAAAAACATAAAATGACAAGGATCTTATTATTATTATTATTATTTGGGTTAAATACTTAATTAGTCCCTAGGGTTTGAAAACTTTATTTTTTCCTCCACAGGGTTTGAAAAGTGATCAAATTAGTCATTGTGGTTTTGAAAAGTGACCAAATTAATCCATCCGTCCGTCAGTTGACCAGTTGACTTAACGGCCTAACACGTGGACCAATTAAAAGTTAACACGTGGTCACCTAATTAAAATTTTTTATTTAAAAAAAAATGTATTTTTTCAAAAAAAAAAAAAAAAAAACCTAGAGCCCGAGCCACCCCCATGGAGCCAAGGGGGTGGCCGAAACCACCCCTAATGGTGGTTTCTTTTTCTTTCCAATCAATCTCCCTCCGGACCAGATTTCTTTATCCTTACTGGTCACTTTCCAGTACCCAAAATTGGTCGTCCTGTTAAACTGTTTCCCATTCGGCTGCTTCATCTCCGGCGCGAGAAGCAGAACCGCTCGTAATCCATTGTCTCAAAGCCGGATAAACCTACACTTAAAGAAACCAGAAGACGGAGACCAAAAAAAATTGAGAAATCACATGACTCGGTACATTACATATTTGGAAATCAATTGAAGCCCAGAAAAATTCGAGGTCCAAAATAAGAAAATAAAAATGGATCACCTGGCAACTCCCAGGGCTCCTGTTTGAAGAAATCAACTACGGGAATAAACCCAACTTCTCCATCATTCCCAGTGATCTTTAACCACAAGTAGTAGTCGATGATTTCCACTGGGGGTGGCCAAAAGCCACCCTTGGCTCTATTTCGGTTTTTTTAGTTTTTATTAGTTTTTTTTTTCTTTGTTTTTTGGAAATATATATATATATATTTTTTTTTAAAAAATAAAAAATTTAATTAGGTAGCCAGGTGTCAACTTCTTATTGGTCCACATGTTAATCCGTTAAGTCAACTAACGGTCAACTAACGGATGGACTAACTTAATCATTTTTCAAAATCATAAGGACTAATTTTGTCACTTTCTAAACCCTAGGGAGGAAAAAATAAAATTTTCAAGCCCTAGGGACTTATTAAGTATTTAACCCTTATTTTGTACAGTGAAATTTCATTCATTCAATCAAACAAAAGCATTAAAAATTACAACTTTAGCATATCTTACATCATGAATAAAACAAGTGTCGTCTCTATTTCAGGCTGTCATTTTATGGGGTTTTTTTTTTTTTTTTTTTTTTTTTTTTTTTTTTCATCTAACGGCAGGACATAGGTGGTAGAATTTAATTTAGATTGGATTGACAAAGTAATTTGGGCGAAAATTGAGTACTATCTAAATGCTAATTTAAACACAACAATTAGTTTGTTTATAATGTCATATTGACAGTGGCCTTAGTTGATCTAACTAAATACTAATTTGACGGAGTCTAGTTTATTAGCGATAAAATTATAGATTGTCTTATTCCCATGCACCTTGCTAATTTAAATAATGATTAATTGATAACATAATTAAGGAATCGAAAATGTCCGTTTTTTGCAAAAATTTATATTTGGTACAACCTGTTCAGTCTGGCAATCTGGCCACTCATCCCCCGTCATGCTTGGTTCGGGAACAACCCAACCATGGCTAGCCTACCCGCCCCCCCCCCCCTCTTAACCCTTTCCCAATATCAATTAGAAATATATATCGGTTTTTTTAAGACGAGGAACATAATTATATTTTTATTATCGGTTTTTTTAAGACGAGGAACATAATTATATTTTTATTATAGGTTTGTAGGAAAAATAAAGGAAAGTCTTAAATATAAGGTGACTTTGAATTTGGGAGTCAAATTTATAAAATTAAAAAAAAAAAATGATATCTTAATATAGAAAGGGAAAAAAAATAAAAAATCAGTACATACATGTGGTTTACCTGATTTGTAATAAGTTCTTTGTTCTATCAAAATGTTTTGAAGGCTCTATCACGGGGTATGCATAAATAGGAAATTACTCTCTACCGTCAAATTTAATAAAAAAATTTGACCAATTTTATTAGTAGTATGTCACATTTGAGCCAATAAAATCACATGTATTACTCATATATATATATATATATATATATTAGTTAGAGGTGTGAAAATGAAAAGTATTGTGACCCTCCACTTTCGGCAGAAAGGTGGAAGACCCATTTATAACTACAAAACATAGGTGAGGAAAGTGAAGTTTGGAATTGGGTCCAAAAAAATGATTAGAAAAGTTTGGATTCATACAAAGCTGGCCATTTAAGCCAATTGGCCCAACCCACCTCAACCAAGAGACCACTCACACAAAAAGATCTAGCAAGAACTAGGGCTGGGCACGGGTTGGATTGGGATGAGTATTGGGCATTTTCGATACCTGACCCGCATGTTACGGGTATTAAAAATTAGACCCAAGACCTAGCTATAATGAACAGTATCTGCCGGGTCTCGGGTTTGTTGGGCAGGGTGGATTTTGCCCACCCCTAGCAAGAGCTAACAAAGGTTAGTTGTAAGATTTGGATGCATCAGTTTTTTTACATTTAGAAAAGAAATAACGATGGTTAAAGTTATTCTAGCATCAATTTGAACAAAGTTTTCCAGCAGTTGGAGGCAATCCAAGAAAATTCTTCCAATTTAGTCAATTACATGTTCTAGGATAAAGGTGAAAATTCATGTTCATGTGTCGGACTCAAGTCGTTATTGAGGCATGGGTATAAAATTATATAGCTCAACCTTAACTCCATTTGATCTCCATTTAATCTCGTGTTAGGTTTGTATTGAGCTTGTATATCATGTCAAAAATTGATAGTCCAAATTGTTGCACGTCAAGTTCAAATCGTATGGAGGCACAAGTATAAAACTATATAAGCCCATAACTTTATTATATGAGAAATGTATGCTACACACTTCTCTCACACTTTCAAATGCACATTCCTTGATGTGACATTCAAGATTATCATTACATTTTGAATAAATCTCTATTAAATTTTAGATTTAGTGGTAATTTTGGATGCCACGGGAAAACCTTAAACTTCCAAAGGTTCTTCCCATGTAGACTGTGTTCCTAACAAGGCCATAACCAACGCCATATCATCCTCCACCACAAAAGTACAAGAGAGGAAACTTTTCACATAACAAAATAATTTTTAATTGTCATTATTTTATTTTTTTTTGATGAATGAGTAAAATTTGACTAACCAAAAAACTCACATGCAGTACAAACATTCCAGCAAGTCAAATAGCCGGAACAAATTCTTTTTTTTTTTAATAGAGCTGGAACAAATTCTGCTACAAAACAGAACAAACTAAAATTATATGCTAATATTGCCATTTTATTTCCAAATTGCTTTTTTAATATCTTCTACCAATTACAAATCCAGTCCCTGTAACACATGGTTCATATCAACAGATACTCTTGTCATAAAAACCTTTTTTAAAATTTCTTTAATCTGTTACCAAAAAAATAAAAAAAAATCTTTAATCATCTTCTTTGAACATCTATCACAAATTTGGTTTTTCTGTTCAGTTCAGTTCATTTATACCATGTATATTGTGCTCACAACAGCTTCAATAACAAAGTCAAGTAGCCAGCACTTATATATATAACATTTCAATTCATTCTCAATAAAATAAGAGTCTTAATTCCCACGTCAAGCAGGGAAGAATTGATAGGGAGAATGAATGCTTCCATGACTCTTTAGCTTCTCATTAAGGTTTCTATACAACATATAAAAACAAAATCAATCTCTTCCACTTATAAAGAACAACCCAAAGAAGACACTAGTGTATCAGACAACAGAAATGGTACTTCATAGAAAGAAATAATAAGGAGAGAGAGAGAGAGAGAGAGAATTATAATCCTGAAAATAATTTTGGTTTTAGATTTTTTTTAAAAAAAAATCCTAAAACCAATTCTGGTTTTAGATTTTTAAGAAGACTAATGGGGTTATTTTTAAGAAAACCAATTCTTCCCATCTCTTCTCAATAATATCATTCCAAATGTTGGTAGACTTATAAGGCCCTCCTCATTCTTATGCTGCTGCAGAGATTTTAATGTGACAAAAAAATGAATCCTAAATCTGAAAAGCTTTAGTTGAGGAGTATATGATGCTGAGGATACATCTAGTTCAACTTTCATAGCCTGATTTCAAGAAGTACAAAAAGGTGGCCATTGAAAATTTCAAAGAACACAGATTATATAGACCAATGCTTTGGAAGGAGCAAGTATAAGGGACGGCATTTCACCCACACAAAGCATTGTGCAGGACATAATCCATGAGGCACAGCTGCTCAGGCCATTCAATTTCTACACCAAATACATGAGAAATGTATATAATTCCAAAAAGTGGAATACAAAAAAGAAACTTACATGAAATAACAAATAGAATCAGAACATGAGCAAACGCAAATTACTTAATTACTACTAACTACATATTTGATTAAGACTGGATAATTTGAAAGGAAAAAATGGTTAATTTGAAAGGATTTGAAAGGAGAAAATGATTAAGACTGCATAGAAGAAGAAGGTTAATTTGAAAGGAAAAAATGGTTCACATCCAACACTAGAATGTACAGACTTCAGTATAGTTTGGACTTAGGAAGCACGCATTTCACAAAAACCAAGGGTTGATCCCTACCTTTTGAACTGATCTCAACTCATAATGTCCAAGTCTCATGCAGGGTTCAAATTTGTACACATCTAGGTTCTTTATAAATACATTTCTCAATAGCCAGCATCAGGGAATCTCTTGATAAATGTCACCACTGGTTTTCCCTGATCAGACACAGCTCAAACTTGTTGAAGAATTTTAAACTTCAACGGTTGCACGTATTTTGTAAAATGATGAGAATTTGAGGGAAGATCTGCATCAAAGTGGCATGGTTAATTATTCACAATGTTCCTCATGACATTGGATATAATGGGATTCTCCTTTGATCCTAGTTTTCTTAAGTTGTGTGGATCAAAGCAATACAAGACAGAAGCTTAGCTACGGTAAGTTGCCCCACCCCCCCCCAAAAAAAAAAAATTAAACAACCACAACCAGGCACTACATAGTTGGACCTCACCACAAGTCCACAACCACACCCTTTTTATCACCTAGTGTTTGGGACCAGTAGAGGTGCACCTACACCAAAATCACATGACCACCAATAATCATGTACACAAGAAAACAAATATTTAACGCATTGCCCAATTGCCTACACTTGTGGATGATAGACATGATCCACTAAACTTATAGAGAAATCAGGGCAAGAGACATTATATTCATAACTACAATGTTGACTCAAGTTAGGGACAACCTCTAGCATCCATGCTACCCAATGTGCTTGCTAGTCTTTCTAAGTCTCACAAATCCATCTCTCTAATAACCTAAAAAAAATGGCTTCTAAAAAACATTTATGGAGTTCTTATACCAATTGGTTTTTTTGACAAGGAAAACAATTTCCTTCAAGTATATCTAAACAAGATGTTTTGAAAGCAACAGCGAACAATTTGTACTACTTAGATGTCAACCCAAGATAGGTCTGCAATACCCCTATCACTTCTAGTCCCCAAATACACAAACGGGCCCAGCACATTGAACCAATAAATAAACAAACAACCCAGACTCCAATGCCATATTAAAGCATGCAGCCAAAAGCTTAAACAATTAGAATGAGAGAACCAACTAATACAAAAAAAGCCCATACAAAGTCTATACTAACCAGTGTGAGACTCTGACTCTGACTTTCAACAAGAGGATACCATCTTACACCTACAAGATCTTTTTTTTTTTTTTGGACATGTCCGCACACGAGGGGGGAGGGGGATTTGAACTAGTGACCTCCACTTCATTAGGTATAGTCCCAGCCGATTAAAGTACCTCTTGGGGACTACAAGATCATTTTAATACCAATTTAAATTGTATGACTAAATTGGTACAACTGCTTGTAACTTAGAGGTCCAAAACAAACCATTTCCTTGTTAGCCTACTACTGGTTAGCCATATAGTTAAATGTGGTCCACGATTTTATTTTATTTTTTTCCGAAAAATTAGACATCCTCTCTTCAAATTAATAAGCAATTTGCAATGTACTTCAAGTCCGAATTAAAGATTATCCAAATTATAAAAAATTGCAATGTACCTTAAATGACAAAAGAAGTATATATATATATATTTAAAAAAACTAAAAATAGATTAAAAACCACCCCTCAGCCAAATGAGGGTGGCCAAACTACTATCCTCCCCTCGGCCATATAGGGAGTGGTTGAACTTGATCTGCACCAATAGCGGTGGTTTAGCTACTCCTCTTTTTTCTTTTGGCCACGAGGGTGGCTAAACCACCTCGTGACATTGGGGTGGCCACATCTTCAACTTTCTTTTTGATTTTGTAAAAAAAAAAAATAAATTTTTTAGTGTTTATTTTCAATTTATATGGGTACTTCATCTTATTGAAAATTTCGTATAATTATTTCTGTTTTTTTGCAAGACAAAATTGCAATTTTTTTGTAATTTGAGAGAACATTGATGCAATCTTTAGTACCATCTCATTATCTTTCGAAGCCTCTCTTTTCCTTACTTTGCTTCTTCTTCTTCTTCCACCTCCCATTCCATACTTTCATAGCCACAGGCCAAAAGCCATGAAAACTCCCTTCTTTTCAAGGCTCTTCTTGGTGCCCATGTGCACGCTTTTCCTCAACTTCTTCGTCTTTGTGGTGTCTAGCCAATGTATGGGCAATCAACAGTCCTTGTTGTTCGAATTTAAGAACAACCTTACATTCGACCTTGCAATGTCCAAAAAACTTGTTAAGTGGAATCAAAGGGCCGATTGCTGTTCTTGGGAAGGTGTAACCTGCAATGAGGGACTTGTTATTGGTCTCAACCTAAGCAGTGAATCTATCTATCTTGGGTGAACTTAAAAATTCCAGCAGCCTCTGTAGTCTTCAACATCTCCAGAACCTGAGTTTGGCTGATAACAACTTCAACCCTTCTCGGATTCCGTCAGAGTTTGGAAAGTTGGCGAATTTTAGTTATTTGAATCTTAAAATGATGCAATTTCATTGGATCAATTCTATATTCCATTGAAAGCCTCACACAATTAGTCTCTTGGGACATTTTATACAACCATCTCAATGGATAAATTCCAAGCTCAATAGCGGGCCTCACACAATTGGTCTATTTAGACATTTCGTTCAATGGATTTAGTGGATCACTTCCAAGTTCAATGGCCGGCCTTACATAATTGATCCATTTGGACATGTCATTAAACAATTTCAATGGACCGATTCCAATTTTCAGCAAGTGCAAGAATCTGACTCGAGTACATCTTTTTGCTAATAATTTGTCGAGTGAAATTACTTCCACTCAGTAAAAGAATACCATCAGAGATGTAGATATAGAAATCAGAGGCCGAGGCCGAGGCACTAGTCATGGCTATGAGGAGCAATGCCTCCCAGTTTATTGATGCAGAGGAGTTATCAACCAAAGACTTTCCTTAATTGGGAACTTCTTGAGTTCAGTAAACCAGAAACAAAAACCATTTCAGCAATACAGTAAAGATGGGTGCAATATTTCTATTGTCGTCCTCAAAGAGAGCATTGGGACTCAAAACCATTCGACAAGAAGATATATAGAAAAGAGCGAGTTAACACCTCAAATAGTGACAAGAAGATAGAAAAAGGAGCATATATTAATTTCTGTAGCATAAGGTTTCATATAAGATAATATTGGATAAATGAATAACGAATTTAATGTTATTCAATTCATACCATCTAACTCAATTTCGAGTCAAAATTCTATCTAACATATTGTATGTTATATGGTACGTACGTACCCTTTCATAGAAAGCCCAAGTTATAATACTTTATTGATATTGAGAAAAAGAGTAAGGACTTTCTAAGTACCCACTCTTAACTGACCAAGAATAAATCCGAATAAAGTTAAAGAGAAATAAATAAATAAGAAGTCACATAGGAATGAAAAATTAGACCATGTGATAATTTTGTTAGGATTATTTTTTTAATGCTTTAGGGATGAAAAATAAAGAAAATAAATAAGATAGTATCTTATTTCTCTCCAAAACGTTGCCGTGCCGGCCAGAACCGGTAGGAATTCCCCCACCACCACTTGTCTTCCACATTCCTCTTTTCCTGCTTTCTATGACCCAACGTTCTACTTTTTGACCACTTGGGTCAACTCCACTTGTAATGGAAGACCAATGATTCAAAGCGTATGGCCAGGAGCCAAGTAAACCTCACAAAGCACTCGGAAAAAGCACTCTATAAGGTCATCTTCTTTCTCTTACTTCTTCTTCTGCTTGGTCGGCCAAGTACGGCTCAAAGTCACTGGTCAAAAAGTCGTGTTAGTGGAACCATTATATTTTCAGCATGCACATGATCAGCTACTCGGAGCCACAACCCTCATCTATAAATTTCATCACAATCAAAAGAAATTAGGCTACAACCACATTAACATCACAACCTAGCTCTTCGATTCTTTATTGTAAGGTTGTCTCTTATAACAGCTTCCAATGAGACTTCCGGTCTTATCGTGGCTTTTCTTAATGGCCATTTACTCACTTTTCCTCACCATCTTTGTCTTTGGGTTGTCTGGCCAATGTAGTAGCAATCAAAAGTCCTTGTTGCTGCAACTGAAGAACAACCTTACATTCGATCCTATTATGTCCACAAAACTTGTTAACTGGAATCTAAGTGTTGATTGCTGTTCTTGGGAAGGCATAACCTGTAATGAGGGACATGTTATTGGTCTCAACCTGACCAATGAATCCATCTCGGGTGGACTTGACAATTCAAACACCCTCTTCAGTCTTCAACATCTCCGGAGTCTGAGTTTGGTGTATAACGACTTCGACAATTCTCAGATTTTATCAAAGTTTGGCAAGCTTACGAATTTGAGTTATTTGAATCTTTCCAATGCTGGCTTTGCTGAGCAGATTCCTATTGCAATTTCACATTTGACAAAGTTGGTTATTCTTGATTTATCTATCAACAATGGCCTTTATCTTGAGAAACCAAATTTAAATATGCTTGTTCAAAATCTTTCAGAGCTTATCGAACTTTATCTTGATGGTGTAACTATATCAGCACAAGGTAACAAGTGGTGTCCGGTCTTATCGTCTTCATTGCCAAATTTAAGAGTGTTGAGCTTGTCAAACTGCAATCTTTCGGGCCCTATTGATTCCTCTTTACGAAATCTTAAGTCCCTTTCAATTATTCGTTTGAATGGTAACAACTTTTCTGCTCCACTTCCAGAATTTTTAGCAGATTTCAAAAACTTGACGTCTTTGGAAGTCTCCTCTTGTGGGTTGAATGGAAAATTTCCAAAAAATATCTTCCAGATTCCAACACTACAGACACTTGACTTATCATACAATGACTTGCAAGGTTCTTTGCCACATTCTATTGGCAACCTTACACAGTTGGTCTATTTAGACATGTCATCGAACATGTTTAGTGGATCAATTCCAGTATTTAGTATGGCGAAGAATCTAACCAAACTAGACCTTTCTTCCAATAATCTAACTGGTTAGATTACTTCCACTCAATGGGCAGAACTTCTGAATCTAGAGATTCTTGATTTAAGTGACAATTCATTGAATGGGGATATTCCAATTTCACTCATTTCCCTTCCATCATTGCAGGTATTACAACTTTCCAATAACCAATTTTCTGGTCAACTCAAAGAATTTTCTAGCATTTCTTCTTACATGCTACAAGAACTTGATTTGAGCAATAACGACTTGGAAGGTCCAATACCCATGTCTATCTTTGAACTTCGAGATCTTGAAATCCTTTCACTTTCTTCAAACAACTTTGACGGCTCCAATTTGTTGATTGAATATAATGGTTTTAACCTTTCATCACCCCTTTTTCCCCATATTGGTTGGTTAGGCTTGGCTTCTTGCAAGTTCAAAAAAATTCCCGATTTCCTTAGAAACCAATCCAGTTTATACTCTCTAGACCTTTCAAAAAACCAGATTTATGGAGAGATGCCCAACTGGATGTGGAAACTTCCTCAACTTAGATTTCTAAATCTCTCTTATAACTACTTGGTGACTCTCGAAGGGCCTACCCTTAATCTTTGTCTTCCTGTTGCAAGATATCTAGACTTTCGCTCCAACGAGTTCCATGGTCAACTCCCAGTACTCCCACTTGTAAGCTACTTGGATTTCTCGATGAATAATTTCCATTCTGCCATACCGGCTAGCTTTGGCCAGTCCCTTGATTTCACACAATTCTTTTCTATTTCAAGTAATAAATTATATGGGAGTATTCCTGGATCAATATGCAATGCTACATATCTTCGATTTCTCGATATGTCTGATAATTACTTCAGTGGCAAAATTCCCCAATGCTTGATTGAGATGAGTGATCTTCAGGTGTTGAATTTAAGAAGAAACAATCTCAATGGTACAATTCCTGATACATTCTTTGAGTCTTGTAATTTACAAACTTTAGCTATCAATGAAAACCATCTAGACGGAGAGTTACCAAAATCTTTGGCGAATTGCCATTCTTTGGAGGTCTTGAATGTTGGGAACATCAATATTAAGGATACCTTCCCATTTTACTTGAACAGAACAATCGGTTTGAAGGTTCTTATTTTGCGATCTAACAAATTTTATGGGCTCATTGCTCGTCCAGAGCTTGGTGATACTTGGCCGATGCTTCAAATCCAAGATGTAGCTTCAAACAATTTTACTGGTAACCTTCCAATAATAATCCTTTCTACTTGGATGGCAGTGATGGATAATGCACATGAGGCAACCTCTGAGCTCAATCAGCTCCAAATTCAAATCGGTAGTTTTTATTATCGAGATACGGTAGTAGTTATCAGCAAAGGTTTAGAGGTGGAACTTGTGAAGATTCTAAATATCTTCACCACCATTGATTTTTCTTGCAACAACTTTGAAGGTCCTATACCTGAAGAAATTGGAGAATTCACATTGTTATATAATCTCAACTTGTCGCATAATTCTTTCACGGGCAAAATCCCAGCATCTCTAGGAAAATTGAGTCATCTTGAGTCATTAGACTTGTCAAGCAACAAGCTTACTGGAGAGATTCCTATGCAACTCGCCAATGGTCTTATTTTCCTTTTTGTCCTCAACCTTTTGTTCAACCAATTGGTGGGACAGATTCTATTCATCAAGCAATTTGCTACATTTTCAGAAAATTCCTTCAAAGGAAACGAAAGATTATGTGGTTTCCCTTTGAAATCACAGTGCTCACATGAGGAGCCACGGTTGTCACCTCCAACATACGAAGAATTTCATTCGAAATCTAGGGCTGTGATTGAGTGGAGTTACATAAGCGCTGAACTCGGATTTGTTTTTGGCTTTGGAATTATAATTGGGCCTCTTATGTTTTGGAAGAGGTGGAGGATATGGTACTATAAACATGTTGATGACATTGGTTTTAGGATCTTCCCTCAATTGTATCTCCGAAAAGAACATCGTCGAGGACGAGCATTCTGCAATCAGAAGCCAAGGCACTAGTTTCAGTTTCGAGGCGCAACACCTCCAGGTTTGTCATAACAGACTCTTGCTTTTTTAGTTTCAATATAAATCAAAATGAAAAATAGATCCACATGACTGGATGCTGGCGTTTTCTTAAGGTATGACTCCAATGGCAAATGTAACTCTACAAAGCAACTCTGCTATGTATCTCTTCATGGCAACACCAGCAGAACTCTGCTGATGTGGTTTTGTTTGTATTACTGCTGTCTTGTATAGCTAATAGCTGTATAGATTTGGTATCTGGATAGATTTTACTCATTTGGTGTCTATATTGGGATTTGTTGGCAGCTGGGGTTCAAGCATATTTTCTTCTGGGGTTCAATTGTAGAGATATGTTTTCCAAGTTTACTCTGACGGAAGTTTGCTGAAGTCTGCAAGGCCTCTCTGGTGGCTGTTATGCTCAGATGCTGATATACACTTTATGTGTGATGGGCACTTAACAATTCAAAGTACTTTTGTCATGTTTTGAATCAAATAATTACCCGATCGAGTACCTCTCCATAGGCATGTATCTCGTTGAATTCTAATTATTTTTCCCTATTTATTGCTTTATTTAGTGCTGCTTAGCTTAGTGCTTGTGCTTGAACAGCATGTCACACTGATTCCTACTCAATAAACAAATATATATTTTTATAAGTAATGTGAACAAGATTGTTGATGCATAATAATTCTAATCGTGCGAACATAATTTAGTTCGAGTAATATATGCTCATGGCAAAAAGAATCCTATTGATCTACCTTCGAGGGAAAAAAAGAAAAAAGAAAAGGTAAGCTTCAATTTGGGTATTTTTAAACTTGTACGAAAACCATATCTTTCAAAAGATGGTCATATATATCTTCCACATAGTTATGAAAATAGCTAAACATAACTTAGATATAGATTAAACATTTTAAGAACGTAGAAAACAGAGTATGAAGGCTTATATTAAAATGATTATCTCAAATCATAAGCTTTCAAAGCTTGAGGATTGACTCCTCCAAGTATAAACTCACTCTCTCTTCTCATTTCTTTTCTCTCTATCACTCAAAGATTTTTTAGACATTAGGGATAACCAAAATGAAGATTATGGACGAGATGGTGGTTTATGAATACTCATGCACGAGAGGGTGGTTTTATGGTCTTTATTTTTATTTATTGTAACTACTAATTGATCGTTCGTTACCTTCATCAATCGATCAATGGAAACCTCGTTCGGTGCTAGGGTTCCATCAATTGATCGATAGCGATATCGATCATTCGGTTCACATAATCTTCTAAAATAATTTTAAGATTTAAATTTAATAATATAGCTTTAAATTGTTTGTTACCAATTTTAAAAATTATTATTATTATTTAAATATGCAAGGCGTGACACATTTGTTAGTTGGTCCGTCCACTTTGGGTTTTAAAACTTATCTTAATGAAAAGATGATAGACCATGAGAAATAAGTTTTATCTCCAACTTCAAGTCTCATAGATGTAAATTGCCTGTGAAGTTCAATATAATAATCAATAAAGCATGACATGAAGTCAATCATTACATAAATTTCTCAAAAACAAATTAGGGTCAATAGTTAAGAAAAAGGCATAAAGACTTTTGAGCACCGACTTTTGACTGACAGAATAAATGCAAAGAAAGACAATAAGAAATAAATAAGAAGCCACATTTGTTATTATGGTCCGTGCACTTTGGGTTTTGAAGCTTATCTCAAATGTAAAAACGAGAGACAACGAAAAATAAATCTTATCTTGATGCAAAGACTCCCTGCTTTTAGTCTTATACACGTAAATTGCATGTTAATTTCAATACGGGCCCACGTTATCCTTTAAAAACGCATATTATTTTTGTGAAATCTTAATTCCAAAAACACCCTTAGTGTTTGAAACGTTTAATTTTCTTCTCCATCCCTTTCAACACTGCCTTCAGCAAATAACCTAACTGTATTTTCGCTTGCAACGCCTCTAAAAACTCCCTCATGGAAAGAAAAATAGCTAATAAGATTTTCTGTGTATATCGGAGGATCTTTGTAAAAACAACGAACGGTTGAGATTTAATTTTAAACCAAACGACATCGTGTAGGGCTAAGAAAACTATAAGAAAATACGGTAAATACCCACATTCTTGATGGACTTCGCAGGCCCAATTGGGGAATAACGATAGAGCTTCAAAAGGCTATCGCCAACGATAAGGAACCGAAAACGAAGTAGAGCTCAGAGCTCTGGTTCTTCGCGGGGCTCTCCGAGGCCTGTCAATGGCGGTCCTCGCAAGCTCTTCCACTGCTTCTTTATCCCCTCATTTTGCTATCTCGAACATCTTCTACAAGAACCCTTGCTGGTCCTCCAAGGCCTCCACTCTTCAGGTACTCTCTCCCACTCTGTTTCAAATTCCAGTTTCCACTTCTCATTTGGTTTCCAAGAGAACTGATGAAGAGAGAAAATAAAATCGGTTTGTTGATTTCTTGTACATTTCTTCTTCGGTGCTGAAATATATCTATATATAGTCCTTCAGCTGCTAATGCACGAGTAAGCCTAGGGGATGGGTGGGGAACTACTACTAGCACGTAACTATAGTTTTGCTTGATAGGCCTATTGTTGTTTTTGATGCTGTGCTGTCAGGAAAAAATTGTGCTGTTGATGCCAATGAATTTACATAATATTCAAGCTAGGTATGGATCTTTTACTTTATATTTCATCCTAATACTTATTGCCATTGTGCAGGGGCCCTCACTGAAGAGAATCTCCTATTCTTGGAGGCATGGAGAACAATTGATCGTGCATATGTTGACAAAACTTTTAACGGACAAAGTTGGTTTCGATACAGAGAAAATGCACTGCGCAATGAACCAAATGAATACACGAGAATAGACCCCTTCTTTTCCGTGCTAAAATCGTGTTAGAATAATGGAAGCCAGAACCATAGTTAAATTCACTTATGTGTGATTATTTTCAATGTTTACTTTGTTTTCCATTGTTAGTATTTGGATATTGTGCAGTATTGGTGCTAATTGACTATACAAGTATTACCAGCGAGAACAGCCTAATGTGCCTAATAGTATGGTACTTACATGGTAATTGGAGTTTGGTTCTGAATATGTAGAAGGGAGTCAGCACTTGTTCCACAAGGGATAAATCATAGTTTTCTAGAATATTTTTGTTGAATAGGTTCATGCTTATTTATATGGCTGATGTACTTTCGGTTAGGGCTGTACAAGCGGTTGCGGTTAGCGGTTATTTTATAACTGGCGGTTAGTAGTTACTAAAATCAATAACCGGCGGTTTTATAACTCTTTTTTATATGCAAAATAATTGCAACAATTTGTGAGTTTTTTTCCTTACTTTTTTAACAACTACAAGCAGCCAGCCCATAAACTAAAAAAATAAATAGACAAAAACTCATCCGATCGTGATCATCAACCATTCAGCCCGTGAGGCAAAGAGAGAGAGAGAGAGAGAGAGTCCGAGAGAGAGGGACAGTGACGAGAGAGACAAGAGAGAGGGATGGCGCCGCGTGAGACTTGAGTCGTGATTAGAGAGAGTAAAATACCTTAATCTGTATAAATCAGGCTGAGTGAGTGAGTGTTTGTTTTCCTCCAAAATGAGGCTGTTTTGGAGAAAAACACCAAAACGACGTCATTTTGATGTTATATTTTATATTTAAAATATAAGACATAAAACATATATATTTATATTATTATATATAAAAGGATAGGCGGTTAGTGGTTATTAATCGTTTTTATCTACCCCAAAACTGCTAACCACCTCACCCATCGATTTTTAATAACTGCCTACTAAAGCGGTTATGCAGTTAGCAAAGCGGTTGTAACCACCCAGCTTGAACACCCTAATTTAGTCCTTACAGGGATTCTATTAGTATGTCACATCAGTACTAATAAAATAATACATGTGTCACTCTTAATATGGGCTAGGGTGGAGCCTCAGGTCATCCCCTCCCCCAAACCCATTCTTTTTCTAAAATAAATTTTTTTCTTCGGATAAAGATCGAAGTGGTCGAGATGAGTACATTTGGTACATATAAGATGCCGGAATTTTTGCAACATATGTGGATAAATATTTTTCTTCGTGCTCCATCACTACTGCACAAAAAGAGGAAATGGGGAAATGGAAGAAGAAGCTAAGGATTATACTAATACAATTATCATGCCACCAAATCAAGTTTACTATATATATATATATGCAAAAGCTTATTATGATATCAGACCCTCATAGGAAACACTGAAACAGAGACTGATAGAGTAGGCTAATATTTCCATACAACGGCAACAGCCAACAATAGTGTTTTATCAAGACAATTAAAGAAAATTTTTAGCTTTCTCTTATTGGAAGAAAGAAATACACAAATGCTAAATGTCCTTCTTCTTCTTCAATCATCCGACTTACCTCCCATATCCCATGTCTTCAATTAATTATAGTTTCACCCATGAATCGTCGTCGTCGGTGGACTCGGTTTGGAAGACTGGCTCGATTTCAAACTTTTCCTCATTGAAACTCCACCCACTGAGCATCCTTGTCTCTTTTACACTCTGCCTCTCAGTCGCTAATGAGTCACCACCCTCATCATCATTGCCATTATTCTTGCACGTCAGCCGCGCATGCTTATTAATCTTGCTTTCCTTGAACCTTTCTTCGACACTAGGCAGCCCCTGCAACACATTCTTTACAAGAAAATCCAAACCCTCGCAATTCTCGAAGAAGGAATGCTTCAATAATGTCTCTGCCGAGGGCCTCTTTGATGGGTCTTGATGGAGACACGAAGCCCCCATGTCTTTGAAATCTTTGGAGAAATTCTTGTGCTTTGAAGGAGGGAGGTGATGATAAGACAAAGGAGGGTGTCCGTGGGCCAATTCTAATGCAATGATTCCAAGGGACCACATATCAGCCTTTAAGCCATAACTATTAATTTGCGAGTTTATTACCTCCGGTGCCACCCCAATCCAATCAGGCGTTCCCGATACATCGGAAGTTAAGGTCAATCCAAAATTTGGAAGCTTCATGGACCCATTTGAGTCAATGAGGATGTTAGCAGTCTTGATGTATTTGTGAACGTCTGCTTTCTTGTCAAGATAGGACAGGGCGCTTAGAATTTCTTTAAGAATTATGGCGATGCATGGCTCACAGAAGCCGTTTGGGAAAGAAGTTATTATGGATTGTAAAGAACCGGCGGACATGAATGGCATCACCACCCAAAGGCGATCATCAACTGTGAAGGAACAGAGAGGGTTGAGGATGTTTGGGTGGGAGTGGGACAAAAGCGATATTGGCTTTGATAATAGTCACCAGAATGATTGACCAGGGTCGACGACTTTGATTGCCACCACCATGGAGTTCATGGGCATGCATATGGCCTTGTAAACAACAGAGCCAGCACCACTACCTTCATCAAGAATCTTGTACGATTTTGAGTCCAATGGGTATTGGAGTACCTCTTTAAGCTCTTCTTTTTCGTGAGCCATGGAATCGTCTACTGATCTTGGATGGGTTTGTTAGTGTTGTTTTGCTGGGATTAATTCTTGGATAAGGCGGGATAATGAGAGCAAGACGATGATATATATATATAGTGAAAAGGGTGAGGAAAAAGAAAGTAGGATTTCAGGGATTTCTTGTGAGAGTTGAGATCGAAGGAGAAAGTCTAAAGAGGGCGCGGTTATATATTTTGAGCTGAGAGAGAGGCCCATATTCACATAAGAGCACATCCATCATAAAATTGGGCATTGATTCTGTCAGCCAATGCCATAACCTTTCATGGTTGCAAATCCCTCAACTCTCATTATCCCAACAAGTCGTGGAGAAGTTAACCAGCAACTGGAACATCATGTTAGGCACAATATATAGAATGATCACAAATTTGACAAACATATGCTAATTTTTTAGGGAAAAAAAAATGCTTCACTGATCCCCTGAAGTTTCATATCTTGAAGTAAGATCAACTATGACTATGATTACTAGAGCTCTATCTCTACAAAGTACCTCGATCATATCCATCATCCATGCTAGCTAGCTTGTCTCAGTTTCTATATCTGCCTAGTTAGGAGTTACTACTATCCCTCTGGTACTCTTCTTATGATTCCTCACTCAGTATTGCAATTATCTTGTACTCTATATTGGAGGGACCAGTTTTGAACAAGTTAGATAATTGTAAATTTTAATAATTACAAAAATTAGTTTTTTTTTCCCTGTCAAACATATTCTTCTTTTTTCAAGCCACCAAATATTGACATTTATTAATGTTTAATTAATCATTGAAGCAAAATATTGTTCTTCAATCGGCATCATGATCATTACTATCAAATACCAGAAAATAGAAATCATATATATATATATATATATATATATATATAATAGCCAAATCATACTTTAGATGTGGTCTAAAATTGCAACATATGGTGTGAACCCATTTTTTTTAAAAGGCTAAACTGATTTCTTAAGGCATAATTTGATTTGATTTGATTACGTTATAAGTTTAGTGAAAGATTTTGTTTTATTGTGTATTCATAAAAAAATATTTTGTTTAGTTTGCTTTGTATTTTTTTAGGATGCTTAGAATTATATGAATTTTAATTTTCATTGAAATATAATGAAGAATTAGATGGTGATACATTTAAATTTTAAAATTAAATTATAATAAAGAATTTCGGTTTATGTGCTAGTTAATATGAAGACCGAAAAACGAGAACTTTCTTTTATTAGAATAAAATGATCACCACCACGTACAAGAAAAGCTATTACCATGCAATGCATTGCAACTCTCGATTGTGACACCACATAGACAATAAAGCAAATTATCTCATTCATCATCACCATCGCCACTCTTGCTCGTCATATTAATCTTGCTTTCGTACGTTAAACCTTTCTTCAAGGCTAGGCAGCCCCTGCAACACATTGTCTACAAGAAAATCCGAACCCCCGCAATTCTCGAAGAACGAATGGTTCAACAATGTCTCCGCCGAGGGCCTCTTTGGTGGGTCTTGATGGAGACAAGAAGCCACCATGTCTTTGAAAGCCTTGGAGATTGAAAGAGGAGGGCGTCCATGGGCCAATTCCAATGCAGTGATCCCAAAGGCCCATATATCAACCTTTTCTCTGTAACTAATTTGCGACTTCAATATCTCCGGGGCCATCCAATAAGGCTTGCCCGCAGTAGCATTATTGGACGATGAGGAGGACATTCCAAAGTGGTCTGTAAGCTTCACGGACCCATTTGAGTCGATGAGGATGTTACTGGCCTTGATGCCTTTGTGAACCTCTTGTTGTTTGTGAAGATAGGACAAGGCGCTTAGATTTTCTTTGAGAATTATGGCGATGCATGGCTCGGATAGGCCGTCTGGGAAGCAAGAAGAAGATATTATGGATTGTAAAGAGCCGGCGGACATGAATGGCATCACCACCCAAAGGCGTTGATCAACTATGAGGGTACAATGAGCGTTTAGGGTGTTCGGGTGGGACAAAAGCGTTTCCTTTGGTTGCCACCACCATGATCGATAAAGATCGACGGCTTTGATTGCCACCACCATAGAGTCCTCCATGGCAAAGCATTTGGCCTTGTAAACAACAGACCTAACACCATTACCAACTTCGTCAACAATCTCGTACGAGTTTGATGAGTCCAATGGGTATTGGACCTCTTTTCTAGGCTCTTGTTGTTCTTCGAAAGCCATGGAATCAAGTAACTGATGATGATTTTGGATCGATGGGTTTTGTTAGATTTGTTTTACTGGCGGGCTATTGAGAGCTGCAAGACAATGATATATATATAATATATATTGTGAAAGTATGAGGAAAAAGAAAGTAGGATTTCAGTGGTTTTCATCTGATAGTTATATATATAATAGGGGAGTTTTGACCGGAGTCTATGAGTAAGTTTTCTGTCGTATTCTTCGGTTTGAATTCAAATTCTGGGGATAAACAGTGTTTAAGTTTTTAATTTTTCTTTCTTTAAAAGCTACAATTATCGGCATTTTTCAGGTATATATGTTGAGATTTCGGAAGAGTTGTTCGCTGTGATAGATAAGGATGTGTATCAATATCTGTTATAATCTTTTGTTTGAATCCAAAATCTGGGGATAATCTCTCAATAATGCTGAGAATTCAAAATCTGGGGATAAACATGGAACTATTTTATATGTTTGTTTTTTTTTGTTTTTTGTTTTTTTTTATCTCAGTTGTTGTGGGTTTTACATATTATGCTTATCCTTAATACTGCATGTAATACTGCGTTATTTTTAAACACGTGTGTAATTTTGTTTGTGTTTTTAATCTCAAATTCAGTGGGTTTTTAATAAGGATGTGTGTCAATATCTATTGTAATCTTACGTTTGAATTCAAAATATGGGGATAAACATGGGATTGTTGTATCTATTTCTTTGTGTGGTTTATCTTAGTTTTTGTGAGTTTTACATATTATGCCTATCTTTAATACTGCACGTAATTTATTAAAATCCTTAAAGGACGATGCTGCGTTATCTATAAAAATGTAATTTAGTTTGTGTTTTTAATCTCAATTTCTGTGGGTTTATAATATTATGCTTATCTTTAATTTGGAATTTGGTAATTTGATGCACGTTTACATATACAATACGTACTGCACTATCTATATGAAAAATCCTTAGAGGACTTGAAGATAATTGTAATTTACCAATCAAGATTCTTTATTTATAACTTGAACGAAGGATTTGGGTTACACAATTTTATTCATTTACGGTTTGTTTGGGATTGCGATTTCAATTTAATATACTATATTATTTTCTCAAAATTTATTGCTTTTCAAAACTATGTAAAGACAACATATAGAATTTAAAAACAAACTACGTTAATATTTAATATTTAATATTTTTTTAAAAGAAGTGTCGTTATTATATCATCAAACTTTAACCGATAGAGTTTTGTTGCTCTATCAAAATCACCTCCTGAATACAAGATGGAGTCTCGTCCAATCATATCCTATGCATGGACCATGATTTGATGTTTCGCAGCCTTTGCTAGTACACGAGCTGTACTATTGGCACTACGACTTACATATCGGCCATATAAGTCATCAAAAAAGAAATACAAAATTTTATGCGTTTGATTTGTATTGAAGTGTTATTCACACTAAAAATAATAAGAGGTATGATATCATTGCATAAAATTAACAAATGCCTAATTTCACTTCTATATGTTATTATTTATTTATTTTTTAAAAAAAAGAAAGTAAAATTTGAAACATTCTTTTTAAGCATTGGGACTCAAAACCATACGACAAGAAGATAGAAAACTACAAATTAAAACCTCAAATAGTGACAAGAAGAAAAAAGAAAAAAGAAAAAAAAAAGTAGCATATAATTTCTGTAGCATAAGGTTTCATATAAGATAATATTGGATAAATGAATAACAAATTTAATATTATTCAATTCATACCATCTAACTCAATTTCGAGTTAAAATTCTATCTAACATATTGTATGTTATATGATACGTACAAATCCTTTTATAGAAAGCCTGAGTTGTAATACTTCATTAGTATTGAAAAAAGGAGTAATGACTTTTTGAGTACCCACTCCTAACTTACTGAGAATAAATACAAAAAAAGTCAATAAGAAATAAATAAAATGGAAATGTATTATCTAACTTTACTATTTTATTGATACGGTGGTAAACTCTATTTGTTTTTTGTTTTTTGTTTTATATTATTGGGTATTGTTATGGTTTTATAAGAAATGTTAGACTATGCTGATAATTGTAAGGATTATTTCTTTAGTGCTATCTTTTTTATTGGGAAATTAAAGAAAACCACTGTTTATATAGTTCTTCTTCCTTATCAGTTTCTGTTTAATTTTTAAATAAAAGTATTTTGGGAAGAACAAATATTTTCTACAAAATGCCTATGAAATATGAATAAACCAGATATAAGAATGTTATATTTCCGAAAATTCTATCAAATTCCTTCCCAACGTGTGAAAAATCACATTCCTAAAATTCCAAATTACTCAACATCAAATTTCTCCCCAAAACGTTGCCGTGCCATAATCGGTAGGAATTCCCCCACCTCCACTTGTGTTCCACCTTCCTCTTAATTTTCTGCTTTCTATGACCCAAAGTTGTAATTTTTGACCACTTGGGTCAACTCCACTAATGATTCAGAAAGGGAAAGAAGAGTGAAACCCAACAATATATTAATAATCCTTGTTAATAGATTTGTTAGAATTATTAATTTATTTAGTTGACTTTCATAAATAAATAAAATTTATTTACTTAAAAATGAGATATGATATGTGCTCAACTAAATTCCATCTAAGACCCAACTTTTATCCCAATTGTCTTATGCTGAAAATATGAAATTTTTTCTTGGATTTGATTGTGATCATCTGTAAAATCTGTTTATAAAAGTAAGGAACTAATTTGTTCCACAAAAATCGAAATGAACATGTTTTATTTAGGGGAAATTCATAAAAAAAAATAAAGAAAATAACTAAATAATATAAATAGTTTATATATTGGAAAATTAAAGAAAAACCAAGTTTTATATATGATTTTTCTTTCCTAAAATATTT
>CM017328.1:10924847-10963148 GCA_006937295.1 Carpinus fangiana | reverse complement strand
TTTTTTTTTTTTTTTTGCACATCTTCTTTTAAGAGCAAAATAAACATAAATTTATTTCATTACCTTTATGATTATTTCTTGATCTGAATCTTTTGGTGGAAATGTAAGTTTTTTTTCTCTTTTGTTTAAATTTGTTTCTCTTTCCTTTGTGAAAAGAAGGCATAAATTTATTTGATTATCTTTATGTTTGTTTTTTGAGAAAGTTTATTTGTGTCATACTTTGCTTTATGTTTGTGTGGAGATTTGAATATGTTTATACTTTGTTTGTGAAAATTATTGGTTAAGTTCTTCATTTGAATGTTTTATGGTTGAGTTATTCTTCAATCGAACATAACTCTTTTGAAACACTCAAGAGATTACAAAAGAGATTTTGTCCACTTTAATATCTATATTTTTTAGAATGTTCAGTTTTATATGAATTTTATTTCTATTGAAATATAATAGCTATCACAACAATAATAATATCGGATATTTATGCTAATTTTTTTATTAACGCGTTAATAATCAAAATCAAGATTTTCTTCTTGCTATTTTTTTATTATACTTCTTTCATTTTAACATGTTTCCAATCTAAGTTTGGAATGAGATTTGAATATGTTTATGTTTTGTTTGTTGAATTGTTCATCATTTGAATGTTTTATGAGTTTTTTTTTTTTGGTGTGTGTATGTGGGTAATTTACTCAAATTCTAAGGTAGCTTTTGGACGTGTCTTTTTTTTTGCTATTAAGCAAAAATTGCCAAAATTAATTTCATTGTTATGTAGAAAGAAAAACATAAACTCTTTTGAAACACCAAAAAAAAAAAAATTAAGTATTGAACAATGTGTTTTGGGCGGGACGTTACAGTTGGCTTATATTTATAATATAAATAAATATTTAGAGGTTATTTTAAAATTTAAGGTTAAACTTTACTCAATTATACATTAAAAAATTGAATAGCCTAGCTCATAAGCATCCTCGTAAAACTATATTATCAACATTATATTATATAAACATATAAACATTATTTACTCAACTATATTATCAACATTATATTATACATTTGTTTTTTGTTATTTATGTATGTATGCGTGTGTATATATGTATGTATATTATATAAACACATATAAGAAATATACAATATATATAGTAAATAATAAGAAATATTTGATACTATCATTAATCATTTTATCATATGATATAATCATATTGTACAAGTTATTGTGTCATTTAATAAAAATACTATCATTAGATAGTTTATACTTTGAAAATTGTAATTGTATATCACATAATCATTAATCATTATATAATCCTATGGTATATACCACATGATCAATTTATGTATGAAATATAACTTACATAAATATATCACATAACCAGGACAATTCAAATACTTACTCATATTATTCATGTACAATAATAACGTGATTTGTATAATATCAAATTATGTTAGGATTGAATTCAACTATGTATTATTTATAACCACATTGAAGTATTATCATTATAATTTATATAATTATATCACATGATCGATTGATAATTAATTAACATGATTATATAATAACAATATTAACAACTTAAGCTATAACTATTACTTATACAAATATAAATATAATATCATATACGTATATAAATTCATACTAATATACAATAAATTTTTTTTTGTATGTTACTAGTACAATAATTAAGTATCTATAACTATTGCATATATAATAATATCACATAGCATTTTAGAGAAGACATTTATCTATAACTGCTGTGACTGTAAAATAAAATGTAGTTGTTTTAATTTTCTTTTTCCTAATATTCAATATTGGGAAAACCTGATATACGGTCGGTCGGTAAAAGATGGGTTTTGCAGCACCCACTAGAACAATGACACCTCACATAAAATAGAAAAAATGCAAAAAAAAAAAAAAAAAATCTAAACCCACCCGCTTCTGATTTTCATCTAAAGAAGAGAAGGAAGAGAAAGAAGAGGAAAAAAGAAGAGAAGAAAGAAGACGGGTCTGGTGCAAGCACAGCAGACCAATCCAGGCCGGCCACCAAGACCCACAGCCTGGGTCTCGCTGGCCGTGGGTTTGCTGCGTCTGTACGGTGGGTCTGGCTCCGGTGAGTTTATTTTTAGGTTTTTTCTGATAGGTTTGCTCCGGTTTAAGTATGGTTTTTTGGTTTTTTCTTTGGTTTTTATATGGCTCCGGCGACTTTTAAGTGATAAAATGGCTTTGATTTTAGGATGATAAAATCTCAAAAGGGTTAACCTTCCCCTCTAGGCTTTAGTTTTGAAGCCAAAATAAGTTTTGAGACATTAGAATCGATTTTTGAGGTTAGATTTGCGTTTTTCTGTGTTTTCTGGTTGGGTTTGGCCAAAAATGAAGGAAGTCGCTGAAGATGAGTCACGGCCACCGTGGGTCACGGCAGACCCAGGGCGTCGCTTGGGTTTAAGGCTAGACCTACAACATCGTGGGTCTCTCAGACCCACGCCTGGGCGTTCCAAACTTGATAAGAACTTCAAGCTCGACCAGGCTCACTGACATGAGTTCCAATGTTAGCCTAAACATCATCCCGGCAAACAACACCAGCAAAGTGATGATTGCTATACGAATGAAAAACCTTGTTTCGTAGCACCTATACTCCACCGCCATTCAATTATTCCCTTTTCTTCTTGGTCCTCTACTTCTACTTCTTCCTGGGTCTCGCCTGACCCAGGCCGTGGGTCCGGCGAGAACCACACCTAGGTCTCGGCGGACCCACGCCGTGGGTCCAGCAGACCCACGCACGGTCTGGAGTTTTGGAATCCAGGGGCATTTTGGTGTTTTTTTTTTTTGTTTTAATTTGCTGCTTTGTTTTCATTTTAATTTTTTTTCACTTGATGAGGTGTCAAGATGGAATTGGAGGCTGCAAAATGGCCATTTTGCAGATGTATCGTATGGTAGGGGCTCTCTTCAATATTTTTTTTTTTCTGAGTTAATATACAATTTTGTTTGAAATCAAAACTACCTAGTTTTTTCATTTGTTTTATTTTTATAAATAAAACCATATATATAAAGAAATACTACCTAGTTTTGGGATGCTATAAACCTAACCATTTTGGCTGCCCCTCTCTCTCTCTCTCTGGCTCTCTCGTGTGATTAGGATACCCTAATTCTTTCAATTTTTAAATTTTGACCGTCAATTCTGATATGAAGCCCAAAATAAAAGCCACCTCTTGTAGACTTGTACCTCTTTATATATGAACTACCATGTATATCTTATGATATAAATCAAACCTAGGAAAAAAGAAAAAAAAAAGTGCTCTAACCCCTCGGGCGTTTTTAACCCCTTTAAATTTGTTTGAAAGGCTCTTAAAAAATTATAATTATTAATTAGTTACCAAAAATAGAAAATGTTTATAAAATCATTTTGAACCATATTTCTTTACTAAATAGTGAAAACCTGCATATCACCTATATGAATTAAATTTGGAAATTTATAAAGTTTAATCATTATAAATGCATCATTTTCTCAACCGTCTTTTAACCCTTTTTTTTTTTATTTTTTTGTAAATTTAATGGATCCACCATTGGATTTGTAGACCCATGTGGGTCTTACAAAAATTCAATGGTAGATTCACTCATTCATTATATTGAGATGATTGAAAGAATGATTTTTATCATTTTTCTTAAATTTTTGTTCCCATTGATGTATAAAACGAAAGGAAATATAAATATTTTTTTGGCTAATATAGTCATTCAAAACAACCTTTTAACTATACCCACAATAAAAACCCAATTTTAGCAATCTTATAACTACCTAAATGAGTATGTAAATATTCTTGACTATCAAAAGAACACATTATCACACATAGCGTATTTCTTATATTAACTAATAGGCTACCCAAAAACTAATTTGATATAATCTCATAAAAATTTTGAAGAAAAAAATCATAATCTATATTAAAACCCAAAAAGCCAATGTCGTAGATAAATTTTTTTTTCTTTCTATGCTTTTTTTTTCTACACAATGTTGTGGAACTCTAAATTTAGTAACAATATACTTCGAATATCTTCATTTTTTGTCCTATAGCTTGATCCATATTCTGTCACACTTTGACCAGTTGAATTTGTTGGTTGAATGCTACTACAAAATATAAAATAATATTCTAATATTATATATTAGAATAGAAGATAATGAAAAATGCTAATATAAAAGAACATGACCGCAAAATATAAAGACAAACATAAAATGAAAAATGCTAATATAATAGAAAAGAGCCATCTTTTCTACATACATTTTTTTTTTTTTTTTTGCTCCAATAAAACCTTGTAAACCAATAACATCCATCAAATAAGCATGTAAATAATGTCCATTAAACAGAGAAAAGAAAGAAAGAAAGAAAGAAAAACCTATCAATGTACAACATTGTAAACCATCATTTCCTACATATAAAATTTATAAAATAATTGAATAAAAATGATATATAAATTAGAACAAAAAATAAAGGCAAAAACCCAAAAATAAAAAAATATTTTAATATAATAGAGAAAGACAATATTTTTCTGTAGATTGTTTCTTTTAACCATCATTTGCATATATAACATAAAATAATTATTTTTTAGAATAAAAAAAAAAAAGACAAAAAAAAAAAACAAAATTGATTGGAAACTCTCGCTATGCGTGGAAATAAAATTCGTCCTCAATCTCTATCTTGCTCAAATTTTCTCTCGGTTTCGTTTAAAATTCTTGTACACGTCTTTACATATTCAAACAACTATAAAAATTGTGTAACGTTGATCCAACAACCATATACACATCACAAATTGGCATCAAGCATGAATAAGAATATTCCTCCAGCAAATTATGAAAACAATTCTCTTCTTCATTAGCATCCATTGTGTGTGATACCCAAATGATTCGCTCTTGAGTATTGTGTTTAGACTCACAAAATGATTCTGATTCTGTCTATAATGCCCTTGAGAATGATTTAGTGAAAAATATAAGAAATAAATAAATGTTTAATTTGCTTTTGCTTAACTGTTTAGTTTAGTTTTATGTCCATTGATTTGTTTTTTTTAGACAAAAATATGCACTTACTATAAGAATTTGTTTTGTCTTGTTTATGGAGATCGTGCATATCTCTGTCTTTTGCGTCTTCAACAAACACAATCATGAAGTATGTATTAGGCAGAAGAAAAGAAAAACCTAAGACCACCTGTACCTGAGATCATTAGTGCTGACATAAATAGTTGGTATATATCACAACATAATTCATGAGAAATTCACTATCTGAAAAGCTGAAAATTTCAAAGAAATGTTATGGGTTTTGATTAACTTGATGGATAGATGAGAATATTATAAGATACCAATTAGAAGCAGGTGGAGTGGTTTACTTTATTAAGAAAATTAAATAAAATCATTAGTACTGACATAAATAGTTGATATATATCGTTGATTGGAGAGTCTTATATATATATATATATATTTTTTTTTTCCTTTTGGAATAATATGGCAAATCATGTTTTCTTTTGTGATTTTTTATAACTTATCAAATAATATTACTATGATTGTAATATATAATAGTAAACTATCATTTGGATTCACAAAAATCAAAGTATCATAGGATTGCTAATTTAAAAACCTCTTGCAACTTGATAGAAGGTATCAAATTTTACTCTTTTCTATGTAACAAAGCAACAGATAAAATTTCACACACAATATAAGCAAAGCAAATGATTAAGAAGAGAAAAGTAAGCATGATGAATTAGAATATTCATAGAGTTTTTAAATTAAATTATAAAGAAAAAAGACTCACACATAGTGCGGGTTATATTCTGGTTTATATAAATGTCTAGTTAGTATACTATGAGATCTAGTTTGTCAAATATAGCAAACGAAACACCTGAGATTGCTTTACCTTCAAATGTGTTTTCATTTTCTACCCTTAGTTTTGATTACTCCGAGAGAGAACCTAAAACAACACTAACTTATGCAAATTAAACATTAAAACATTTCAAAAATGTAAATTAGACTATTATTTAAGGGCATTATAAAAAAGTGGTTTAAAAATTATCTTTTTTTCCCAAATATGCCGGTAAAATCCAATATGGACATAGATTATGGGTTAGTTTTCAAATTTCTCTACTATGATGGTCTTGAAATTCGCACATAATACCATAACGAACAACATAAGCGGAAAATAAAAAAGAAACAAAGGAATACAAATTCGAAAATAGTATAATAATAAGCCACAATTCGGTAATCTTTATTTGCATATATGAGGATCTGAAACTGTAAGAACAATCTTTTCGTGCAACCAATATCACACCAAGCCTTAGCCAGTTAGCCCAATCATATTTGAGAATCCATGCATCGAATACATACAACCCACATAGTAATTTTTAAAACCCATTTGGCCAAAGATACAAAGAAGCTAAACTTCATCATCAAGTTTTAAACCAAAATCAAGAAACCATATCTCTAAATTCTAGAATATACAAACACAAAAAGAAACAAGAATATCAATAGAACTAATAAACAATGAGCTTACACAAATTGAACAGAGAAAGAAAGGGAGTAGGAAGGGAAAAAAAAAAAAAAAAGTTATGCAAGTGAAGTATTTTAATCAATTCAGCAATCATCATCGTCTTGTTTATAGCTCTGCCCATGGCTTTAAGTGCAATTTCATTAGATCCTTTCTCCTGATTCAAAGATAGAACTCGTCAAATGGAAAAGATAAAAAAGGGAAAAGCACTAATATAAATATTACAAACGTATGAATTTAACTAATTTTGACAAAATAATAATCCCAGAACTCAGCAAAATGGTAAGATAAAGAAGTGGAAGTATGAATGCAACTAAATATCACATGTTGAATAATAAAAAAATAAAAAATAAAAAAATAAATATCACATATAAACAGAACTTCTGTTTCCAAGTAATGCCTACCAAGAAGACCATAATTTCAATCCATAAATACACTTTTTCAACAAAATAACAAACACAAACGCATCTAGAAGTACAGGCATGGTTTCAACAAATATAGTAACTAACAATGGAACAACAAATATAGCAATTGCTAACAATGTCCATTTGTTCCTCATCCTCCCGAGTGGTAATCGAATCTCATTCTCTTTAATCGGCGTCTTTGGCCTCGGCTTCTCTACCATACCGATCCATACTCCACAAACCACAAAAATCCACCGCTATGTTCACCATTTTTCAAAACCAAACCCAGATCTGAAACAAAAAAAAAACAAAAAACAAAAAACAAAACGAAATAGCAAGGTCACAAAATCTAGGGTTAGATTTGTGTTACCGTTGAATTGTTCTGCGAAAAAAGAGTATATGAACTTTGAAAATCTGCTCAACGAATTGAGATAAGCCCTTGATTTGTTCTGCGAAGAAAGAGTATCTGAACTCTGAAAACCCGCTCAACGAATTGAGATAAGCCTTGGTTTTCTTCTTCTTTTGCCCTGGTTTTCTGTCTCTGTTTATTTGTTTGTGAGTGAAAGTGCGAGAGAAATAGAAGAAGATCAATATTTGTTTGTAAATGGAAGCCCAAGAGAAACAAAAGAAGATCAACAGTTTTAAATAACAGTTAAAAATTTTGTTTAAAACGTTTCACTTAAAAGGTATGTTTTTAAACATTATACATGTCATTTGAATTAATCGCCACATGTTACAATATTAGGCCCTCCTGCTTAACATTCTACTATTATATATAATATTAGATTAGATTAGATATTAGATTAGATTCCATGAACCTTTTGTGCGTTTGCACTTTGCCGCCATCTCTCACACTCTCTGGCTCTCTCGTCTCTCACTCTCTGGTTCGCCTTTTGTGTTTCTTCTTCGTCGTTCGTCAGAAAGGTCGTGATTCTCAAATGTTTCTCAAATCGGTTTATGGTTTTAACTGTGTATGGTTAGTTGAAGTTTTGTTTGCTTGTTTGTTGGTGAATTTATTGATGCAGTATGAGTTTGGAGGAGAGGTACCAGATTGTGAGGGCTTAGCTTGCGATTTATGTTGTTGCATTGCTTCTATCAGTTGCACATAAAGTACAGGTATAATGAAAGTATCAAACGTGGGTTTTAACCTTACATTTATTTTCCTGAATGTCGTAGGCGGAAATGAATTTGAAGGTAAAGAAAGCTTACTGTCCTCCAAAGATTCTAGAGGGGAATCCTTGCTTGGAGTACGTAAAGTATCTCATTTTACCTTGGTTTAAGGAGTTCATAGTTGAACGCAATGCAGAGAATGGTGGTCATAAGTAAGTTTTATAGATCTTATGACTGCAGCTTTATTTGTTTCATTTAATTAATCTGGGGACTTCTGTTTTTTCACGGAATTTAATCCTCACATCCTATTGAAAATGCTTTATCCTTAATGTAGTACATTTCTCTTGAGTTATTTTCCAGAGCCAACTTTAATCTAGAACATCATAATTCCTGATTGTTTTCTTCCTATGCATGATGCCCTTTATCCACAGAACCTTCACAAGCTTTGAAGAATTGATTGCTGACTATGAAAGTGGGGAGCTACAATCAGATGACCTTAAACCGGCTTTATCAAAGGCATTGAATAAGATACTGGAGGTAACATCTTTCCATTTGTATTTAATTGATTCTTCCTGGGTACTAATGGCACAACCTGACCAATGTTAGATAAATGATATTAGATTTCTTCAAGCAATAACTATCTAGTAGTCATGCTTGAAGTGTGGGTTACCTTAATTTGATCGGCCCAGTTCATCAAATACTTTTTGTGAGTTCTAAGAACTGCAAAAACCGAGTACTTTGACATTTGCTGATTTTCCCCTGTTGTAAACTGTACTTCCAGTAGTTAACATGTCTCAGTTTTGTAGTATTTGGGTTGTATCCCTTTGCGTCGTCTAGATCAAATTTGAATCTGCTCATAATTATTATTATTATTATTATTTCTGTAGTATTGTTAAATTTAAATATGCTCGTCTCACATTTATGTCCATCTTTTGGTTGGTGCGCCGGCCAGGGGAGAGGCTGCTGAGAATGCAGTGTTAGTGGTGGCGATAATGTCGTTGTTTAACTACTATAATTTCTTTAAGGGGATAATGAACTGATCCATTGGTACCAATGCAACATCGGCCCAAAAGAGCCCCCAAATTATCAACTTTGTTATTTCTGCAGACTAAATTTTTTTGTTCTGCCTATTTGCAGCCAGTAAGAGAACACTTCAAGATGGATTGTAATGCAAAAGATCTATTGGAAATGGTTGAGGTATGCTCATTCAACTCAACTTTTTTTAAAAAAATATATATTTTTTTTCTGGTTACATTTTATTCGCAATTATCTTCGCATATGTCGTTTGGCTTTAAATAAATAAATATTTTGGTGTCTGCTTTTGTAGGCTTACGGAATCACAAGGTGATTGTGATTCTGCTTTTGTAGGCTTAGAGAATCACCCATGCAAAATAGAGCTTTGACATTTTGCTCCTTTCTGGTGGAAGAAAGGTCTGATGTTGGAGTATTGTTTGACGAGGGTCTAACTATTGAACTATTGGATATTGATTTGGTTGAAGTTTTAATTCTTAATTTTTAAGATCTTAACATTCCACTATTATGAAACCGGCATCTATGGTGGCCTACTCATACGGCACAAATATGATTGGCATCAATTTTCTTTTTCGTAGCTTCATTTATCTATCAATATAATTCGAAAACATTTTAATCCAACCTATAAGTCACCTAACTATTCGATTTGAAAACCATAAAACTGTTGGTTGAGCAGTCTGGTATTTTGTTAAAATATTCATTCCAATATTGGTTTCAAGTTAGGTAGCTTCCTTGAAATCTTAACTCGACACTTGTTTATGTAAACATGAAGAACCAATTAGTACAAACCCCAAGGTCTAGACAAAAATTGAGAGATTATAATCAAATTTAATTTGGACAAGTGTCCTCTTCAAACCAGCACTTGCGCGCCTTTAGAACATGAAAAATCACGTACATTAAAAAACAAATGCTTTAAACCTTTAATAGCAATGGAAGAACAAACAAGACTTATGTGTAAGAGCAAAAGCTTCTGCTCACTCTCTCATGTCATCACCTTCATCTTCCTCTTCGCTTAGAGCGAGATCAGCCAGCAACTCTTCATAGCTCTCTCATGTCCCACGTCTGGTGCTTCTCTTCATAGCTCTTTTTAATCAAAATTGCATCTGAAAGGATTAGGCCCTCGTGCTTTTCTAGTTCACTGTCATTACTGTTAGCCCCATATAAGTCATAGCCGAGAGCATAATCCCCAGGGCTCAAAAGATTGCTGATCTTGCTCTAAGCGCCAGAAGAAGTACCAAAATTTGAGGGGAAAAAAAAAAACCTCACCCCCCCCCAAAAAAAAAAAAAACTTTACCAATCAGTTGCCAAGAGCATAATCCCCAGGGCTCAAAAGATGGCTGATCTCGCTCTAAGCGCCAGAAGAAGTAAGTACCAAAATTTGAGGGAAAAACCCCCCCCCCCCCCCCAAAAAAAAAAAAAATCCTTTACCAATCAGTTATGGCTCCACAAATTTCCATTGTTACAATAATACAACCTTAAAAACACATCACAAAACATCGACTAGAACAAATATGATTGAATCTCCCATATGGCTAATTAATTAAACCAAATAGTATATACATAGATGACAAAGAAAAATAAAGAAAAGAAAGGTGTAGGATGAAAATAGCATCTAGACCATGGAGATGTGTTTAGGTTTGGTTAGTTTTCATAGATGTAAATCGCTGAAGTTGTCACTTGATGTTTGATGTTCAACGTCATCCTTGATCAAGTCATTAAATTGGTATTTTTTTTTTAATTGCAACCCGCAATCTGACCTGCAGGACTGGTATTCGAGATTTTTAAAAAATGCAACCCACATAATCAAACCAAATTTAATACTAGCTTTTGGTGATTTCCTAGGTCTCTAAGACTGTAACTCAAGTGTTTGCAAATTAAATGATTTTTTTTTGTTTAAAAATTTTTTTGGTAGTGAAAAAAGAAGCTTCTAATTAGTCAGAAGATTGAAAGATCATTATTACCTAAGTGTATGCTCTTTGTGCCTTGTTATGGGATGTTGGCACTTGGAAATTAAGCTAGTGTGGCATATCATATCATGAGACAAAGGTAAATGGTTTTTGGGTACATAATTGCTTCCAACACTACCAAAAGAAAGGGTGTGTGGATGGGAACTATCCCATATCGTGCATAAATATATGAATAAAATCTGTGAGATTTAAAAATCAACCTCAATTAATAATATCATCCCATTTGAGAATTCAAACCCATCATCATACAATGTTGCAAGTGGAGAAACCTTCCTAAGGCCCCAGGGCCAGCCCAATGGCTAGAACACTTATGCCGTCACCTAGGGCCCCCAATAAATAAGGCCCAAAATGTTTTATAATAAGGTCCCAAAAAAAATTTAATAAGGCCTAATTTTTTTTTAAAAAAAAATAAGGCCCAAAATAGGGTCCCAATATAATAAACCCATTATAAAATAAGACCAATTAACAAAAAAACAAAAAAACAAATATACCACATCATTTTTTTTTTTGTCTTTTTAATCCATCTCCTCTGTCAGCAAAGAAGAGAGAACACAGTTAATTTTTCTCATACAATGAAGAATACTAGCATCTCATCTCTGTCGCCCTTTGTTCTCTCTCTCTCTCTCTCTCTCTCTCCCCTTCCTTCCTTCCTCTTCTTCCTTTTCTTCTCTTCTTTTCTTCCTCTCCTCCTCCGTGATACATCCCATCAATTTTCAAACAGGTTTTATTGTTCTATTTTTGTAATTTATTTTATTATAATCCAAATATATATAAATAAAATCATATTTGTTTAATTTGTTAATATTTTTAATCAAACATGTATACTAGAAAATATGTATCTAAATATGTACTTAAAAAAAATAAAAGAAAAGAGAAAAATAGAAAAACTAATTGAATCTCAAATAGGGCATTAAATAAATATGCTATTAGCAATAAACAAAATATTGAAAATAATTTAGTTGAAAAACTCATAAATGAATAATAAATTCATCAAAAAGAATTATTTTATTAGAAGATAATTAAAATATTATTGATGCTTCTAATTCTATTGTTACAAATATTTATGACCCTAATAGAATGCAACTAGCTAATGATGAAACTTAAAAGTCATGAAACAACAATGAACATATTACTAATCTGAATAAAATTAATAATATTATATTATATATTATAATAATATAATAATATTATTAAAATAAATATTATTTAATAAATATTTAAATATTAAAAAAAATAAGGCCAAACTCCAAAATTTCACCTAAGGCGTCCAAATACATTGGGTCGGCCCTGTAAAGGCCCTAAGCCACCTTCTCCACAACCCTTTTGCTTGACCCGCCCACCTGTCCATTCTTTTTTTTTTAGAATCCTAAACGTATTAATATATATATGAAATTGACATTTAATTTGATTTATATTATTTGTTTCCTTATTTGACTAGAACATTAAATACTTAATTTATTGAATAATTTATATATGAAAAACTATTGAAATATAATTAATACAATTAATGACACTAATTAATGATCGGTTGCAACAATCATTGTATAGCCACCGGTTTAAATATATATAACATATAAATTCCTTAATAGATCAACTATTATTAATGTTCAAATCAAATAAGTAAATAAATAAATAAAAATCAAATTATATTGATGAATTAATATTTACAAAAGGGCAAATATATAATAACACCTTGGGTCTGCCTTCCAAAATTTTAAAATGCTTAGGTTTTTTTTTTTCAAAAATTTACTCCCTAGGTGGAAGGAAACTGGAATAAAATCCATGCCGTCACATTTTTGGTAATGGCCGTTAACGAACCCAAAACGCTTTTATAATGTTTAACTTACAAAATTATACAGTAACGTTTTGAATGTCACTTCACAAGTGTGTCAATAAAGGACTCACCTGCTATAATGTTCAAAGGAATGGAGGGTAGTACATTGGGTGTTTGGGCTGCTCATGGTGAGGGAAGAGCATTCTTCCCTGATGATGGCGTTTTGGACCATGTGCTTCGCAAGGACCTCGCCCTACTACGATATTGTGATGATGATGGGAGTGTGACAGAAACTTACCCTTTCAATTTAAATGGCTCTCCTTTTGGGGTTGCAGCGATTTGTTCTCCAGATGGGAGACATCTTGCCATGATGCCTCATCCAGAGCGTTGCTTCTTGATGTGGCAGTTTCCATGGTACCCGAAGCAATGGAATGTGGACAAAAAAGGTCCTAGTCCATGGTTGAGAATGTTCCAGAATGCTAGGGAGTGGTGCTCTTGAGATGGTTAGTTATAAGAAAGTGGCATTTTGTATACATTACGGTAGTTTGGGAGCTACTTTAGTACTTTTTAAATGTTGACCAATGTTATTCACAAACTTCTTAAATGTTGCAGTTGGTACTATTTTGGTAAATAAATATAATAAATTGTCATTTGATCGTATCTATTTGACATCAATTTTATTACTGTTCTGGAGCTCATGAGTATAAAAGAACGTCACTGAAATGTGTTTAGTTCTATCACCTTTAATATATCATATTCTGATTTGTGTGATACAAGTAGCATTATCTTCAAATAATATTGTCGGACTATCTTTGATTATGGACAAACTACACTTTTCTTGAATGTGTTGAATTAATGATCTTTGTCATATGCATTATTGACTTGCTTCATGAATGACAATAATCTCTGAGTGATTTGAAGAAGTACCAGCTAGTGTTTGCTTGACAGATCTCCATGAAATAACAGTACTTTTACATGTAAATAGATATCCTGTTTGAGATTTACCTTTATGTGGATCAGAAAAAAAAACTCGCATATGCATATCCAATTAATTGTGAATTTGAACCTATTGAATAAAATAATTTCATGTCAGTTTCCCAAAGATAACGTAGAATATTTTTTACCCCATTCCTATGCTTTAAGTTGGTGCATAACTGTATTTTGCTAGTAAATTAATTGAAAATGTTATATCAGGCCGTGTATAATTTACAAGCTACATCAAAGCACTAGGAGTGTAAACAAGCCGAGCTTGGGTGAGCTTAGGCTGTCCAGGCTCGAGCTCAAGTTGAGCTTGACTTTGCTACTTGAGCTTGGCTCGATAGGGTTAGAACCATGTTCGAGCTTGAGCTTGACTATTCAAAATTCAAAATCTTAAGAGAGAAAAAATCAAAATCAACAATCTAAGAACTCTAATATAAAATCAGAATACCAAAATCAAATCAAATTCAATACCAAAATCAAAATCAACAACTATATATCTCAACAAAATCATCAATATAAGAATCCTAATATAAAATCAGAATTGTGAGACGGCGACAGGCAAGAGCAGTGTGGACAACAAGTTTCGGCAGTTTCGAGGTGTGACTTGCGTCGAGGTGTGAGGTTGTTATGCTGGTTGCGTGGACAGCGAGTTTCGGCAGAAAGAGACGGTGAAGGGCTAGGAACGATGAGACGGTGAGAGGTGAGAGCGGTATGGACAGCGAGTTCTGGCAAAAAGAGACGGTGAGAGGCCAGGAACGATGAGACGGCGAGAGGCGAGAGCAGCATGGACAACAAGTTTCAGCAACGTCAAGGTGTGAAGTTGCTGCGCTGGAGATGGTGGTTGCTGTTGGGGGCACTGGGGGAGTGGTGGGACCGTGGAAGCGGCAACAGAGATAGGAGGCGAGGAGTATGGAGACTATGAGAAAGAGATGATAGATCTAGGTTAAATTTGGGTTATGTGATTTTCAACCGTTGGATCTGGAAAAATAATTAAATTTTAAATATTAACAGTCTGATTCGTTTTATCAAAAGATTATCCCATGAGGCTGTTTCTACTTAGATTTGGTGTGCTTGTTCAATATTATATGTTGATTATATATACATTTTCAACATTTAATATTACTCGTCACATTAGATCAACAAGGCAAGCTTTAGAACTTAGATTAATGAGCTTCTTATGTCATGTGGAGCACCATATAATTATCACTTTCAAAATACTTTACACTTATATACCATATATCAAATTCAACGGCCAAGATTAAATTCAATTAAATTGGACGGCTACGATTTTATAACTTAGATTAATGAGCTTATTATGTCATGTGGAGCACCATATAATTATCACTTTCAAAATACTTTACACTTATATACCATATATCAAATTCAACGGCCAAGATTAAATTCAATTAAATTGGACGGCTACGATTAAAATCGTAGCCGTCCAATTTAATTGAATTTAATCTTGGCTTGAACTTCATGATTCATGACATATGATTTAAATTTGAATTGTTAAATTTTTACTTACCGCAAATTGTGATTATAATGTATAAATTACAAGAAACATATTAGTTAATTCATTAATCTAATGGTAATGCTCAATTCTAAGTCCTAAATTCATCATGAATTCATGATTCATGAGTGACTCATACTTAAATTATATGATCATATTATCTCACAATGTATTTTTTATTTAAGATAAAATAATTTTTTAAATCACAATGTTAAATGCTTTATGTCACACACATTAATCACTATTATTACATATGGTATTATTTAGTTGATAGGTTCAAATGTTAATGCTTAACACGGGTCAAGTATATAATTTCAATATTAATATATGGAAAATGCTAGGGGTTCTCCCTCTAGTGTTCTCCTAGCGTTTTTCTCAGTCTTACGTAGAACATGATTTAAGAAAAAATAAGGGAAAACTTCACTAACGCCCCTGAAGTTTGGTCACTTTTGCAAATACCCTCTTAACGTTCAAAAACTTTCACTTACCCCCCTGAACTTTCAATTACTCTAAATTTGACCCATCCGTACAAATTAGGGCACACAATTTTAAAAAAAAGACCAAAATACCCATGATTTTCATTTTTAAAAAAATAAAAAAAAATATCTAGAAGTTGGAATTTTATACAAATTCACTATTTAAAATTTCAACTTTCAAAATGTTTTTATATTTTTTTAAAACATGAAAATCAGGGGTATTTTGGTCTTTTTAAAAATTTTGTACCCTAATTTGTATGGATGGGTCAAATTGAGAGCAATTGAAAGTTCAGAGGGGGTAAGTGAGAGTTTTTGAACGTTAATGGGGTATTTGCAAAAGTGGCCAAACTTCAAGGGGGTTAGTGAAGTTTTCCCAAAAAATAAAATTGTAGTGGCCTCCATCCCCGGTATTTTTAGGCATTAGCACCAAATTTGAGGCATTAGCACTAAATTTAGGATGATCAAATCCATTTTGGGTGATATCATTCCTAAAGGGTTAACATTTCACCCTTAGATTTTAATTTTGAATACAAAATAAGTTTTAAAGTATTAAAACCTAAATATTAACTCATAAAAATTAATCTGTTGACAAAAAAACGATATTAGAATTTTATTTTTTCTTAAATCATGTTCTATGTAAGATTGAGAGAACACTATGAAGAGAACCTCTAGCAAACCCCTTAATATATATTGTATCTTATATGTAAATATTTATATACTTATATTATATGATCTCATGGTCCATTCTTCTATGTCTTTTATGGGGGCTTAATATAGTTCTACCAAATGTTTAGGCGTACGACAGGTACGCGACCAATGTCCTTTCATACAATATCTGTAATATTTATCTCCATATTTTTTGTAGGTTTATTCTGTAAACCTTTGTTTTCATTTTGTTTTAGCTTAGTGTAGTTTCACTTCTGGTGGTATGAAGTATTTCTTTCTGTAAGAGTTATGAGTACATTCCCCTTGATCTCTATAATTTTTTTTCTAATTCGTCTATGACCATAGTTTCCTTTATTACCATGAAATTAGATTCTATTTGCTTCAAGAAATGGTGTAGAACCCGTTGGACGAGATTGATGATTTTTCATTAATAGCTCATTGTTTTACTCAGCCACTAGAAAACAAGATATTAGTTAAGAATATCTTGTGAAATTATGCTCTCGATATTGCTGCTACAGGAGCATATTCGATGCAAGGAATGTGCAACTTCATGTGCATCAAATCATAACGAGCTTTTGGGAGAATAATTGCCTTCTAGTGCTCATATATCTCCCTTATATTATTCCACAAGGTCAATGGATCCTTTACCGTACGGTACTCAACTTTTATATGCTTCAGGTATATAAAATTATAATATTAGTATAATAACATTCTAGTTCATATAAATATCACATGGACCATAATATGTAAATATTATAATATAATTCTTAAAACACTAAAAATTTCTAAGCATATGTTAGAATGTTAATTAACAAAATAGATAATAAGATTATTAAATGTTAAAGAAACTTACAATGAATTGAAAATATCTCACGAATAACTTTTGATGTTGAAGATAAAAAAAAAAACACAACAATTGACTAGAGCTTCGTGTTGACAAAGTGTTGTAAAATTAAAGAAAATAACAAGACAAGATAAAGAGATTGCAATATATGAAACTAGTTCTTCAGGAACTAGGTAAGATTATTCTCTATTATTATGTATTTTACATACTACCCAATACTCCCTTTTATAGATATAGAATCATAATGGAAGGTTAAGGAATATGAAAAGATAATACATAATCAAAAGGCCACATCAATGTATTACATGAATGTTATAGAAATTCCAAAAGATGACATAAATGTATAGAATTTCAAGAGATTGAACTAAATGGTCATCCATCAAATTCATGAATGCATTCATAACAATATTTTTTTTATTATCTGCATTAACCGCGCGGATGCAGATAATAATTGCGTGATGTGCGTGCAGATATCAAAACTAATTAGCTGCATTTTACTGAAGTGGATGCTGATATTGCTATTATCTGCATCCGCATTTTCACTCCTAATGATGAAAAATAGAGCTTTCGACATTTTGCCAAGAAGCCCATGAAGGTCGCAAGCGGGCACTCCTTGGGACAGACGCCAAGAATGGGTTAATCCCATAAGGATCGCCAGTGGGGACACTAGATCCTAACAGGGGGTGATTGTGACGTCCTACATCGCCCGAGTATAGAGATTGGATGTGCTTATATGTATACTTATAGACTTAATAACAACAATGTGTTTTAAAGTTGTGATGATCATAATAGAAGAGCTTGATTCTTAGTGTCACTTTTAGGTATAGTCATAAAATAATATTTTTGGAGATATAAATTTATGAATTTTGATACTTATTATTTTTAATAATTTATGGAATGATAAGATTGATAAATTAGATAAGCACTTTATCGCTACTCCATGAGTACATAGAATAAATTTTTCCTACTTCTTTGATTTTCCATAGTGGGAGCAGCTTTAGAGTCAAGAGATTGAACATCGAGATTTTAATATATGTTTGATAAGCTTAGGAGAATTAGAGAAAAATATGTTATTGAGGATTAATGATTGGAAAATAACTTGGTGAATGGGATTTAAGTCAAAGGTTTCTTAGTGCACCAAAAACTTAACATAAATAATATTAAGAGTTTAGAAATATGATATTCCTAAAGTGAGTTTCTTATAAAGGATCTTTACTATAAGGGTAAACAATTTGCTTATCATGGTTGAGGTACAAATAAAAGCATAGACATGTAAGATTAAAAATAGGTATTTCATTATTTCATCTCTTGAGGATTATAGTATCTATGCTTGAACAAAGAACAAATCATGGTACCATATAAGGATTGGTACCTAGATTTAAATTGAGGAAATAGAAGTTTTGAGAATTATGACGGCGGTGCATAATCTTGAATATTAAGAGATAAATAGAAATATATGGAATTAGTATTTTACACCCTTTTTGAATAAGTTAATTAAAATAAGGTCCCGTTTGGTTCACGGATTAGGCCTTTGGATTGGACTAGCTAACACTAGCTAGTCCTTTGTTTGGTAACATGCTATTCTTGGGAATAGTTTATTTCCATGGGACTATTAATTCCATACACACAGAGTTAGCTAAGCCACTAAAAAATGAGTGGTTTAGCTAATCATTTCCTGTAGGATTAAAAATATCGTGTAAAATTACAAAAAAAAAAAAAAAAAACCCTACGCTTCTCATACCTCCCAGGCTCTCGTGATATCCATCTCTCAAAACAACGTTCTTCATCTCTCAAAGCAACGATCTCCATCTCTCAAAGCAAGGTATCTCTCTCCCTTCTCTTCTTTTCGATCTTTATTTTCTTGGATATTTCATTATCTTTGTGTTTCTCAGATTTTTTTTTTCTTTTCTGAGCTTTTTTTTTTTTTTTGTTCTCTTCCCTCAGAGTTTTTTTTTTTTCTCAAATCGCACACAGATTTGCTTTTCTTCGCTCAGTTTTTTTTCCTCATTCAGATGGAAATCACCGATATAAAATATGAAATATGGTGATTATGTATTTTTTTTATATAAATAATTTTAATTTTCTAGCATAATTGCAAAAAGAAAAAAGAAAAAAAAAAAGAATCCCATGTACATGACATAATAAAAAATATATATATAATATAATTGTTTATGTTTCGAAGAAAAAAAATGTCCTTAATAATATAAATTGTATTCATATTATAAGGGTATTTTAGGAAATAAGATCACAATATAATTCTATTCACCAACATATTGCATTATATCAAACGAAAAAATAGGATTAGATAGTCTATTCTAGCATTACAACCAAACAAAGGAATATGAATAGCTAATTTATTCTCAGTGGTAGCTAATCCTTTTCCAATGGACTAGACAATCTGCAAACCAAACGAAGCCTGTATTGAAGACACTTAGGGTGCGTTTTTAAAAAAATAATTTGTGATTTTAAACTAAATCGCAATTTTAGAGTGTTTGGGATTGCGATTTGAAAATCACAAATTTTAAAATTATAGAAAAATCTCCGATTTCCATAAGCTGATTAGAATGTGCTTATTTAAAAAAGTGCGAATTTAAAATAAAATCACAATTTCTATTAAAAATATATTTGGCTCAATAGTTACCTATTTTGTGTAGGAATTAAGAAAAAAAAAAAAAACCAAGAATACCCACTTAAAACATATAAACCCTTCTTGTCTCTTTTCTCTCTTGGTCTCTTCTTCATTTCTCCGTTGTTATTCATTCTCTTTCCGCTCCTTTACCAGGTAAGAATCTCACCTTAATATTTTCTTTCTCTCCATATAACTCTTTTGTGTTTGATGTTTTACCAAACGCAATTAATAAAAAAAAGTACTTTTTAGCATGTTTTACCAAACGTCTATGCGATTTTAAAAACACAATTTTTGAAAACGTAATTTTTAAAATCACACTTATTAAAATCGCACTCCCAAACGGGCTCTTAGTAAGTTCACGTGGAGAGTCTTAACATTTTAAGTTATGCCAAAAACTAAAACTAAAAAAATTAAAAAAAAATTAAAAAAAAAAAGAAGAAAGAAGAAGAAGAAGATATTAGGACTTGTAAGAGATAGACAAATGTAGATGATTTATGTATAAAAATACAGTCAAATGTCATTGAGGTTATGTAAATATTAGATTTATTGGCTAAAAGTTTAAGATGGAACTCTACTGCAACTAAGGATTTGATTGCTAAGAGATAATGTTTAGCTTAAAGGTTTATACGGAATGTATATGAGAATTTAAGGCATAAAAAGATTATGAATGATCATCGTTAAGTTAGAACATTGAGTTTTGTCTTAAGGAGGGGAGTTCTATGGCAACATCGTTTCAAGTAAGCTAGTTCCATATGGATTAGGAGGCAATTTGGGAGTCTAACGAACGCATTAGAGTTAGATGATCAACGTAGCATATTATTTCCGTGGGATTGAGAGAGAAAATAGAGTAGGCCTGATATAGTAACAAATAAATATTGAAGGATGCTAATGTTGATAGATTTATTAAGCCTATACATGCTGCATATATATATATGAGCATTATAATCAAGGCACGTATGATGTATCATGTGGCCAGTAGGTAGATTTGTCGATATTAAGCATTGATGAGTAAAAAGATGCGTAAATCAATGACTCCTGAGAAAATTGATAAACGCCCCGTGGTGATCAATCTAGCAAAGGTAGGGGTGTCAAAAAAAATCGGGGAACCGGAACCGGAACTGGAAAACCAGGAAACCGGGAAACCAGGGTCCCGGTTTCGGTTCCGGTTTGGAAAAATTAAAAATCGGGTACCCCGGTTCCGATACCCGGTTTTTGGTACCTGGTTTTTACCGGGTTACCGGGAACCGGGTTAAATATATATATATTTTTTAGTTAGGGCTTTACATTTTAGTTTTTTTGTTTGTTTACATACTTGTTTTTACTTTTATTGTTTTAAAAAAAAATTTATGCACCTAATTTAAAATGATTTTTAGGGTATTTTAAAAAAATTGAATTTTTATTTCTAAGGCCCATATAGGCAAAAACATCGATTTTTTTTTTTAGGATTGTTGGGCTTTTTTAGGTTTATTTTTCAATTATTTGGAACAATAACAACAAAACCCCTTTAATTTGGACAAAAATACTAGATTTTTTAAAAAATAACCAACTTATGAAAAAAAAAAAAAGGCTTATTTTAAGCCCAACACCTAAAATAAGCCCAAAAAGTAATTTTTTTTTTTTTTAAAAAAAACCGGTTACCGAACCGGGTACAACCGGAACCGACAGGTAACCGGGACCCCGATTTTACCGGGGTGTCGGTTCTGGTTCCGGTTTTCCAAAACAAGAAACCGGGGTACCCAGGTTCCGGTTCCCGATTTTGACCAAAAATCAAAAAACCGGACCGGGTTGACACCCCTAAGCAAAGGAATGGTACATTATTAATGGTAGTGACCATTAATAAAACATTGCAAGGTGAAATAGGATAGTAAGAGTTTCGTATAGGTTGCTGATAATGACAAGACTATGATCTGTGGGGTACTTTTGAGATGAGTCTCTTAAGAAGTGACAATTAAGACAAGCTTAAAGGATTATAGCCAGCGTTGATATACAATACATGGTACTTTACGATGACACGGCTTGAAGAATTTTCGTTGACAAATATATGTCGAATAAAAGCTGATAAATTGGAGACCTTAGAATATAGGTTGTAATAGAATAGAGTAATCTCAGATTGGGATTAAAAATAATATGACAGAGTGACATGCTTGGCACAGGTACATGATCTTAGGTCTGCTAAGGCAATGCAATAGAAATGCACATGATAAGTCAACAGGGTTTATGTACAAATTTCGATAACGAAATTCCAATAAAAATGAGAGAATGTAACACCCAAGGAATGCATTAGGATGGTTAAGAATGTTTTGGTATAAATTTTGATCTTAAGTTAAATTAAATATATTTGATATCGAATTTTAGGTTCCCAGTTTAATTTGATTAGTTGGTTCAAACTAGGCTCTAATTCGCTTTATGAATGATCTATTATTCAAGATTTAATTAAGAATTAAATACCTAATACCTCATTGGGGTTTCACAATTTTATTTTTTTCTCCATTAGGGTTTGATTTTTATTACATGAGGTCCATGTGGTTTTGATAAAGGACCAAATTTATCATTCTGTCAGTTGACCGTTAGTTGACTTAACGGGTTGACTCGTGGACGAATAAAAATTTGATACTTGGAACAAGTGGCCACCTAATTAATTTTTTGGGGAAAATACGTTTTAGCCCCCTCAACTAACACCTATTTATGTTTTAGCCCCCTAAACTATCAACAATTGTTAAATGGCCCCCCCAACTACCAAACAGTTACGTTTTAACCCCCTCCACAAAAACTAACAGAGGGGGCTAAAACATAACTGTTTGGTAGTTGGGGGGCTATTTAACAACTTTTGATATTTTAGGGGGCTAAAACGTAAATGTGTATTAGTTGAGGGGGTTAAAACATATTTTTCCCTAATTTTTTTTATTTAAAAAAAATTAAAAAAAAAGACAAAAAAAAATGGGGGTGGCTACGGCCACACCTTTGGGCACCAAGGGTGCCAAGGGGGTGGCTCAAGGTGCCAAGGGGGTAGGGGTGTAAGCGAGCCGAGATTGGTCGAGCCTAGGCTGTCCAGGCTTGGCTCGTTTATTTTTGGGCCAGGCTTGGGCTCGAGTTGAGCCTGGGTTGGTTGCTCGAGCTCAGCTCGATAGAGTTTGGATTGAGCTTGAGTCAAGCCCTCAAGCTTGAGCTCGAGAATCCACTAGAATCATAACAAAAATCTACCAGAAACCAAAACCCACAGAAAAATCAACCACAAAAAAATCAACCACATAAAATCATAAAAAAACCCACAGAAAATCAACCAAATCAAAGGAAAGAAGATAACTGGAGGCCGATGGAGATAGAGAGATCCGGGCCGTGAGTGTGCATGTAGAAAATTGAGAGGAAAATACCAAAAAAAAAACCCAAAAATCAACACCCAAACCGTGAGTGTGCGTGAAGCATGAGCCATGGGTGTGCGTGTGAGGAATGAGAAGAAGAGAGGGAGGGAATGAGTGATGCGTGAAGGAAATGAGAGGGAGATAGGAAATAAATAAATAAAGAGAAAGAAATGGGAGAGCTGGAGAGGGAGTAGTTGATGAAGAAAATCAAGAAATAGAAAGGCGGAAGGGTGATGTGTGCGTGCAGAAGGGCAGAAGGGAAAGGAGCTGTGAAAAATTGAAAATATCTTGCATTGGGGCTTGGGGGCACACGTGTGTGGTCAATATGGCTGGGCAGCATTGGTTGACAGCTGAGCTTGTTTTTGTTGTTAATAAATGGGCTAGTTTGTTGGTTGTTAATAAATGGGTTGGTTTTTGGGTTCTTAATGTATAAGTGGGTTGTTAATAAATGGGCTGATTTTTGGGTTCTTAATATATATATATACAAGTTTATACGAGCTAATTCACAAGCTTAGCCGAGTCGAGTCGAGCTTGCTTCTTTAAATATTCGAGCCAAGATTTGTGTTCATGAAACGCTTCATTTAATATTCGAGTCGAGCTTGAGTTGAACTTATGCGAACCGAGCTCGAGCTTACTCGTGAGATGCTTCGCTCACTTAATAGTCCTACAAAATGGTGGTTTCGGCCACCCCCAGTACCTACTAGGGGTGGGTTTGGCCACTCCTTTGGGTAGGGATTCTCAAACGGTTATAACCAGCGGTTATTGATAACAACCGTGATGAGAGCTAAATATTGCATATTTGAGCATCTTAACTTATATTTGTTAAGCCCTTAGCTGTGTTGTTTTCTAATGTTTTTGTGAGTTTTTGGTGTCTCAGTGTGTTACAGGTCACTGACATAAGAATGTTGTTAAAAGGTGAAAAATAATCATAGAAAGAGATAAGAGTTTCCCTTGCTGTACGATCGATCGCACAAGTTGTGCGATCGAGCGCACTTGCGTTCGAGCATACGGACTGAGATCGAGCGCAGAACACGTCAGCTGAAACCCTAGCATCATCGTTAAGTGCCGTGCCGCAAGGAACTTGAAGAACGGACTGCTATAGTGCGATCGAGCGCACTTAAGCTGATCTGGCAGCACGCGAGAAAACCCTAGTGTTTATTATATATTTATCATTTTCTTTTGTAAACCCTACGTTGGGAGGCGTCGTAGAAAGCAGAAACACGACTTTTGCCGTGCTTAGGCCTTTGTGAATGTTTTTCAATTGTAAGTGTTTGTTCTTCATTATTTCATTTGATTTTGACATGTTGTTTGTGATCATGAGGGGCTAAACCTTCAACTAAGATTGAAGATTAAGCCTCGTCATTGATAAACAGTTGTATTATCGTTATTTCATGCATGCAATTCGATATTTTATACATTTGTTGTTCAAAGCTCATCCATTGCTTGATTTACTTTAGGTGATTGAGTACCTTTTTGATTTCATGCATTGTCTAATATTCAGTGTGTTTTGTTTGGGGATACATCGAGTGATTGGATTGAGACTAATATCCATTGTGATCTACGGATACAGTGGATGATTTGATTTCAATTAAATACTTGTTGTGATTCTTTAACGGATGGATTCACCGAATGATTTTACATGCATGTTCACGACTATTGAACACTGTTTAAAAACGCTTTTAATTATCGATCGTGTGTGCAAAATGCGAGAGTATATTGTTTGATTTGACGAGGTGGATTCGAAAACCTTAGCATTTTCTCTTAATTGTCATTTTATAATCATTTAATTTAGTTTTTGTTAACATTGCACGACCAACTGCGGAACTAGGTTAAAATATGATTGATTTAAATAGAAATTTGATTTTGTTGCAAAAACACAATTCCCTGTAGATCGACCTTGCATTTGTACGCACACTTTACTACATGTGACTCGTACACTTGCGAGTACTTTAAATTTGGTACATCAAACCGCAACCGCTTTGGGCGGTTATCGATTTTTAAGAACCACAACTGCAACTGTTTAGGCGGCTAGTGATTATTTTATAACCGGCGGTTAGCAGTTATTCAATCCAATAACTGTGGTTTTATAAATGCTTTTTTCATATGGGCTTTTGAGTTTTTTTATGTGTTTTGAGCCTTTAATGACCTATTTTTTGGGCTTATTTTATGATATTGGCCTATTTTTTTAGCTTATTTTAAGGGTTTAAGGCCTAAATGTTTCAAAAAAGATAGAGAAAAAAAAAACATGCTTTAGATAAGGTTTAGCCCAAAATATTACATACCACATTATATATTTCATATATATAATCATAAATAGCCAAAATCTATTAATCCAAATACAAATGAAAAAATTAATATATATTTTATTAATATAAAATATTTAATATATATTTATATTATTATATATAAATGAAAGCGGTTAACGGTTATAGTCACCTTGTCCTACTCCCTAAAACAGCTAACCACAATCGTCTTAGGCTGTTAATGGTTTTTAATAACCACCCACTAAAGCAGTTGCGGTTATAAGTGGTTAGCAATTTGCGGAACGGTTATAACCGCCTCGTTTGAGCAGCCCTACCCTTGGGCACCAAGGAGTCACCCCAACTTTTTTTTTTTTGAATTTTTTTGAAATATTTTTTTTAAAAATAAAAAATTTAATTAGGTGGTCACGTCATCATTGATGAAATGATGACTTGGCCACTTATGTTATGTGTCAAATTTTCATTTGACCACATGGACTTCCGTTAAGTCAATTAACGGTCAAATAACAAAATGACTAATTTGGTCATTTATCAAAACTATAAGATCTTATGTGATAAAAATCAAATCTAAGGAGGAAAAAATAAAGTTGTGAACCCTAACGGAAATATTTAGGTATTTAACCCATATGCATATATATATATATATCTAAAAAGAAAAAACCCTAACCTAAATTCAGTTATGCCGTCTGCTGTTTAGGTATTTAACCCATATATATATATCTATAAAGAAAACACCCTAACCTAAATTCAGTTATGCCGTCTGCGCCTCTAGCCCTTTTCCCCCGAGTCCCTGACCCTAGCCGCCTCACTCTCATCTCCTCTTCTCTCTGAGTCTCTGTCACTCTCCTCTCAATCTCTCATCTCCGCCCCTCTCTCTCTCACTCTCCTCTCATCTCCGCCTTTCACTCTCCTCTAAATTTCGTTGTTCTGCCGTCTGCGCCTCTAACCCGGTCCCCGGCGACGATCGTCTGCTCCCAGATCAAAACCCAGATCGGCTAGGTAAGCACCTCTTCAGGATTAGTTCTGCCGTCTTTCTCTATCTCTATCTTTTTTGGATTGAATTATCTCTTTCTCTTCAGATCGAAACCCTCTCTCAGCAGCCGTTTCAACTCTAAAACTGCTCAAGGTAAGCTCCTCTCTCTGTCTCTTTCTTTTTCGTCTCGCTCTCGCTCTCATCTCTGCCTCTCTTTGTTTTATTGTGATAGATTTTGTTTGTTTGTTTGAGGGTTTTCCTTTGCGATTCTGAGTTTGAGGGTTTTCCATCTTCGGGAAAGCCGATCGCCCAAAGGTACGTCCCAATGCATAATCGTGTTGCTTCTTTTTATTTTTTGATTGTTTGTAGATTGAGTATAAGTTTGAAGAGATTTAAGTTGATATAATCATACGTGCTATGCCTATCTATGAAATTGGTACCACTGAACATATATTAATTTAGTAATTCTAATTGTTTTACAATTAACAATTATTGTCCTTATGGAGAATACGAGTCAGTCTGTGCAATTGGAAGAGATTGAAGTTGAATTAGATGATACACTTATTGTCAACCCTATACCAGGATCTGTTGAGTTTGGTACCAATGAATCATGGCCCTGTAACAGATTTTACCTGTTATAATTGTCCTGTTTTCTTTTTTAGTTCTATTAAACAGATTTTAATTGCAACAGATTTTAGTGTTTTTTTAATGAATCAAGGCCCCTGTTATAATTGTCCTGAATTGTAGTTGATTTAGTTAATCTTACCTTGTTAAGTGAATCTTAACTGATTTATAATTGGCTTTTGGAATCTTACCAGATTCGGTGTTGACTTTTAACCGTTTTAGTAAAGAAGTTACATATTAACCTTAAAGAGCCGAGCTGCTTGTTTAAGACTTGAACGAACTTCTGCTCAAGCTCGGCTTCGTGAGTGTGAAATTTTTGTTCCTAATTTGAGCCAAGCTGAGTTGAGCCAATTCCGAGTGCCCTTTTGCAATCCCGAGTGTGTCACAATTCTTATCGAGTCGATCTTGAGCCGGCAGTCTGAAGATCGGCTCGAGCTCGAGATTGGCTCGTATATTTGTCTTCCTAAATGAGCTGGCCCAAGTTTGCCAAAGCTTTGCGGCTTATTTGTAGTCCTACCCAGACCACCCTAAACCTAACCATTTTGGCCGCCCCTCTCTCACTCTTTGGCTCTCTCGCTCTGTGGTTCTGCTTATTTTGTGTTTCTTCTTTGTCTTCCCACTGCCACCTTGCTGTTCGTCGTCACAGCCACCGTGTCGTTTGTTGGAAAGGTCGTGATTCTCAAATTGGTTTATGGTTTTGCGTGTTTCTTTAACTGTGTATGGTTAGCTGAAGTTTTGGCTAGTTATTTGTGTTGCTGTATGGAATTCTTGTTACATTTTTGTTGTTAATTGTCTCCCTGCTTTATTTTTGGCTTTTCAAGTCTTTTGATATCATTTTCTAGGTTAGTTTAACTAGGTCTATGGACATGATTGTTGCTCTTGTTGTAATGGATCATGAATCATGGCCCTTGTATAATTTTTTCAGTAGTCTTTAGGTTTTTTTTTTTTGCAATTTTTTAATTAATTTTTTTTTGATAAGTAAAAGAATGTTTTTCTTTTTTTTTTTTTGGCTTGAGCTTGTAGTTGATTCTGTATTTAATATTTATGTTAGTTGTATGGTTTAGTTGTTTTTATTTTTATTTTTATTTTTTTAATGTTAAGATTAATCTGCTAGAGGCAATGTCAATTTGTTTGTTTGTTTTGTTTTGTTTTATTTTTATTTTTTATTTTTTAAATGTTAATATTTTGTTTTAAATTACAAAACTATAATTCACTTAAATTACAAAAAAAAAAAAAAAAAGTTGAGCCGCTCTGGAGGGCAAGAGCTCGAACAGGGTTCCAACCCTATCGAGCTGAGCTAGAGCAGCATTTTTAGGCTCAAGTCGAGCTCGAGCCTGCCCTCAAAATAAACAAGCCGAGCCCGGACAAGCCAAGCTTGGCTCGTTTACGCCCCTGCACATGAACTACCCTCGAGCTCTTCAAATCCAAGCAACCAGTTAGAATCTCTTGCAAAATTTGCTTGATTGAAATTTTTGATGTGTTCTGACACACACAGGAATTTGATTTGTTTGTTTGTTTGTTGGTGAATTTATTGATGCAATATGAGTTTGGAGGAGAAGTATGAGATTATGAGGTGTGTACTAGATGAGTTTATTCTGGAAAAGGAGATGCCAAATCTGCTGGTGCACAAGCCCGAACTGGTATGGCTGCTTATTTATATATGAAAGGCTTTTTGAGTTATCGTAATCTCCATTCCTATCATTTGCTTTGTGTAAGCAAATGCATTCTATGAAAATGTTGGTCATTTCCTGAATAATTTGTGGCTTATAAAGTGTAATTAGTAATTAGCTTAATTTCAGATCAGGTAATCCAATTTCTTTTGGCATTTAATGAATTATTGTGGTGTGCTCTTTCTTGGAATTTGTGGTTTCTTATGTGGAGAAATTTGTGCCCATACCAATGAGAAAGCATAAATTTGTGCCACTTTTTTTTTTGTTTGTTTACATTTTCTGAAATTTTTGTTTTATCATATTTATTATGATTGAATTATCAAGGTCCACTATCATTGGTCGGAAGGCTCTTGGAATCTAGGGTGTGGGGCATGTTTTAGTTTCCATGTGGTTTGTATTAATGGGTTGTTTTCTAACTTGTTGTACGGGGAGTTGCGAAGGCAATGAGAGTGAGTTGAGGCTCGAGTCTACATCGAGTCCGCACCCAAAATAAACGAGCCAAGCCTGGACAAGCCAAGCTCCCCCAAGCTTTGTTTGGTTACATCCCTGCGCGTGAACTGGCCTCGAGCTCTTCAAATCTAAGCAACTGGCTAGAATCTATTGCAAAATTTGCTTGATTGAAATTTTCGATGTGTATGGATACACACAGGAATCTAACTTGTTTGTTTGTTTGTTTGTTTGTTTGTTGGTGAATTTATTGATGCAGTATGAGTTTGGAGGAGAAGTACCAGATTGGGAAGAGTGTAGGAGAGGTGTGTATTCGTGAAGAGGAGCTGCGAAATCTGCTGGCGAACAATCCTGAACCCATCTGCTATGACGGGTTTGAGCCCTCTGGCCGAATGCACATCGCTCAGGTATAGCCGCTTATTTATAAATGAAAAGCTTTTTGAGTTATTATAATCTCCATTCCTATTATTTGCTTTGTGTAAGCAAATGCATTCTATAAAAATGTTTGTCATTTCCTGAATAATTTGCGGCTTATAGTGTATTATTAGTAATTAGCTTAATTTCAGATCATGTAATCCTTTTTTTTTGGCGTTTAATGAATTATTGTGGTGTGCTCTTTATTGGAATTTGTGGTTTCTTATGTGGAGAAATTTGTGCCCATACCAATGAGGAAAGCATAAATTTGTCCCATTTTTTGTTTGTTTGTTTGTATACATTTTCAGAAATTTTTGTTTTATCATATTTATTATGATTGAATTATCGAGGTGGTCTCATTGGTTGGAAGGCTCTTGGAATCTTGGGTGTGGGGCATGTTTTAGTTTCCATGTGGTTTGTATTCTGAGATCCCAATGGGTTGTTTTCTAACTTGTTGTGCAGGGAGTTATGAAGGCAATAAGTGTAAAGAAGCTGACATCTGCTGGTTTCAGAGTGAAGATCTGGATCGCTGATTGGTTTGCCCTGCTAAACAATAAGATGGGGGGTGATTTGAAGAAAATCGAGACTGTGGGGCGCTACATGATTGAGATTTGGAAAGCTCTTGGGATGGATGTAGGTGGAAAAGTTGAATTTTTGTGGGCGTCAAAGGAGATCAATTCTAGAGCAGATGAGTACTGGCCTCTTGTTATGGATATAGCTCTAAGGAATAAGCTCCCAAGGATAATCAGGTCAAGAATTGTATGATTTTTTGCAATGCACTGGCCATATGGTCCTTTTCGACTTAGATTTTGCTGTTGTTATTACAGGTGTAGTCAAATTATGGGTCGAAGTGAGCAGGATGAGTTGTCTGCAGCCCAAATAGTCTACCCATGCATGCAGTGTGCTGATATATTTTTCCTGAAGGTGCTTGCCTTTTGTGTCTAGTTTGTGCAAAGACTGTTTTGTTGTACTGGTTGGCTTGTGTTGAGACTATACCTTGCACTTCCTCATTTGCTTGAATATTGTTCAGTGTTTCTCAAAGGTCTTTCGTTGTTATAACATAATATATGCAATATGTAGTGGATTCGCGCCGTGCATATTGAGACACCTTTATAAGTTTGCATATGTAAATGTTTAAGTGGTGAAAATCTTAAGGGTGGACATGGAAATGCTTATGTGGGTACTGATTTGTCTTTATTATCCCTATTATTGTGTAATAATTTGAAGGATTCTAGGCAGAGGCAATGCCGTATCCTTATACACAGGTCAACATATGATGATTTCTGTTTGTAATGTGTACCAATCCCATTTCAATCTCAATCAGGTACAGTCATTTCAGTCAGAGGTATAGGAAAGTCTCAACTGATCTGAGTATCAGATTTTCTTGAGCCTTTTTTAGATACGGAACCCTTATTTGTGGAGAGAGAGGTGGGGATCAACACTAGAATGAATATGATTCATTGACCCATTATACGTCACCGGTCCACGGTAGTGGCTCAGTTCACTCTCACACCTATTTTGGGTTTCCAAATGGAAGCTGTAACAATCATTACATGGTTATGTCATCTACTTGTAAACTGATGACTTAATTTGAAGTTTAGCTGATTTTTTTGTTTATGCAAGTACTAAGAAATTACTATTTTGTTATTTGGCTCTAGGATTGTTTTCTTCCTTTGTGACACCCTAGAAAGTTAGTTTCATATTGGGAAAATGAATTGTCCATATTGAATGGGTGGGGTAATAAAGGTGCTCGTGGGTGCTAAGTCTCACATTGGTTTCTTACTAAGTGAGATCAGGCTTTGTAAGTAATTCTAGGGGTTCAAATTGCAACTTGACTAATCATTTTGAAGTAATAGTGTAGATGTGGCTAGCATTTTTTGTTGAGTTGTTACAAATGATATCAGACTACCTAGTAACATCATGTGGTGCTTAGGCCTTGCATGGTGTTTGCGTTGACGAGGACGTCAAGGATTTGGGTGAAGGAGATTATGACACTCCCAAAAAGTTAGTCCAATATTAAGAAAAGTTTAACTGTCCATAGTGAGTAGGTGAATTATAAAGATGCTTATGGGTGTTAAGTCCCATATTGATTTCTTAATAGGTGGGGCAGTGCTTTATAAGTAATTCTAAAGAACTCCAATTGCAACTTAACTAGTCCTTTTTGGAGTAATAATATGTTTGTGACTAGTGATTTTTCTGGGTCATTTCACCCTTGTTTTGGAGACTTTGATTTTCTTGTAGTGTTGTCTTTTGAATTGGGTGCATATGATTGTGAATATAATGCATAATTTGGAATTGAATTTGGGGGGAAAAAGAAAATTGTGTTGATTTTGTGAAAACTCATCATTGTTGACAATATGAAATATTCTTTCGTCTTTTTTTTGGTCATAATAGGCCGACATTTGCCAAATGGGAATGGATCAGCAGGAAGTCAATGTACTTGCAAGAGAGTACTGTGATGACATCAAGAGGAAGAACAAGCCCATTTTTTTGTCAGACCGTATCTTCCTAATTTCTTATACTATTTCATTCTTTATTCTTCCATCCTATAATGATTTGTGTGAGTAGTTGTGTGGTGTTTATTAGTTTTGCTTAATGGTGATTTGCAGATATGTTATCTGGTTTACAGCAAGGGCAGGAGAAGATGTCAAAAAGTGATCCATTGTTCTCCATTTTTATGGATGATGATGAGGTAGGGTGATAGTAAAGTGGTATTAACTTGCAATTTATGTTGTTGCATTGCTTCTATCAGTTGCACTTAAAATACAGGTATAATGAAAGTATCAAACGTGGGTTTTAACCTTACATTTACTTTCCTGAATGTCGTAGGCAGAATTGAATTTGAAGGTAAAGAAAGCTTACTGTCCTCCAAAGATTGTAGAGGGGAATCCTTGCTTGGAGTGCGTAAAGTGTGTTATTTTACCTTGGCTTGAGGAGTTCATAGTTGAACGCAATGCTGAGAATGGTGGTTATAAGTAAGTTTTATAGATCTTATGACTGCAGTTTTATTTGTTTCATTTAATTAATCTGGGGACTTCTGTTTTTTCACGGAATTTAATCCTCACATCCTATTGAAAATGCTTTATCCTTAATGTAGTATGTTTCTCTTGAGTTATTTTCCAGAGCCAACTTTAATCTAGAACATAATTCCTGATTGTTTTCTTCCTATGTGTGATGCCCTTTATCCACAGAACCTTCACAAGCTTTGAAGGATTGATTGCTGACTATGAAAGTGGGGAGCTACACCCAGCTGACCTTAAACTGGCTGTATCGAAGGCATTGAATAAGATACTGGAGGTAACATCTTTCCATTTGTATTTAATTGATGCTTCCTGGGTGCTAATGGCACAACCTGACTAATGTTAGATAAATGATATTAGATTTCTTCAAGCAATAACTATCTAGTTGTCATGCTTGAAGTGTGGGGAACCTTAATTTGATCGGCCCAGTTCATCAAATACTTTTTGCGAGTTCTAAGATCTGCAAAAACTGAGTACTTTGACATTTGCTGAATTTCTCCTGTTGTAAACTGTACTTCCAGTAGTTAACATGTCTCATTTTTGTAGTATTTGGGTTGCATCCCTTGCCGTTGTCTAGATCAAATTTGAATTTACTTGTAAAATTTTTTTCTATAGTATTTTTAAATTTAAATATGCTTGTCTCACATGAGACATCTTTTGGTTGGTGCGCCGGCCCCGGGAGAGGGTGCTGATAATGCCGTGTTAGTGGTGGCAATAATGTCGTCGTTTCACTACGATAATTTCTTCAAGGGGATAATGAACTGATCCATTGGTACCAATGCAACATCTGCTCAAAAGAGCCCTCAAACTATCAACTTTGTTATTTCTGCAGTCTAAATTTTGTTGTTCTGCCTATTTGCAGCCGGTAAGAGAACACATAAAGAAGGTTAGTAATGCAAAAGATCTATCGAAAACGGTTAAGGTATGCTCATTCAACTCAATTTTTGTTTGTTTTTCAATTTTTTTTCTAGTTACATTTTATTGGCAATTGTCTTCACATATGTCGTTTAGCTTTAAATAATGAAATGTTTTGGTGTCTGCTTTTGTAGGCTTACATGGTTCCAACCCTATCGAGCCGAGCTCGAGCCTGCTCCCAAAATAAACGAGCTGAGCCCGGACATGCCAAGCTTGCCCCAGCTCGGCTTGTTTACACCCCTGCGCATGAACTAGCGTTGAGCTCTTCAAATCTAAGCAACCAGTTAGTATCTCTTGCAAAATTTGCTTGATTGAAATTTTCGATGTGTACGGATACACATAGGAATCTGATTTGTTCGTTGGTGAATTTATTGATGCAGTATGAGAGTGGAGGAGAGGTTCCAGATTGTGAGGAGCGCAGGAAAGGAGTGTATTCTCGAAGAGGAGCTGCGAAATCTGCTGGCGAACAAGGCCGAACCGGTCTGCTACGATGGGTTTGAGCCCTCTGGCCGAATGCACATCGCTCAGGTATAGCCACTTATTTATATATGATTGAATTATCAAGGTGGTGTCATCAGTTGGAAGGCTCTTGGAATCTTGGGTGTGGGGCATGTTTTTGTTTCCATGTGGTTTGTATTCTGAGATCTGAAATGGGTTGTTTTCTAACTTGTTGTACAGGGAGTTATGAAGGCATTAAGTGTGAAGAAGCTTACATCTGCTGGTTGCAGAGTAAAAATTTGGATAGCTGATTGGTTTGCCATGCTAAACAATAAGATGGGGGGTGATTTGAAGAAAATCGAGACTGTGGGGCGCTATATGATTGAGATTTGGAAAGCTCTTGGGATGGATGTAGGTGGAAAAGTTGAATTTTTGTGGGCGTCAAAGGAGATCAATTCTAGAGCAGATGAGTACTGGCCTCTTGTTATTGATATAGCTCGAAGGAATATGCTCCGACGGATAATCAGGTCAAGAATTGTTTTATTTTTTGCAATGCACAGGTCATATGGTCCTTTTTGACTTAGATTATGCTGTTGTTATTATAGGTGTAGTCAAATTATGGGTCGAAGTGAGCAGGATGAGTTGTCTGGAGCCCAAATATTCTACCCAATCATGCAGTGTGCTGATATATTTTTCCTGAAGGTGCTGGCCTTTTGCTTCTAGTTTGTGCAAAGACTGTTTTGTTGTACTGGTTGGCTTGTGTTGAGACTATACCTTGCACTTCCTCATTTGCTTGAATATTGTTCAGTGTTTCACAAAGGTCTTTTGTTGCTATAACATAATATATATGCAATATGCAGTGGATTCGCGCCGCGCATGTTGAGACACCTTTATAAGTTTGCATATGTCAATGTTTAAGTGGTGAAAATCTTAAGGGTGGCCATGAAAATGCTTGTCTGGGTACTGATTTGTCTTTGTTATCCCTATTATTGTGTAATAATGTGAAGGATTCTAGGCAGAGGCAATGCCGTATCCTTATACACAGGTCAAAATATGATGATTTCTGTTTATAATGTGTACCAATCCCATTTCAATCTCAAGAGTCATTTCAGTCAGGGCAGAATTTCTTGAGCCTTTTTCAGATAGGGAACCCATATTTGTGGAGAGAGAGGTGGTGATCAACACTAGAATGAATATGATTCATTGACCCATTATACCTCATCGGTCACATATTTATATTTTACCCAAGCTTCATGTGCTCAGTTCACTCTCACACCTATTTTGGGTTTCCGAATGGAAGCTGTAACAATCATTACATGTTTATGTCATCTACTTGTAAACTGATGACTTAATTTGAAGTTTAGCTGATTTTTTTTGTTTATGCAAGTACTATGAAATTACTATGTTGTTATTTGGCTCTTGAGATTGTTTACTTCCTTTGCAACACCCTAGAAAGTTAGTTTCATATTGGGAAGATGAATTGTCCATATTGAATGGGTGGGGTAATAAAGGTGCTCATGGATGCCAAGTCTCACATTTGTTTCTTACTAAGTGAGATCTGGCTTTATAGGTAATTCTAGGGGGGTTTCAATTGCATCTTGACTAATCATTTTGATGTAATAGCGTAGATATGGCTAGTATTTTTTGTTGAGTTGTTACAAATGGTATCAGACAACCTAGTAACATCATGTGGTGCTTAGGCCTTGCATGGTGTGGGCGTTGACAAGGATGTCAAGGATTTGGGTGAGGAAGATTATGACACTTCAAAAAAGTTAGTCCAATATTGGGAAAAGATTAATTGCCCACATTGAGTGGGTGAATTATAAAGATGCTTATGGATGTTAAGTCCTATGTTGATTTCTTAATAGGTGAGACTGTGCTTTATAAGTAATTCTAAAGGACTCCAATTGCAACTTGACAGGTCCTTTTTGGTGGAATAACATGTATGTGGCTTGTGATTTTTCTGGGTCACTACACCCTTGTTTTGGAGGCTTTGATTTTCTTGTAGTATTGTCTTTTGAACAGGGTGCATATGATTGTCAATATAATGCATTATTTGGAATTGAATTTGGTGGGGAAAAGAAAATTTTGTGTTGATTTTGTGAAAACTCATCATTGTTGACTATATGTATGATATATTCTCTCTTTTTTTTTCTTTTTTTTGGGTTACAATAGGCTGACATTTGCCAACTGGGAATGGATCAGCGGAAAGTGAATGTACTTGCAAGAGAGTACTGTGATGACATCAAGAGGAAGAACAAGCCCATTATTTTGTCACACCGTATCTTCCTAATTTCTTAAACTATTTCTATCTTTATTTTTCTAACCTATAATGTTTTGTGTGAATAGTTTTGTGGTGTTTATTAGTTTTGCTTAATGGTGATTTTCAGATATGTTACCTGGTTTACAGCAAGGGCAGGAGAAGATGTCAAAAAGTGATCCATCTTCCGCCATTTTTGTGGATGATGATGAGGTAGGGTGATAGTAAAGTGGTCTTAACTTGCGATTTATGTTGTTGCATTGCTTCTATCAGTTGCACATAAAGTACAGGTATAATGAAAGTATCAAACGTGGGTTTTAACCTTATATTTATTTTCCTGAATGTCGTAGGCAGAAGTGAATTGGAAGATAAAGAAAGCTTACTGTCCTCCAAAGATTGTAGAGGGGAATCCTTGCTTGGAGTACGTAAAGTATCTCATTTTACCTTGGTTTAAGGAGTTCATAGTTGAACGCAATTCAGAGAATGGTGGTCATAAGTAAGTTTTATAGATCTTTTGACTGCAGCTTTATTTGTTTCATTTAATTAATCTGGGGACTTCTGTTTTTTCACGGAATTTAATCCTCACATCCTATTGAAAATGCTTTATCCTTAATGTAGTACATTTCTCTTGAGATATTTTCCAGAGCCAACTTTAATCTAGAACATCATAATTCCTGAATGTTTTCTTCCTATGCATGATGCCCTTTATCCACAGAACCTTCACAAGCTTTGAAGAATTGATTGCTCACTATGAAAGTGGGGAGCTACTCCCAGCTGACCTTAAACCGGCTATATCAAAGGCATTGAATAAGATACTGGAGGTAACATCTTTCCATTTGTATTTATTGATGCTTCCTGGGTACTAATGGCACAACCCGACTAAAGTCAGATAAATGATATTATATTTCTTCAAGCAATAACTATCTAGTAGTCATGCTTGAAGTGTGGGGAACCTTAATTTGATCGGCCCAGTTCATCAAATACTTTTTGCAAGTTCTAAGAACTGCAAAAACCGAGTACTCTGACATTTGCCTGTTGTAAACTGTACTTGCAGTAGTTAACTTGTCTCAGTTTTGTAGTATTTGGGTTGCATCCCTTTGCGTCGTCTAGATCAAATTTGAATTTACTTATAAAATATTTTCTGTAGTATTTTTGAATTTAAATATCCTTGTCTCGCATGAGACTTCTTTTGGTTAGTGCGCGGGCCCAGGGGAGAGGCTGCTGAGAATGCAGTGTTAGTGGTGGCAATAATGTCGTTGTTTAACTACTATAATTTATTCAAGGGGATAATGAACTGATCCATTGGTACCAATGCAACTTCTGCTCTAAAGAGCCCTCAAATTATCAACTTTGTTATTTCTGCAGACTAAATTTTGTTGTTCTGCCTATTTGCAGCCGGTAAGAGAACACTTAATGAAGGATAGTAATGCAAAAGATCTATCGAAAAGTGTTGAGGTATGCTCATTCAACTCAATTTTTGTTTTTTATTTTTTTGTTTTTAAATATTTTTTTTCTAGTTACATTTTATTCGCAATTATCTGCGCATGTCTTCTGGCTTTAAATTATGAAATATTTTGGTGTTTGCTTTTGTAGGCTTATGGTATCACAAGGTGATGCATTGTGGTGAGAATGCTGGCGGATAATAACCAACGCATCCTCTATCCGTATTTATCCCCTATTTGCATTTACGGATGCTGATAGCAGTTTTAGGGTATGCAGATGCGGATATTACTGCTTCCCAATTCCTTTGTAAATTTAATATATATTATTTTATAGGGGAAACTTCAGATACCCCCTGAACTTCTACCGATTTACACAAAACCCCCCGATACGAAAAAAACTCTCAGATATCCCCCCTAATCTTCCAGATTCTCTCACTTAGGACCCTTTTGGTGGTAAGTTGTCCAAATTACCCTTCACTCCAAAGCTATGCCATTTTGGGCGAGCCCAAAACGACGTCGTTTTGCCCAAAACGGCGTAGTTTTGGGTATTTTAGGTTTTAGTTTTTTTTTTTTTTTTTGAAAAAAAG
>CM017328.1:10898826-10916619 GCA_006937295.1 Carpinus fangiana | reverse complement strand
TTAGTAATTGCATTTTCAATTTTTTAATTATTTTTATATATTGTCATTTTCTAACGTGTCACTATTCACACGTTAGAAAATACTAACCTGTGAATAGTAACACGTTAGTAATTGCATTTTCAATTTTTTAATTATTTTTATATATTGTCATTTTCTAACGTGTCACTATTCACATGTTAGAAAATACTAACGTGTGAATAGTAACACGTTAGTAATTGCATTTTCAATTTTTTAATTATTTTTAGATATTGTCAATTAGTGATGTGTTACTATTCACACGTTAGTAATTACTAACGTGTGAATAGTAACACGTTAGTAAATTAATTTAGTAACGTGTGAATGTATAACACGTTAGTAAATACTGACGTGGCAAAAAATTATGAACAGTAGACACGTTAGAAAATACCCGATTTTTTGTAGTACGTAATGCAAAAGATCTATTGGAAAGGGTTGAGGTATGCTCATTCAACTCAATTTTTGTTTTTTAATTATTTTTTTTCCAGTTACATTTTATTCGCAATTATCTTCGCATATGTCGTTTGGCTTTAAATAATGAAATATTTTGGTGTCTGCTTTTGTAGGCTTACATAATCACAAGGTGATGCAAAATAGAGCCCTCGAGTGGATGAAAAAAATTTGATGGTATAAGAAAAAAAAAAGTAATTAAGAGGATTTAAATTGTTTTACGAGTGTCTAACTTTTGAACTATTGGATATTGATTTTGTTGAAGTCTTAATTTTTAGGATCTTAACATTCCACCACTATTATGAATCCGACATCTATGGTGGTCTACTTATACAACACCAATCTGATGGTATCACCTATCAATATAATTCGAAGACATTTCAATCCAACCTATAACCTAACTGTTGGATTTTAAAACCATAAAACTGTTGGTTGAAGTTGTAAAAGTCAATGAGCAGTTTGGTATTTTGTTAAAATATTCCTTTCAATATTGGTAGCTTCCTTGAAATCTTAACTCGATCGATTCTTGTTTATGTCAACATGAAGAACCAATTAGCACAAACCCAGAAGTCTAGACAAAATAGAGAGATTATAATCAAGTTTAATTAGGACAAGTGTCCTCCATAAATTTTCTGCATGTGCCCTCCAGAATATTTCCTGCAACTTTAACAGTATATATCAACTTCCAGCAACACCACCTTCACTTTCTCTCCTACTATGTGTCTGCATGGGCATTTAGAATTTGCACCTACCCTCTGACAAGTCATCCTACCGGACGGGTTTCTAAAGAAAGTTGTTTGACGGTCTTAGCATTGAGAAATGCCAAATATTATAATTCTATCCAGCATTCGTCCAAAGGCCGACATGACACTTCCTAAAAACTCTTCGATAATACTTTTGTTGTTTTTCATATATGCATGCTGAAATTTCCTAAATGGTGGGTGTGGTGCTATTGAATTTCCCTTACATCTTGGTCCTAAATGGCCTGCTGACTTCACAATACGGAGACATGAAGAAAGAGATGCTGATCTTTGGGGAGCTCAAGCCGGTTGGTTCCTTTCTTAAACATGATCGAACTTGTGGCTTTTGTTCTCACTGCTTATCAAGTTGTTTACGCTTCTTTGTTTGCGTACTGCATAGGGATACTAAATTTTCAAAGTAGAAAGAAGCTAAAAACTGCTTCTTTGTCATATTTAAAACAAGCTATCAATAATGTTATAATTTTGAAAGATTTTCGCAATCGAAGTTATTAGATCATAAACTGTGAACATGAATTCAGATCCTGTGTGCATAACCTACTCTAGACAGTTTGGGATTTGGAGCCCACTTTTCTCAAGCAGTTAGTGTTGTGTTTATTCTTTTTTTCCTTTTGAATGGACTGGCATAATAATTTATTTAATTTAAACCGAGCCAATTTTGTGGACACATGAGGAAGCCTTTGCTCTTACCCTATAAGTAAAGTTGACCCATTAGATTTCATTTCGTCAACATGCGAAAATTAAGATTGAGGGTAATAGTCTTTCTGTGCATATAAAATACTGTTTTCTTACGTATTCAAGGCATCTATTGAAAAGACTGCCACACTGAGACTATCTTGTAAATGAATGGAAATATGTTATTCTCATACTTGATCGATACATGCTACGGAAAAAGAACAGATCTATTATTATACCAACATATAAGCCTCTCTCTCTCTAGGATTTTTTGAATTGCACCATATTCCATCCCTTTACTGATAGTGTTGCTTTAGCAAAAAAAAAAAACCTTCTAATTATTCGAATAAAAAACAGCCCGCTATGGCCATCAATGGCTAAAGAAAACCATAGGTGGGATTGGACAGTAGCCGAGAAAAAAGGTGCTTTCGTAATTTAAACAACGTCATCATATATAGAAGGTGAAAAACGTGGTCGTAGATAATGACAAGGACAGTGGGTCACAAAAAATGTTAATTGGAAGAAAGTGCTCAGGCTTGGCCCAACCACCAAATTAAAAGGCTGTTTGAAACCGACAGCCCAAAAGCTTTGGTGGAACTGGGGAGCCGAGTTAAAGTAAAGAATATATGATCTATCAAGGTCATCAAGAAAACAATGGAAACTCAAACATTTTCACACAATCATATAATTTTAGCTGTCCCTTTCTGTCACCATAATGTGAAAATATATGTGATATTTGGAGATAATTTGTTTGGATTTTTTTTTTTTAATTTGAAAAAATATTATGGTATTTAATAAATATAAACAATTTTGAGTGTTTTGTGTTTTAGGCTGTTTGTCAGTATTTTGTGTTCCTGTCTAATATAAAATGTGGGTGAATGTATTTATCCAAAAATAATTCTATCCTTCTTCCTCCTTTTCCCCTTTTTGGTGAGGCCGGAACTCCAACTTTTACAAAGTCAATAAAAAAAAAAAAAAAAGACTTAGTTGTATATATTGTTAAATCATCACTAATCTTCAAAAATAAGTTGTTAAAAAAATAATTTAATAATTTAATTAAAACTTTAACAATGTTACCTCACGTGTGAAACCAAACAACATATGAACTATTTTATTAAAATGTGAGATAAGCGGTAAAGTTAAAATTCGAACTCAAAACCTTGGCTCACCGCTTATTTCAAAAGTTTGAACGAGAAAGATACTTTTAACATATAATATGTTGATTAGTGAGAACATTGGTATTGAAAAGTGAAGCAATGTTAAAGGGGTAGGATCCCTCATGAAGTTTACCCATACAATAGGAAACACAAGGCACCACCAAAAAGAAAAGTGGTGTAAAGATAAGGTTGAAAATGGTAGATGAAATAGGCACAAAGTTGTGCAAAGATAAGTTTTTTTTTTTTTTTTAATTATTATTTTATTTTGTAATAAGTGTAAAGATAAATTAAACAATTGTTGGATCAATAATGCTGGATTACTTAAAAGGGTATACTCCATTTAATTTAAATTCAATACTTAAATTTAATTTGACTTGCCCATTTATTTAAGAAGAAATACTCCATTTTTAATATTTGTGTATTTCCATTTTACCTGTTAAGGGCCTGTTTGAGATTGCGTTTGAATGGCTTAAAAGTGCTTTTAATACTAAAAAGGCCCGTTTGAAGAAAATAGTACTCATTTGATAAAAATTAATAGAAGCGATTTTAAAGGTCTAAAAAGCCTAAAAATGGTCAAAACGCATTTTTGGCAAAAACTTTAAAATGAAGCTTTTTCCCAAAAGTTTTTTTTGACTTAAAGGCTTTATTTCTCAAACGCAATCCCAAACGAGAATATCTTAAGTTCGGACGTGGTGTAAAGGGGAGGGTTTTTGCCACCCAATAAAAATAAGACACCTCATATAAAGCAAAAAAATTGCAAAAAACTTGTGTAGTCCAAAAACACTAGATTTTTCTCGTTTAATCTAAGGGGAGAAGGAAGAACGAAGAAGGGAAGAAGGAAGAAGAGAAGGAAGAAGGAAGAAGGAAGAACCCATCCTGGCCGGCCACCGGGAGATAGAGTTGGGAGAGGGATGGACACACTGAGGCGAGAGAGAGAGAGAGAGGCGGAGAAGAAGACCCACGGAGCTGCTGGCCGTGGGTCACTTCGTGCTGGCCGGAGATGGTGGGTGTGGGTCTCCGGCGTGGGTCTCCAGCGTGGGTCTCCGACGTGGGTCTTCGTGCTCACCCTCTCCGGCGCTGACAGTCATATCCTCCGGCGTTAGGGTGATTAAATCCTTTCGGGTTAACCTTCAAATTCTAGGTTTTAGATTTGAATTAAAAAATAAATTTTGAGGCATTAGAATTGATTTTTTAGGCTGAGTTTGGTATAAAAATCGTCAGAGATAGTGACACAAAGTTGCCGGAGATGGTGACAATTGCCGGAGATGGTGATTGAAATTGCTGGGTTTTGTTGAGAGAGAGATAGAAATGGCGAGGGAGAGAGAGAGAGAGAGAGGAGGCGTTGGGGTGTTTTGATCTCATTTGAAGTTTTTGCATTTTTCTTTAAATGTTTAGGTGTCAACTCGTGGATGGATAGCAAAAAACTCATCTTTTATGCCGTGACCGTATAGTAGATGCACTCATCCCAAACATGCTCTAAGTGTACAAATTTGGTCAATCATAGTCGGTCTAAATCCAAATGGGAAGGGATTTTGGCCTTGTCTCAATATGTAGTTGCACCTCTCTCATTATTTGGGCGTTGGTTAAAATATTAATTAAATTATTTTTTATTAAATAAAGTTTTTGAGATAATTAATAAATTAACATGATATCAAAGTAAAAATCATAAGTTTAAACCCCAATTCTCCATTATTTACTTAAATTTCAATTAAAATACTTCATATGTTGTATGGTCCCACATGTAAGAAAAAAAATATTAAAATTAATTATTTTTTATTAACTTAAACTATTAAAATAATTGATCATTTAATAATGTTTAGTGTTTACACTGAAAAAAAAGCAAGGACAAGAAAAATGAGGATAGCTCCTTGAATGGGAAAGAAGATAGAGTTTGACCAAGGCCAGAGCATATGGAATGTGCCCCATTTCCTTTAATCTAAAAAAAAAAAAAAAAAAAAAAAACCAATGGTTAGAGATAGTGTGTGATTAGTAAAGTCTTTCCCAAATCCTTCACAGGTCAACAAAGGAAATGATTATTGGTAGTCAATCTTTTGGTGGTCTTAATTATATAGAGTATATTATAATCAATTAGTTATTAGCAACCATAAAAGAATTTTAGACTTTGGTTACCAACTTTTTTAACATATATCTGTTTGACTTTTTTATTTTTACTATTCTAATTAAAAAAATATTTTTTTATCCACTTTTACTATTCTAAAAACCAAGAGATAATTAAATTAATTTTTTTATTACTTTGTTTATTACATCATTGAGAATTTGCTGAACTCCTTAACAATTAGCAATCAAATAAGTTTATTTTTGGGGACTTGCCATTTTGTATTTTCTCATTGAGTTTAACTTTTATTAGGAGGCGGTGTAAAACCTCATTTTATAGCATTCAATAAAAATTTGACATATTAAATAAAAACATAAAATGAAAATGAAAATATTGTATTCTTAATTCAAATTAATTTTATGGACTTTTTCATTCGTTATAACTCAATGCCTCCCACCTACCTCCGAGCCATCAACATTGAAGTCTTCAAAACCAATCAAGATGATGACTCGGATAGTTTTGTCAATTGAAATTTTGTTAAGACAAGAAAATTTATTTTTTTGGTGTTTCAAGTTGAGATATATGATTCTTACTGAAAGATGCAAAATATCCAGTTTTCTCCATAATCTGATTGAAGTTGTTCTCTTTCTAATTTAATTTATTTTTAAAAATCAGCCATCGAATATGTAGGACTCATGCCTTCACCTGCGTAGGTCATACCGATCCAATAATAATAATTTATTTTTTAAAAAAGAAAAAAGAATACAAAATAACATTTCTCTATTTTATTAGCCACAACAACCTTTGACTACCCGGGTAAAAATCTACAAAGGTAGGTGTCCACTGTGAAGCCAGAGGCGGCTGGGTGTTCACTTATATGTGAAAATGACTCGAGCCAGACAGAGAGAGAGAGAGAGAAAAGTCTCTAACGAAGTTTATTTGTCCCTTATTGAATATTTGGAGGGCAGTAGCTTGTCAGCTTTGAAAACTAGTAAATTTTCAATCTTGTTAAAGAATTATAGCCAAAGTTCAATGTAGTGCTGCTCCAGCAGCAAAGACCAAAATATCTGTGACACAAATGGCGCTAACACCCACTGGGAGAAGCATTCTATCCCCCCTTCGACGCACTGGTGCAGATACTCTTGTAGAAGAGAATGAGGAGCTCCGGCTTAAATGGGCTGCCATTGAGAAACTGCCTACATTTAAAAGGATCAGAACCTCAGTGCTTGATGTTGATCATGGCACGGCTGACAATGGAAGCAGTGGAAAAGAATCTGATGGGAAGAAGGTGACTGATGTTTCCAAGCTTGGAGCAGTTGACAAACATCTGTTTATTGAGAAGCTCATCAAGCACATCGAGCATGATAATCTCCGGTTGCTGCAGAAACTGAGAGACAGGATAGACAGGTATTTCAGATTTTTATAGCTCTTGGAAGAATATATGGACTGAATTACTGATTTCTGAAGCTATGTTTCAATTTGTATACTTTTGGGTATTAACAAATGGATTTAATTTCCTGGTAGAGTGAACGTACAATTGCCTACTGTGGAAGTGAGATACAAGAATCTGTGTGTGGATGCCAAGTGTGAGATAGTTCAAGGGAAACCTCTTCCTACGCTATGGAACTCTCTCATGAGTATATTATCAGTAAGTTGGGATTGCTCTGTCCAATAGTAGGAATAAACAGGCCGCTTTCCTGCTCAAATCCTGAATTGTGAAACAAATCTAATGGGAACACTGCCATCAGCAAAAAGAGCTATGAATTTTTTGTCTTTCCAATTTACTGAAAATTTCTCTCTGGGGCAGGTTTTTGTGAAGGTAACACGGTGCAACTCTCAAGAAGCCAAGTTAAGCATCTTAAAAGATGTCAGTGGCATAATCAAACCATCAAGGTAAGCCAGATACATGTTTGTTGGATAGCACAAAGCATAAAACTGGTTAGAGACGCCTTACATTTTTAATGATATATGTCGATTACTTATAAAAAAGAAGAAGAAGCTTGAGCTTGATTTGGTAAATGATGTTCTTACAGTTAGAAATTGAAGTCCCAACCAAATCATGCTCAAGCTTCTTTTTTTTTTCTTTTTTCTTTTGAGGCAATAAGACTGATTTTGTAAATATACAGCTTGGAAAGTATCACGTTTAATAAAATTCTAAGACACAGGAATAAAGCATTTAGTAAAGCTAGTATTGTTTTAGACAGAAAGATTTCATGAAAATCAATTCTAATTGATCCAATCCAACCAAGTTACGTAAATAAGGGCGTGTTTAAAGAATTGGTATAGAGGCCAAAGTTGTTTACTCATGAAATATCTCTATGAATCCAGGCTTACACTTCTTCTTGGTCCCCCAGGCTGTGGGAAAACGACCTTCTTGTTGGCTCTTGCAGGAAAGCTAGACCAAAGTCTCAATGTGAGTATGTAAAAAACACTTTGGTAGACTAGCTTAAAAATCAGTACAATGTTAGGAAAGAATTCATTCTTAAACAGTTTAATATCCTATGTGCTTTAATTTAAAATCACAAAGAAATTACATCTGGACATGCTTTGAACAAACAAAGAACGTGATGAGCAGTCAGATTGATGCGTCAATCTTTGTCCAAATCAGAATTCTAGTTACTAACAATCTATCAATCTATGGGAAGCTAATCTTATTTCTAGTTAGTGCATGATTACAAGTTAATCGAATTTCTATTTCACAATTTTTACAGTAGTTAGCTTTTCCTTTCTTCAGGCTGCAGGGGAGATCTCTTATAATGGCTACAAACTAGATGAGTTTGTTCCACAGAAAACATCAGCTTACATAAGCCAATATGACCTGCACATACCTGAGATGACTGTGAGGGAAACGATTGACTTTTCTGCTCGCTGCCAGGGTGTTGGATACCGAGCGGGTAAGGTTCCTTGTTTTCTCCACGTAATCATTACCAGGGTAGTGTATGCTCATATAAATATGAGTTGAAGTTAACTTCCATTTCTCCCTATGCAGATGTCATGATGGAAGTAAGCAGAAGAGAGAAAGAAGCAGGAATTGTCCCCGACCCAGATGTTGACACCTATATGAAGGTAATCATAAGTTGTTAAAAATTTCCTGGCTGTATATTATGTTAAATTACCACTTATTTTTTTTTTTATCAATCAATAACAATTTATTAAAAGCGCAAGGGGCACAACCCATGTACACAGGGAGTATACAACAAGAGCCCACATAGACAAGCCTTTAATTTGAAAAAGACGCATATAAATCTAGAAATTCCACAAGCATTGAAACTTGCGAAGAATGCCACAAAACTCTCCATGAGAAAAGTGTTTGAAGCACCCTTTTCTTCCACTCTATAATTCCACGTTCACGATCCTCAAAATTCCGTGCATTCCTTTCTCTCCATAAACACCACATCACGCACAAAGGAGCTATTCTCCAGATTTGTATAACTATACGACCCTTTTGTTCTCTCCAACTTCCCAATCCTTCAATCTACCCAGCATCACCCACATAACACCAAACAGCTGACAAACCATATTCCAAACCTCTATAGCAACTTCACAATGCAATAATAAATGATCAATAGATTTGCCACTCTTCTTGTACATACAACACCACTCCGTTACTATAATGTTCTTCTTACGTAAGTTGTCCATCGTTAATATTTTCTCCAATACTGCTGTCCACACAAAAAAAGCCACTCTCGGAGGCGCTTTACTCTTCAAAATAATCTTCCAAAGGCCATCCATCGATTCTGAATTAACCGTCAACTTATAGTATGACTTCACCTCAAAAATCTTTCTCTTCGAGGAAATCCAACAAATTTTATCCACCCCACCATGCCTAATTTGTTGGGAATACGTTAAATTACCACTTATTTCAAAAGCTTAAGTACAAAATGGTGAATTTAATCATTTAATTAATATTCTAACCCTTCCTCTAACATGGGGCTACAAGTGAAGCTCAATACTTGGAATATTTAATTGAAATGAATGGTGAATTATAGAGTCATTATTCGAACTCATGACTTGTTACTCTGATTTTATGTTAAATCATTACTTATCTCAAAAGTTTAAACTAATAGAAAATGGTAAATTTAATTATTTAATTTATAAATTAGACAGTATATTAGGAAGTAACATAATACTTGCAGGCAATATCAGTTGAAGGACAAAAAGGAAATCTCCAAACGGACTATGTTTTAAAGGTAACTTTTCTTCAAGCTGAGCTTGAAAATGTAGGTAATGGAATACTTCAAGAAGATGTTTTTATCCAGTTTGATGTGTAAATTACAACATTTTGGCCTTTTAGATCCTTGGACTGGATATCTGCAGTGACACAATGGTTGGTGATGCATTGACAAGAGGGATTTCAGGTGGCCAGAAGAAAAGATTAACAACAGGTTGTTAATAAAAGAAAGATACCTTGCTACTTAATTATGTTTTGCATAAAACGCTGCCAGTCCTAGTACATCTCTATTTATAAGTTCAAAAGAGCTTCCCTCAAAGAATCAATTAAAGATTCTCCTCTTCCTAAAACCTTTAGTATGGCAGTTTAAATGTGATAACATTTGTAAATCCTATTCCCTAGTGAGAAAAGGAAACAAAAAACAAAAAATTCCCATGCTATTATTTTCAACCCAAGATTTTTGTGGCTACTTGCCTGGCAGGGGAGATGATTGTGGGTCCCACAAAAGCTTTATTTATGGATGAAATATCGACTGGATTAGACAGCTCCACAACGTTTCAGATAGTTACCTGTCTTCAGCAATTGGTGCACATCACTGATACAACTGCATTGATTTCGCTTCTTCAGCCAGCTCCTGAAACGTTTGATCTATTTGATGAACTGATATTGATGGCAGAAGGAAAAATAGTATACCATGGTCCTCGTAGTGATGTACTTCAATTTTTTGAGGATTGTGGTTTCAAGTGCCCGGAAAGAAAAGGTGCTGCAGACTTCCTTCAGGAGGTGAGAAAACATTTTTCCTTTTCTCCTTTTGACGTCAGTCCTGATTGCATCATATTCTAATTTCAAACATTTACAGGTAATCTCCAGAAAGGATCAAGCACAATACTGGTGCCATGCTGATGTTCCCTACGATTATGTTTCAGTGGATCAGTTCTCTCAAATGTTCAAAGCAAGTTGTTTGGGACAGAATTTAAATGATGAGCTCACAAAACCATATGAAAAATCTAGGAGCCACAATAATTTCTTGTCATTTAATTTTTACTCTTTGAGAAAATACAAATTATTCAAAGCTTGCATGGCCAGAGAGATACTTCTCATGAAACGGAACTCGTTTGTCTATGTATTCAAAACAGTGCAGGTTATAATTTTCTCACCCGAACTCTTAGGTTGGTGCTTCTACAGTGATATTGGCAATCACATCATACTAACATGTTTCCCAATTCCCTTATTACACAGCTTGTCATCACTGCATTTATTACAATGACAATATTTATACGTACTCAGATGACTGTGGACTTGATCAGTGCCAATTATTTCTTGGGCGCTTTGTATTATACAATTGTCAGACTCATGACTAATGGAGTTGCAGAGCTGTCCTTTACAGTCATTAGACTTCCAGTTGTTTACAAGCAAAGGTCATTCTATCTGTATCCAGCATGGGCTTATTCTATTCCAGCCCTTATCCTAAAGATTCCATTATCTCTTGTTGATTCAATACTTTGGACAGCAACGACTTACTATGTTATTGGGTATAGCCCTGAAGTAGGAAGGTAAGTGCTTTTCAAAATCCAGTTGAACAAAATGTTACATGGATAAATCTCTCTGTGTAAGATTTAAAATTCATTTTCTGCATATGGGTTTAGGTTCTTCTCCCAGTTGCTTCTGCTGTTTGCTCTGCAACTAGCATCAACGTCCATGTGTCGTTTTATTGCCTCAGTTTTCCAGACCATGGTTGCTGCATCTACTTATGGGTTTTTGATCTTGATGATAATTTTCGTGTTTGGAGGCTTCATTATTCCTCGACGTCAGTGGCTCCATAATTTCTTTGCTTTGATTCTAAGGGATAACAACTAGACTACTTACAGAGTTTGCTTCTTTGCAGCCTATCTACCACCTTGGTTAAAGTGGGGTTTCTGGGTTTCTCCCATGACTTATGCGGAAATAGGTCTAGCACTAAATGAATTCCGTGCTCCACGGTGGCAAAAGGTACTCTGAAGAAGACATCATATGTTATTCCTATGCTAATTCTCAAGGATTTGTAAATAGATTTAGTTTATTCTGATTTTGTAGGTCTCAAAGGGAAACATGACCATAGGGATGGAGGTTCTTACTAGTCATGGTTTAGATTTTGATGGCTATTTCTATTGGATATCATTAGGGGCTTTGCTTGGGTTCACAATACTTTTCGATACTGGATTTGTCTTAGCCTTAACTTACTTAAAACGTAAGTTTGTTTTATCGGATAAATAAGCATAAAGATTGAAGTTTAAATTCCGTCAATTCACAAATAAACCTGTCATGAATACAGCTCCAAAGATGTCTAGAGCTATTATTTCGAAAAAAAGGTTCTCGCAGCTACAAGGAAGAGATGATCACAATAGTAGCACACAACTGGATAACCAACCAACTGTACCTACTTTTCCTCAAACTACTGCAGAAACGAGAAATTTAGGTAAGATAAAGCTGTTAGCTAATGGCTTAGCTAACAATAGAATGATATCTGATTCTTGATATGATGAATAACGTTGGGTTATACAATGATAGAAGTGATTGTGGTTGGTTATGCAGGGAGGCTGGTCCTACCATTTGAGCCTCTGACAATTGCATTTAAGGATGTGCAATACTATGTTGATATGCCTCCGGTAATCAAGTGCAACTAATGATTTACATATGATTGTGTATTTTATTTGTACAGAGGAAAATAGATTACCTGTAACTTCTTTCCTTTTGCACAGGAAATGAGAGAGATAGGTTTAAATCAGAAAAACCTTCAACTGCTCCGAGATATAACAGGAGCATTTAGGCCAGGAATTCTTACAGCACTTATGGGTGTCAGTGGAGCTGGGAAAACAACTCTCATGGACGTCCTTTCCGGAAGGAAAACTGGAGGTCTCATTGAAGGAGATATAAGAATAGGAGGATACCCCAAAGTACAGAGGACATTTGCAAGAATATCAGGTTACTGTGAGCAGAATGATATACATTCTCCTCAGATTACTGTGAAAGAATCAGTGACATACTCAGCTTGGTTGCGATTACCACCAGAAGCTGATGCAGACACAAAAGATGTATGATATCCTCCAGTTCCTATGACCAATTATCCACAATCTCTAACAGTTTTTTAAGGGACTCAAAACTTTGAAAATTGCCAGCATAACTTATATCAACTATATATGGAAAGGATATGAAATATTTTGCAATCTGAGTCAATTTAAAAATTCATATTAAATAGAAGCGAATAGAGAAGGCATTCATTGGGTTTACTGAGTGAATCATCAAATCTTTGGTCATTTATGACTCTGCGAATGTGACATTTGACTTTTAATTGAAACTATTTTATGAAACTGTCTCAACAATTATTGGCATGTTAGAAACTTGAATAATTGAGACCTATGTCATAGAGTGTGTGGCACTTTTAAAAACCAAAACAACTACTTTTATTCACTTAAAATATGTTGAAGAAACAAAAGAATGATAGGGAAACTCCAAAGCATGTTTAGATAAGAGCACAGAAGCCCTGAATATCGATTCACATAGCACAAACAATGAATTACTTATATTACTAGACCAATGAAATTTCTATTCGAGCATATAAATATGCTGCTATATATACACCAGGTATTATATGATTTCACGAATAGAGTAAAATGCACTGATAGCAGTCTCAACATATCTATCATGCAGAGATTTGTAGAAGAAGTCCTTGAAACAATTGAACTTGATGGAATAAAAGATTCATTAGTTGGCATTCCTGGCGAAAGTGGCCTTTCTACCGAACAACGTAAAAGGCTAACAATTGCAGTGGAGCTTGTTTCCAATCCCTCAATAATATTTATGGATGAACCTACATCAGGTTTAGATGCCAGAGCAGCTGCAATTGTCATGCGTGCAGTGAAGAATGTTGTTGCTACAGGAAGGACAACAGTGTGCACCATCCACCAACCAAGCATTGACATATTTGAGGCTTTCGACGAGGTAGTACAAATAGTGCCTTCTGTGAGAAAATTACAACAGATTCCTACTTTTATGGGGATTATAAGATTAATCTACTGACAACTCTTTTTGTCCATAATTTACTAAAAAATTTCGATAATGTCTCCTGGCCATAAAATCATAAGTTATTTCATTCTTTCAGTGCTCATTATACTACATGGTTTTATATAGGAGGTGTAGTGTTGGTTTTTGTAATACAAGGAACATTCAGCCATCAGATGGTTACATTAAATGTGCTTTTTGCTTGTGCTTAAATCTACCTAAAGAATCATATCTACCTGGTGCTAGCTATTAAAGGCTCATGGTATACGTATCTTGTCCAAAGTATTTGTGGATCGAAAAACAGATTGTTATGCCATCTATCCACACCCATAACATTAGTTACCTGAAAGATTGATAATTAATTTTTGACTACCTTAATCCAGATAATTTCAATATTTCTGCTGCTGCTTATGATTTTCTACTTGCACTATGAAGCTACTTCGTACTGGGTCCAGTCATTAGTCTTTGTTATACATGTTTCATATCAATGCCTTTTATTTAGCCACATGTATTTGCTACATTCAAGTCCCAATGAGTGAATGGATTTCTTATTCAATTTATTTATTTTTTCTTCTGGTTTCTACATTCATTTTTTAACATCCTCATCCCAGCAAAATTTACTCTATTGACATTTCGTCACCTAAAATACGGTAAAGAAAATATGCTTTTATTGTTATTTTACCATTCCTTTAGGCTGATAATAAAAGTCAATTGTATAAGCAATTATCTGCATCATATGACCTACTCGTTTTCAAGCAACATGCTCTTCAGTTTTTGCTTCCTCATGGATGAGCAAACTTTTTTTTTTTTTTGATAAGTAATGTGAAATTTATTAAAACTATAGTAACAATATCCACCACTCTTTAGTATCTCCTGACTATGATTTGGTGATTATATTATCACAAAGCACAATACAAAAGTATAAATTTAACAATTTTAAGCATTTCGCCAAAGTCTTATCATAACTTGGATTTACTGCAGTAACTACCCACTTAAATCATAAGGATTCAAAACACCCAAGTTGAGGCACATAGGGTTGACTGTAAAAAGTTTCCTATAATCTTCTCAGTAGTGTTACTAGATGATATTATACAACTTAGTATTTGTCCCTTTGGTGCAGTTGATACTAATGAAAGCTGGAGGACAGATCATCTACTCTGGAATGCTAGGCCATCATTCAAGTAAACTCATTGAATATTTTGAGGTACGCTCAATACTTCCAGCACCATAACTTGAAATCAATTTTCTAGTCGCAAGATTAGTGAACATTCTTTTATCCGTAGACGTGTTGTTTCCTTGTTCCTCTGCTATTGGTTGTGGGTGCCTGCCTGTTATGTAGTCTGTGTGTTCTGGTTCTGTTATGTATTCTTTATTCTTCTTTTAATAAATTTTGTTCATCTGAAAAAATGTTGTTTCCTTGTATGCATAGACAACTGATGGTTGCTAATATTGGTGCATAAATGATAAAAGATGCGTTAAGAAGAATTGTGTTGGATGCTGAAGTGATGTGAATCAGTGACATATTTAGATAAGGAGACACTTTTAATCAGTGACTACTTATCATAAATCAAAAATCAGAAACAACTGTTAGGAAATGAAACAGAAGAAAGAAAAAAAGCAAGAGCAAAGAACACACACACAAGGAACACCAGATTTAAGTGGTTCACCCAAACTAGGGCTATATCTACAGAGTTGCTGCAGTGTTTCATATCAAGATGAAAGAATACAGATGCAGAGGAGTTTACAATGTGATTAATATATATGTGCCATCCTATTCAACAATTACTAGGACTAGGGCTATATACCCCAAGGTGTAATATTGAAACTGCCCTTCTCTATAAAATTGCTGCAAACTCGCTCAAGCTACTGTCGAGCGGGGATCACACAAAGTTTCTGTCCAATGCTTGCTTGAGCCACTGTGAGCGAGGCTCTAGTGAAGTTTATGTCTTTTTGCGTAGGTCAAATGAAGCTTCTGTGTATTTGCGTGTAGACCTCTTGCAAGCTCCACATAAGATCAGGCTCCATATAACCCGTGAATCTCCCACTTGGAGATTGATCTTACCATAGTACTAAACTCAACACATCTCCACAACATAACTAACAATGCAAAAATTCTTTAATGTGTCTGCTGGATTTTGGCTTCCATGAATCTTCTCAAGTGATAACACTCCCTATCCAACAGAGAACATGTGAAGATACCTCTTAACTGTATATTCTTTGTTCTAGAATGGAATGCTAGATTCTTTGCAAGATTTATAGCACTCTATCACTGTAAAACACTGCTCTCCAACTTCTTACCCAATTCTTTCAGAATGCTTTGCACCCAAATCTTCTCCTTGCTAGCTTTAGTAATTGCAACATATTCTACTTCTGTAGTGGAAAGAGCCACAATCTTGTGTAACTGAGAGACCCAACTTACTGCCGTACAACCAAAGGTGAAGACATATCCAATAGTGCTTCTTCTACTGTCAAAATCACTAGCTAGATGTGAGACAACATAACCTTGTAGTATCATGACAGCCCCATTGAAAGAAAGTGTCATGTCAATAGTACCCCTCAAGTATCTAAGGATCCATTTTACTGCCTCCCAAATGTTGCTTTCCTAGATTACTCATGTACCTGCTCACTGCTCCCACTGCATGTGAAATATTTGGCTTGTTGTAGACCATAACATACATTAGACTTCCGATGGCTGAGGCATATGGAACCTTTTACATGTGTGCATGCTCCTGTTCTGTCTTAGGTGAGTGTTCTTTAGTTAGTCTGAAGTGACTACCTAAAGGAGTGCTCACTAGTTTTGCATCTTGCATGTTTCACCTGCTTAGGAACTTTTTAATATCCTCCGATTGTGAAAACTTCAGAATATCAGTCACTCTATCTAATAATCCTCAACCCATGAATCTCTTTCATAGCACCCAAATCCTTTATTGCAAACTGTTGTAACAATTGCTTCAAATTATTGATTTTCTGAATGCTTGGCCTCAAAATCAGCATATTATCCACATACAAGAGTAAATAATGTAACTGTTGTCAAACCTCTTGATATAACAACAATGATCTGCCTGACACCTTGTGAAACCACTGTACACATGAAACCATCAAACTTCTTGTACAATTGTCTTGGGGTTTGTTCCAATGGTCACTTTCCCCACAAAACCAGTCCTAAATTAGCAAGACAATAAAGGGTGGATTATATTTCCTTGTACAACCACAATCAATTCACTATATACGTATTCCTAAGCTACAAGAATAAGGCATTCAGATGCAATAACAATTCAGATTCCTGAGTTTTATTCTTGAGTTACTGTGTGATTCTTATCAGATATATGCTGGTGTCTTCTGGATATTGATTAATCCAAGATGTTTGGATCAATTTGCAGAGTTCTTGAATTATATTTACATATAACAGTAACCTTTACTCCTCTATTGAGTGCCTGCAAGGGTGTCTCAAATATTACCTTATTTTGGTGGAATTGGTGATTATTATTTACTCATACAGAACAGTTAGTAAAAGGGAATGGACCCTACCTAAAAACTTGAAAAGTTAAAGTTGCTCGTCCAGGTCAATTAATGACTATTCTTTTACTTCTTCACATTTTTAGCTTTCAACATTATTAAATAAATCCCTGTATGCAAGTTGCTATAAATTATTTATTTCAATATTTTTACCATTCAACAGGGAATTTCTGGTGTGCCAAAGATCAAAGATAGTTATAATCCAGCAACATGGATGTTAGAAGTTACTTCTGCTTCAGCAGAAGCAGAACTTGGTTTAGATTTTGCCCAAATTTATAAGGAGTCATCTCTGCATTGGTGAGTATATATCTATTGACATTCATTGGAAAACACGAATTTGCAGTCGAACTAATTTCCTGACAGGTATTAAAAGGGCATGTATTGCTATACCTATCTAGGAAAAAATTGTTGCCAATAGTTAAACCCTAGTTAGACATGGTAACGACAAATTAATGTGATTATTTGGTTTCTAATTAATCACAATAATATGGTTGTTCTTGCATTATAGTGACACGATCGAGCTGGTAAGACAGTTGAGTGAACCGCAGCCAGGCTCAAAAGACTTGCATTTTCCCACTCGTTTTGCACAAAGTGGCAGGGTGCAGTTTATGGCACGCCTACGGAAACAACACTTATCTTATTGGAGAAGTCCTGAATACAACCTGTTTCTTGTTTTTTTATTTTTGTTTTTTCTTTTAATTTTTATAAGCTGTCACGTTTCTTGTTTATGATTGCTGCAGCACTATTGTTTGGGGCAGTCTTTTGGCAGAAAGGAAAGGAGATGTAAGTGTCAACGCATACATTGAGATAACACTATCTTAGGAAATCTTGAATACATATGTCTACTCAGATTCGGAAAAAAATAATTCTCTCATGTCAATAAATATCAATAAATTCGTCTCAAGAGGCAAAAATTAGAAAACCATTATGATGCTATCTTTTCTATTTCCTTCAACC
>CM017328.1:10869353-10898726 GCA_006937295.1 Carpinus fangiana | reverse complement strand
CCAAAAAAAAAAAATTAAACAACCACAACCAGGCACTACATAGTTGGACCTCACCACAAGTCCACAACCACACCCTTTTTATCACTTAGTGTTTGGGACCAGTAGAGGTGCACCTACACCAAAATCACATGACCACCAATAATCATGTACACAAGAAAACAAATATTTAACGCATTGCCCAATTACCTACACTTGTGGATGATAGACATGATCCACTAAACTTATAGAGAAATCAGGGCAAGAGACATTACATTCATAACTACAATGTTGACTCAAGTTAGGGACAACCTCTAGCATCCATGCTACCCAATGTGCTTGCTAGTCTTTCTAAGTCTCACAAATCCATCTCTCTAATAACCTAAAAAAAATGGCTTCTAAAAAAAATTTATGGAGTTCTTATACCAATTGGTTTTTTTGACAAGGAAAACAATTTCCTTCAAGTATATCTAAACAAGATGTTTTGAAAGCAACAGCGAACAATTTGTACTACTTAGATGTCAACCCAAGATAGGTCTCCAATACCCCTATTCTAGTCCCCAAATACACAAACGGGCCCAGCACATTGAACCAATAAATAAACAAACAACCCAGACTCCAATGCCATATTAAAGCATGCAGCCAAAAGCTTAAACAATTAGAATGAGAGAACCAACTAATACAAAAAAAGCCCATACAAAGTCTATACTAACCAGTGTGAGACTCTGACTCTGACTTTCAACAAGAGGATACCATCTTACACCTACAAGATCTTTTTTTTTTTTTTGGACATGTCCGCACACGAGGGGGGAGGGGGATTTGAACTAGTGACCTCCACTTCATTAGGTATAGTCCCAGCCGATTAAAGTACCTCTTGGGGACTACAAGATCATTTTAATACCAATTTAAATTGTATGACTAAATTGGTACAACTGCTTGTAACTTAGAGGTCCAAAACAAACCATTTCCTTGTTGTTACTCTTAGACCTTGGTAAGTTCTTGCAAAGAAAACTTAAGAGGACCATGATATTGATGTCTTCTTACAAGAGATCACCTCTTCAAGCATTCCCAAAGGTTCTTCCCATGTAGTCAATGGAACAAGTTATGGCCCCTTCCTTTCCAACTCTTATAGGACTACAATGCCACTATGCATCTTTACCAGCTCCAAATTAAGAATGCTTCAAGCACTACTAACAAGGCCACAACCAACACCATCTCATCCTCCACCACAAAATTACAAGAGAAGAAACTTTCACATAACAAAATAATTTTAACTGTCATTATATGCTAATATTGCTATTTTATTTCCAATTTTATTTTTTTGTATCTTCTACCAATTACAAATCCGGTCCCCTGTAACACAGTTCATTTCAACAGATACTCGTCATAAAAACCTTTCTTTAAATTTCTTTAATCATCTTCTTTGAACATCTATCACAAATTTGGTCAGTCTGTTCAGTTCATTTATACCATGCATATTGTTCCCACAACAGCTTCAATAACAAAGTCTAGTAGCCAGAACTTATATATAACATTTCAATTCATTCTCAATAAAATTAAAGTCTTATTTCCTACATCGAGCAGGGAAGAATTGATAGGGAGAATGGATGCTTCCATGACCCTTTAGTTTCTTATTAAGGTTTCTATACAACATATAAAAACAAAAATCAATCTCTTCCGCTTAAAAAGAACAACCCAAAGAAGGCACTAGTGTATCAGACAACAAAAATGGTACTTCATAGAAAGAAAGAACAAGGAGAGAGAGAAGAATTATAATCCTTGAATTTGTCTGTAAACAAGAAAGATCAGAAATATCAAATTCTTCTAGCATTTGCTACATATTGATAGAAATACATTTTCATCACGACAAGTGATAGTGGCAGAGTGAGAATTTTTTTATTTTGGTGAGCCAAATACTGTTGCAAGGATAAGGAGGGAGGAGATTTGGAAGGGGAGTTGAAAGTTTTGGGGAAGAGAGAAAGCATAGAGGAGAGAAAGACAAGTAATGGGAGGATGCAGGAAAGTCTCACATAAAGGGGTTATTTAGATTTTTAGGAAAGACTCATGGGGGTTATTGGGGGGCAAATAAAATATTTTTATATTTTATAAAGTGGGCAAGGGATGTTTTTGAATTTACTTTTTTGGGCAAGGCCCCCTAGCCCCCCTCCCTCTGCCACTGACAAGTGACAAGCTACTTCCTCAAGGCATCAAAATCTCAATAAGCTAGTTAACAAGAAATAAATCCCATTCCATTGCATTGAAAACTAAGAGATATCAAATCCATAATCTCGAGCTTTTTGATAAAATATAGAGAAAAGAGAATAAAGATATATATGATTGATGACTCTTAAGTACAGACAGGTTTTATTTATAATAATGCAAGCCTCATTGCAATGCAGTATAGTGGGTGAAGCAGCACAATTCTATATAATGTAAAGTGCAATACTTATAATGCAACACGATATAGTATAATACAGTACACGTATAAAGTATATTAACACCTCAAACTCAAGGTAGCAAGCTCGAATCCATCTTAAGTTTAGAAAAACACTCAGACAGATGTGTCTTTATAACCGGATTGCATTTTGATTACCCATCAAATGGAGAGCTGGTAGATTGTACAATTAGGGACAGATACACGGGGAACCATTGCTCCCCAGCCTCCCAAAAATCCAGTGCAGCCTAATCCCTAATTTTAAATTCTTACCTCCGTCCCAGTGTACAATGTATTGATAGATTGATATCGTCATAAAATATAGAGATCAGAGAATAAAGATATTTATTTATTGATGATTCTAATTCGAACAATACAGAGACTAGCCCTATTTATAAATAATGCCTGTTCTTTCATTATCTCATTGACAAGAGAAAACTCACCTCCAATCCCTACTAATCCTTCAACTTCTCGACCCGATACTTCAACTCCTCGACTCGACCCACAAGACTGGTCACCGAGTACAAAACCCAGTAGAAGAGCAGGGCCGAAGCGATCAAAACCCCATTCCTCTGGCTCTTCATGATGGACTTTTGGTGGCGAAGATGCTCCGATGGAGTGCAGGCACTGCCGGACTCACAAGAAGGCCTTGTCTCGTACTTCCAGTAGATGTCAAGGAGCAAGAAGAGGCAGAACGGGACCACTGAGAGGAAGGGTTTGAGGAGGGCTCTGGTGGCGGAGACGAGGCCCTTGCGGAGAGGGTCGAGGCCTGGGAGGGTCAACAGGAGGAGCATTACCACCTCTGCGGCCGCGGCGTAGCCTAGCACTACCCACTCCAGCGCCATTAATTACCGGGTGTTTGGGGAGAGAGAAAAGAGGGAGGAAAAGTGTAGGAGAGTTTCCGGGAAAGTTTTTCAGATGGGTTTATTGTGGAGTGGAGGGCTTGGCTTTATTATAAAGGGAGAGGGAGAGAGGTAGTTGGAATTGCCGCGTTTTTGGATGACTTGACTTTGGAGTTTGTTTGTTATTCCGAAGTAAATGAGGGGAAAGGGATATTCTCTTCTACTCTAGTTCTTAGCACTGAAGCAAAGCTGGGAGCTCACAATTAATTAATAATTTATGATATTTTAAAATAATTAATAATTTAACATAATATCAAAACCAACCGTCTTAAAACTATATAAAAATTGGTCCTTGTCCTTTTGGTATATCAAACTAGTCCTTAAATACGCTTTCTAACCTAGTCCTTCAGTCTACTTCTCTTAATCGGCCGTTTGCCACATGCAAGAATAACCTAAATGGTCTAGTTCTATTTTGCCACATGTAAGAATAACCTAAAGGACATAGTTTTCCGGAAAATGATAAAGTTGGAACTTAAATCGAACTCACATCCCACTTTTCTCTTAAGTGCCAGTTTTTTGTGTTTTTTTTTTTAAAAATGCTAGTGGAGGAGAGAGTAAGCTTTAAACTAGAAATTGAGTCTAAAATAAGAGAGAAGTTAGGTCTTGTTTGTTGGGTTTATATTGTGACTGTATCACATCTCTAGTTTTCCTAAAAAATTCGAACTAGTAACATCCACTTCATGAAGCGTGATCCACAATCGATTTAGGTATCTATTGCGGACGTTTCTTGTCATTGTTCTCAGTACGAAGATTGACAATTTTTTCTTTTATGTAAGTTGAGTTTTTCTTTTCCTATGTATAATACACTTTGTTTACATGCTTAATTAATTGGCGACAATGGGAAAAAATATACACAAAAGATATTTATTTTATATTTTATTAGTATTTTTTTATTTTTCGTTTGTTTTTCATTTTTGGTTTTTTTCTTCTTATTTTATGTTATTAATTTATATTTTTATATTTTTATTTAAAATGATATTATAAATATTTTTATTTTATTTTTTATAGCAATTAGTTAATTGAGTGAGGAGAAGGAAATTGATAACTGATCATCTTTTAAAGATTTTTTTTAATAAATTATAATAATAATAATAATAATAATAATAATAAACCCCTCATAGAGGGGGTTATATGCTAGTATGACATAAAAACCAAACCTGAATATCTTTCTTTATTTGATGAGGGTTGGCCTCCAATAAAGCATTAATTTGGCTCAAATTCAAATTCTTGGAGTACCTCTGACCCTTAACAATTGTGCAAACCTAAATTTAATAGAAACTAGCATTAATATCCACATGATATGAAAAATACCAATCCAATGAAGAATGATAAAATTGTCTTTACCTTCCCAGGCAAATGTTACGTAAATGATTTTTCAAACACGTAATGGAGATAAATGTTAGATTTTGAGAGAACTTAAACTTTTTAGATTTTAAGGAAACCTAAAAAACTCTTTTTCAATCACAAAGTTTGAGATTAATTATTTGACTACTTTCTATTAAAATAATCATCATTTAAATAGAAACATTATAACGACTTAGACTAACTAGAGTAGAACTCTTGACTCTAAAATAATAAGCGGATAACTACTCGTATATGTATCATCGGAAGATAACTAAAAGATAAATACATTCCTATCTAATAAATATGCTAGATAAGTCTATAACATAGATAACACTCATTATTTACTTAAACTATTACTACTTTAAGATAACTATTGCAAAGATAATCTCCAGAGCTTCATGAGATACATACTTGTGACTATGCCAAAGTCCTCTACTGCAATAAAATTCTACTTTCATAGCAGCAAATAAGTTTCATCGTCTCTCACTATCAAACAAGGCAAGTTTGGATGTTCAATACGATTAGGAGCATATTTTTGGTTGAAGTAGTCAACAATATATATCTGTTGTTGTTGAATTCTCAACTCGAAATTAGAAGAATTTACAAACTGTATTAGAGAAGCTACTTTATTTTCAAATAATATCAAACAAGATTGTAGCCCGTGCAATGCACGGGTTNGTTACCCACAATTTTGACTCCTCTTAGAGCGTTTTGGATTTTTTTTTTTTTTTTTTTTTGTTGACAACTCTAAAAAGACATACTTGTATAAATTTTTACAAATTTTTATCTTCTATTTCATTCAAGAAGAAATAATTTGTAAGTACTGTTGTTTGTTTTTTCTCCGATTATACCTAAAGAAGGCCATATGTTTTGTTAATACATGTAAAAATCACACTTTCTAAGGGTAGATATCAATCTAATAGATTGGGTTGAAAAAACCTTTATCTATGGCAGACTGAAACTCTTAGCATTAGATAACCCAAAACCTAATGATTGTGATCATTCATCAACCAGAAGAAATTAAAAGTTTTGCCAGCACAAAGGATATAAATATAAAAAATAATGATGATGATCATTATTTATTTTATTTATAAGTTTGAATAGATTCCTATTGAGTTCTGCCTGTGCGTTTGCAAGAACAAGAACAAGTCCCTATCATTTTCCTTTTCTAAACAATTATAAGCCTCCACAACATAATTGAACTCTCTTCCATACATATGCGATGCACAAGCTGCTTTATAAGTTAGGAGCTGCAAATCACCTGTTGCAAATAAAACCAATAAAAGAAAATTTTAGTTGATTTCACTAAAATAAGGCAATCAAAAACATCCACGGCCATGTTTGGACATGGATCTATTCTAGATGCATTCACATTAGAAGACCCTCATTAGATACATTCTCAACACACAGATGAGAAAACTATCGAGTGCATAGGTGGTCAATGTGGCAGGTCCAATGCTTCTCACAATACGCACCAAAGTTAATTAATTAAGAATCAGTTTAGCATTGCGATTTTAGACAAAATCATGGGAAGTGTATCGTTTTGGAATGTGTTTTATGTTTTATTTTTAAATGCGGTTTGAAAAGGAAGAAAAATCTATGTTTTTAAATTGCAGGCAAGGAGGTGTGTTCTGAAAAATGCACAATTTGACAGTTTTAAAAAAATAGCGATTTCAAATCGCATGTTTTGAAACTGCAAGTCTAAACGGACTCTAAGTGGCATGCACTAAGAGGAACTTTGACTGATCAAAAATGAAATCAATTTACTAAGTGGGTCAAGGATAATCCCAATCCAATTAAACCAGGCGAGTTGACAGATCCAGTTCAGATCTTGCTAGTTCTATGCTCCAATTTGAGACCAGATACTCAATCAGGTGCACATCAATCACAGCATCAATAAAATTTCACCATGGTTCAATAACTTTCTCATTCCAGACAAGATCAAAACCAACTGCACCCCATGATCCAGTAGCACAAAGTGAGAAGATTTTCTTGATATTAATGATGAAACATACCTGCCACAATCTCTGATACAAGCGCATTACTGCTGAAGTGACGTGTCAACCACCATCTGCAGCGAAGCCTCCAACTCTTTCCTGATTTTCCCTCTGTAAATATTTTGGGGGTGTTAGTAAAATGAATAGTGTCTGGTTGCTCCTGCCCATCTTCATTCTCATTAGGACACACAGACATTCGATCTTCTTCATATTGAGAAAGTTTAAGGAAACATAAAGCAAACTGCCTCCATGTATTATGTTCTGCATAGGTAGCATCTAAATGCAACGCTATCATTTCCAAAAGGGATTCAAGACCATACTCGCCTGCAAAATAACAGGAGAACCCTACTATAAATTTCAATAAGCTGTTGTTACTTGTATACGTGTTAGTACTATAATAGTTAAGGGTGTCAATTTAGTCCCATTACTAATTAAATGGAAGATATTAGTAGTTTGCATTTGTATGCATAAAAGGCAAGTGAGGAGTTGGTCGACCACCTTTTTGCTTTATTGTCCAGTGGCATGGGAGATGCAGCTACCTCTTGTCTTGTTCTTGTTTTAGTGTGTGATGCCTAAGTTGATCGTGGAGATGTTGGCAATTTGGAAAGGCCTTCATACTAGACACCAAAATTGAGGTGCTAATGCCTCGTATGGTGTATTTGCAAGGACCTTTTTTTTTTTTTTTTGAAAGGGCAAGGACATTTAAAAGCATTTAGTTATCAGTAATCATAGTATGGTGTTTCTGTTGTTACTGTTTGAGGTGGTTGATGTCTACTACAGTAGCTTACAACCACTCTCGTTTATGGAAATTCTAGAATTTTTTAATTTAAGATCATAATTCTTCTTCCCTTTGGTTTTTCGTTTATCACTTGAATACCTCCCTGTACTTGACTCTACTCTTTCACTCTTTTGATTAAATAATCTAAAACTTATTACTTACTAAAAAAATATTGTTTGAAAACTAGTGATGAAATTTTACTGTTTGTTCAAAAATAAAATGGAATTAAACAAGGACACCATGTCTCATCCGGAGGGTATGCAAGATAAAGATTAGAATGAAGAAATACCACTTTGATGCATCCTAACAAGCTTCCCCAGTGAATGGCAACATGTTGGATCCTTCTTTAAGCTATCCTCGAAGCAGGCAGAAAGAATGACAGAGTTGTGATGATCAAAGCGCTCAAAAATACTAGCCCTTAACCTGCAAAATATGTGTGCATTTACTGATTGTTAAAAGGTATCAATACTTCAGGGCATCAACTAACATAAGTGAACAAGCATATGACTAAAAACAAAACCATAGAAAGAAGACACTTAAGTAAACTTGTAGCTGAGAGATATACTACATTAAAGAGAATCATTTCCAAATGTGGATTAAGAATATCAAACAGATTATCTTACTATGCAGAACCATCAAATCTCAGGCAAAAAGCAACAATCTATCACGGTGCCAATCTAAGCTTAGACTAAAATCCAACCCTATGATGAATTGTGTCACAAACTACAGCCTCACCAGCAGCAAAACTGAGACAAGCCACTTGAATCAGCTAGTTTAGTATATGACCTGACTTCAACCCCAAAAGTAAGCCCATTTAGTAAATGATCTCGAGACTGACCTTACTTGGGCTCTAGATGTGTATAAGAGACAGCTGTAGAATAAATTGACACATAATACAAACAATTCGAAATAACTCCGAAGAAATTAGAAATTATTTCCCTTAGCAGAATAGCTAAAAAAGAAAAAGGAGAGAGAAAAAAGTTCTTATAAGAAAAAAAGAGTTCTCAAGCTCAAGCTCAGTTAAGGCTTGTCATGTTAATCAAGCCAACCTGATCCAAGTTGCACCAAGCTCGAGCATGGCAGATAAAGCTTGAGTCAAGCTTGAGCTAAACATTCCTGTCAAGCTGAGCTCAAGCAGCCTACCTAGGTCCACTCAGCTCGTTACACCGCTAGTCATGAATTACAAAATAATGAAGCAAGATCTTCCTGATTGAAATATGGAATTTGCTATATTATCAAATTTTTTAGGAAAATTGTATTCAAAAATACCATTAATTATTACGCTCAAAATGTCAATCAATTTAAGAGGCAAAAGAAACATAAATATAATTTCTTGGATCTAATTTTCATAACCAATCAGTTGAACTCAAATCTTCTTCCCTAACCAATCAGTTTCACGTTTCTTTCCCATACAGAACCTTCTGATCTTTCAGACTCCTTTCACTTCTTAGCAATCAGTGACAGTAATAAAGAAAGCAAAGGTATTAGTACCTAGTAGAAAGTGCTGAGCTTGAATTACAACAGATCTTTTCTAGCTCGTGTAGGGCCTCGTCAACTTGACCACCAATCAGCAATAACTGACAAAAGGAACAAAAATACTAAGAACACAGTACCTTGAATTTCAGAACAAAGATCAATAACCATATTTACGCATACAGATATACTAATGTAAATGAAGCAAAAGTGGCAGCAATTGCAAAATTATACCAAGTCTAAGAAAAGGAGAACATATAAACAGAAGTTTTGTTTATCTTAATTAAAAGTTCAAGCTGCTAGGTCTTGGCAATCATTCAACATCTTTGGCACACAAAGATCCATGTCAAGGTCTCTACAGTAACCTATCCACAAGCCCATGCTATATCCCGTGCATCAGCATCAAATGCTTAAATATATGCAAAATGTTCGATATATTTGATTTGTTTTGGGTACTAATCTGGATGTTAAAAATTATTGTATAAAGTCATCATGCAGCCACGGAAAAGTGGTGCTTTGGCTGTTGTGCTATTTTCCACCATTTTCAATTTTGAATTTTATTATGTGGGGCCCACATGTGACATATTGAGACAAGTCCTACATGCTTCATATAGTCACTAAGAAGTCTATAGTTAAAAGAGATTTTAATGGCACTTCTCAATTCAGTAATAAAAATTGTAATTTTCTTTTATAACTCTGGGACAGAAATTTATTTTTGGTCTTCTTAGAGGTGCTTTCTTAATTAAACATGTTATAGGATTTCTAGGAGATTTGAAGAGTCTTAGGAACGTTATCTTGAGTTTTAACTTACAAATTTTGTAATTTAAGCAATAAGCATTCTTAATGTCCTAGTTTTATTAGTGTGAGTCTAAATTTACAAAAACATTTCCAAGTACAGCCCCCCTCCCTGGGTGCTCTTTCTTCTCCTTCTCCTTCTTCTTTCCTTTATATTTCTGTGCACAATGCTGTTGTCTCGAAAATTTGAAGAAGATTATTACGAAAAGAAAAGGAGTTGCTCTAGCATACAAAAAATATACAAAAGGACTCTTGAAGACCTAAATACATAATATAATGAACCAAATGCTATATCTGTCGATCATACAACATAGGCCATCATTTATAAAGTAGTGAAACATTAAAGTCACTCTAATACATTTTTGGCCTCTAGATTAATTAATAACCACTTGACCATTTCAAAAAATTGTCTTGTACCAAAACCTCATGTTTGAGTCTAATAATTCACAGACAACAATAGCAAATGAAAGCTACAATAACTTATTGATATATGTTAGATATGGATGCTGCAGTTATCCTACATATAGGATCACGGATTTAGAAGTTCAAATTATGGTAAAATATCTTTCACCTATAGAAAAAAGTATTTACATACCTGTATCAAAGGAAGTAAGGCCACCAATAAAGGGGGTGTTGCGTGAAGAGCAAGTTGAAAATATTTTACTGCATTCCTATAATAGTCATTAAGCATTTTCCTGTACAAATCTAAGAAATCTTCACAAATTTCTGTAGGATGCGGCAATTGCAAGGGCAACAACCAGGTATCCAAGCCCCCTTCAGCAAGAGAAAAGAAGTTCAGTAATCATTATTCACTTTTAGTCCAATAAAAAGTATGACAAGGTTTATCAAAAGCCTAAAAATGCCAAACATTATTTAAATAAAAAGAGAATGGTTATTTCTTGTTTAAAATTGTCAATCAAAGCAACCGCTTGAGTACAGTTAACAATAATAATCAGCATTCAGCATAAACATTCCTCTCATCGCCTAAATCACATCACACTCGGCTTGCCCAATATCACCACCCAGTAAGTTCCTTTGCTCCGCTCGGCAAAACAAATGCCTCCAATCCCCTCTTCAGATTGAATCTCGAAGGCTTTTGCTTCAACGTAGAAAAAGCCCAAACAGCCCAGTCGGAAACAACTCAGCAAAATTGAGAAAAGAAATGCTTCCTCATCTGAACACGTCCTCACGCCATGATTGTTTTTATGTTTCTAGCTTTCATGATATTCTTGATCTTTTTTCTTTTTCTAGTTGGGTGTTTCTCTTGTAACTTCATGTAATAAAGTCGTGAAAACTTATAGCAGATACCTCATTTCTGCAACCCAATTATCCCAGCACTACCTACCACAAGGTTTGAGAAATTTGACCACCTTCCTCATCCCATCCTCTTCCTTCTCTACCCAAACGGAATGACAATGAAGCTTTTCCGCCAGCCTACCCCACACTCCAATTACTCCTAAAACCTTCAATGGTTATTCGCATTCCTTTGTGCAATATCTCCCAAACCTAAACAACCTGTAAAACTCTCTCAACTCCATACCCCTAACCAATTCCTCCAAGTCGACCTCAACCACATCACACTTGGCCTGTCCAATATCACCACTCAGTAAGGTCCACTGCTCCTCTCGGCAAAACAAATGCCTCCAATCCCCTCTTCAGATTGAAACTCGAAGGCTTTTGCTTCAACAAAGAAAAATCCCAAATAGTCCATCATAAACAACCCAACAAAATTGAGAAGAAAAAAAATCAAATGCTTCCTTGTCTGAACGCGTTCTCACGACATGATTGATTTGACATTTCTAGCTTTCATGATTTTCTTTATCGTTTTTCTTTTTTAGTTAGGTGTTTCTCTTGTAACTTCCTGTAATAAAGTTGTGAAAACTTATAGCAGATACCTCAGCTCTGCAACCCAATTAGGGAAAAATTCTTCCTTTCACTGTAACAGAGAAAAGCAAAGGAAATACAACCAGATAAGCAACTCCTTTGACCAACAAAAGACACATCCTTAACATTTCCACACCATTCCATTACTAACTGGTTTCCAGTTTCTCCCAATAGTGGTAATTAAGTAAAGCATATTATAGAAAGTATGCACTTCAATGAACAAATCAAATACTTAAATAAAGTAAGCACCAATAGGAAGTTTATTACAAGAATTCGTACTACATTGTGGACTATTGTCTGCTTTCCAGATACACTAAACAATGTGCACGCATGAGGAAATTTAAGTAGTTAAAGAAAGAATGAAGGATCGGGGGAAATTTTCTAACGAAGAAATTCAGAAGTAAAAACAAACATTTAAAAAAAAAAATGTAGAGGATTTAGGACTCACGAAGAGCAAATAAATTGGAAGCATACTGTATATGATCACCGTGATTTGAGGACAAAGTTTCATTTATGAATTTTTCATCACAGTCCATGGTAAAATATTGTGGCTGGAAGTCCTGCATGGGACCTTCTCTTTCCATGGAAATGTCTTGGTGTTGATCAATATCAGCATCTGAAGATAATTGGTTATCATTGACAGAGGAGTATGAATTGCATTGAAAGGGGACACCAGCCTTGCAAGTATCATTTGCATTGTACCACTCAGAATTTGTGTCTGGGTAGCTGAATCTTGTTCCCATATCTGAGTGCTGGGGGGAGTAAAACTGGTTTGAATCTTTTGACTGCATCTCTTTTGGGATAGTCGAATACCAAAGCTCATAGTATATCAAGCCCATGACCAGATTCGACACAGGGTGAATACCAAGTTCAAGTTCTCGCTCGAGGCTGAAAGAAAAAAGATAATAAATAAAATCTGGCATAGCTAATTTCTCGTGAAGCCATTCATACATGTCACCTTCAATCATGCTATTGTTCTGCATCCATGTAAAATCTATTAGTGATGCAACCCCAAGCAAGAGTATGACTGTTTCCAAAGACACCAATTATGTCACTTTTTTTGATTATGTCAAGGGTATGCTAGTCAGTAAAACACATTTCTCACACCATGCAATTCTGGAGAATACTGAAAACTCAACATGTTCAAAAATCAAAAAATGTTCATAGAAATATAGTCAGTCTCATATGGTTTTTTCTTTCGCCCCTTTCTTTCCTGGAACATGAGAGGGTTGAACGAGGGGAAGAAATGTCTGAGGGTTAGGAATTTACTCAGAGATTGGAAGGTGGACATTGTTTGCTTTCAAGAAACTAAAGCTTGATGTTATGTTGCACAGAATTGTGCACAGTTTATGGGGTTGTAATCATGTAAAATGGTGCTGTTTAGATTCCAGTGGGGCTTAGGGGGGTATCTTGATCATGTGGGCTAAATGGTCGCGGAGAAGGTAGCTGAGTGTGTGGGGGTCTATTCCCTAGTTGTTTCCTTCAGAAATGTTGCTGATCATACCACTTAACCTTTGCAGGTGTTTATGGTCCTAATTCTGTTAGGAATAGAAGCCTTTTATGGGATGAATTGGCTAGCTTGCTCAGTTGGTGGAATCTGCCTTGGTACATTGAGGGTGATTTTAATGTCACTCACTTCCCCAGTGAAAGGTCAGGTGCGGCTCGGTTATGTTCTGCCATGATGGAGTTCTCTGACACTATTTCTAATAAGATCCTGATCGACCTTCCTCTTCTTGGTGGTGCCTTCACTTGGTCAATTTCACATGATCCGTCCAGGATTGATAGATTCCTTATCTCTTTGGAATGGGAAGTCTTGTTTCTAGGTGTTTCCCATAAGAGGCTCCCCCATTTTCCTATTCTTCTTGACTGGGGTGTTGTTCGAAGAGGTAGTAGGTCCTTCAAATTTGAAAACATGTGGCCAATGGTGGAAGGTTTTGTGGGGTTGGTGAAACAGTGGTGAGGCTCTTATCTTTTCCAAGGTACGCCTAGTTTTGTCTTAGCTCGCAAACTCAAGGCTTTGAAATTTGATTTGAAAAAATGGAATGAGGTGTTTGGCAACATAGAAAGGAAGAAGAGGAATCTTCAAGAAGATTTGTGGGTTTTTTATGTTATTGAAGAAGGTAGGGCCTTAGGTGCGGACGACAATATTAGGAAGGCACAGGTTGTCAGTGAGCTTGGAAGTTCTACACTTATGGAGGAGGTGAGTTGGAGACAAAAATCTAGGGTGTTGGGGTTAAAGGAGGGTGATAAGCGGATTAAATTATTTCACGCTATTGCTAACTCAAATAGAACAAATAACTCTTTACACTCCCTATTGATTGGTGGTAAGACTCTCTACCAATCTGACAAAGTCAGTGAACACATTGGCTAGTTCTATCAAAAGTTATATATTGAGCAGTGTAGTTGGAGGCTATAAGTGAATGGTCATTCCTTTGATTCCATTATGGAGTCTGAGGCTTGTTAGTTGGAGAGATTTTGGAAAGGAGGTGAGGAAGGTTGTGACAGATATGGTTGGTGGCAAGGGGCCGGGCCCTAACGGTTTTTCTATGGCGTTCTTTCAAGCTTGCTAGGATGTGCCGAGTGCTGAAGGTTTTTAGTGACTTCCATGCTAGAGGTAAGTTTGAGAAGAGCCTCAATACTTCATTTATTACGTTCATTCTAAAGCTTCCAGGTGCTACTAACCTCAAGGACTTCCACCCGACTAGTCTTGTAGGGGGTATATACAATATGATTGCTAAGATCTTCGCTAACAGGCTCAAGTCGGTAATGGAGAAGCTCATTTCCAAGTCTCAGAGTGCCTTTATAAGAGGTAGGCAAATTCTTGATTCGATCCTTATTGCCAACAAATGCAATGATAGTAAGCTTAGATCTAGCAAGCCAAGTGTCATTTGTAAAATGGATTTGGAGAAAGCATATAATCATGTGAACAGGGATTTTCTGTTGTATATGTTGAGGCGAAGTGGCTTTAGTGAAAAATGGTACTCATGGATAGCCCATTGTATTTCCTCAATACGCTTCTCGGTCTTGGTAAATAATACTCCTACAGGTTTCTTTAGTAGCTCCCATTGGTTGAGACAAGGGGATCCCTTATCCCCCTGCCTTTTGTTTTTGTGACAGAGGCTTTGGGTAGAATGTTATTTGCATGGTTAGTGGTGTATGCTAGAGGGCTTCTCAGTGGAGAAGCTTTCTCTCATCTTCTGTTTGCTAGAGACACTCTAATCTTTGTGATGCTACTCCCGCTCATTTGCGGAGGAAATGTTTCACAAGTGGGAAGGTTGGCCCAAATTCTAGGGTGTGGGGCCTCTACTCTAAGGTGTGGGCTCAAACTCCTTTTTAATAGGCGGTGTCCAACATGTGGAATATTTAATTGAACTAAGGGGGATTGAAAGAGTTGAGACTTGAACTCAATACCTTTACTTATGATACCATGTTAAACCACCACTTATCCCAAAAGCTAAGTGGTGATTTAATATGGTATATTCTAAAAGCTTTTAGGACAAGTGGTCATTTAATATGGTATATCCTAAACGCTTAAGCTTTTGAGACAAGTGGTGATTTAACATAAACGTGTTGTTGATTTGTTTGACCATTAGTGGTCCTCTAGCAAGCCAAAGTGTTGTAGTGTAGAAAATGGTGCTTACATGCCTCTTTTGGTGTTTATGGAGGGAAAAGAATGATAGAAACTTTGAGGATAGGGAGAGGATGATAGGGGATATCTTATCTTTGTTTTAAGAAACATTGTATCTTTGGACGACAGCGTTTGTGTCTCATCTATTGATTACTATAGTGACTTCCATGTTCGTTTTGCTCTTTCTATTTAGGAGGTTCTTTTGTATACTTCATGTGTACTTAGGGGCACCTTACACTTTCAATGAGATAGATTTATCACTTATGAAAAAATAAAATTCAAATCAAGTTATGAACAAAGTAAATTTGAACAGCTAGTTCAACCTATTGGAATTGAACATATTTGAATTCATGATTAGCTTCCAAACTTCATTGAAACAAAGATCCACACACATGCTTGCACCTGCAGCTACAGAACTCTTCTCTTTCAGTTATAACCAATTTATTTATATGCTTTCCCTTTATTTTGTCCCCCTTGCAAAGGATGTGTTAGGTTTTCAAATCAAAATATGAACAAAGTAAATTAGCTTCCAAACTTCATTGAAACAAAGATCCACACACATGCTTGCACCTGCAGCTACAGAACTCTTCTCTTTTAGTTATAACCAATTTATTTATATGCTTTCCTTTTATTTTGTCCCCCTTGCAAAGCATGTGTTAGGTTTTCAAATGGAAGAACACTGCCCAATAACCAAGGGCTTGCATTCTATTATTGGCAAGGGTAATATCTTGCAAATATATTTGGTACTCACCACAACCACAGACTAGCAAAGACCTGCTGTCAGGTTCCAAGAAAGATCTACTAAAACAAAAAATGTGAGTGAGTGACAAACAGAACTCATCAAACTTGTGTTTGTGGGAAGGGAAGGGGTCATTTTAAAAGCTGCAAAAAAAATTACAGAAGTAGCAAGTTTTATAGCTAATAACAACTATCCTGGAGAGTTCTTGCATCAGAATAAGCAGCTTCTACATCCAGGACAGTTACTACGCACAAGAATTAGAATCATACCATTGAGCAGCCAGATGTGCTTCCCCAGCATCCTGTCGTGCAAGGCAGAATAGGATGAACTCTAAGTGAACCAGAAATCTGTCCTGGACAACAATAAAAAAATCTACATGAAAAACTTCGGCCTTACGAAATAAGTGTCATGCAGTATATTACAAATTGTGAACCACAAAAGGCCTTCACTTATGTTGCAATCTATATGGACTTCTGGTTTTACTTCCCCACAATGTTGTAATCTATACTTTGAACATTGGTTTATATACTTCCCCACTATGTTGCAATCTATACTATGGACTTTGGTGTATATATTTCCCCCTTACATGGCAATCTATATTTAACAAGAACAAATTAGAAATGTTATTGTAACATCATGGCAAGATACAAAGATAATATGCTATTTGGCAATTCATCCAGTGTTTCTTATGGGAGTGTGCAACTGCTTTTGAAATAATAGGGGTGTACAAAAAACCGCCAACTAGACATCCAGCCCGGTTCAAACCCAGATGGGTCAGATTCCGATTGTGGCAAAGCCAGATGTAGGAAGCAGTCTTCCATTTTTGACAAAGTCAAGAGTCAAAAGTCGAAAATGGATATAATTTTCAATTAATTCTGACCCAACCCAACATGTTATATTGAATTAAAAAAAAAAAAACTTAAATATGGCGTGATTTTGTACATCAGCAAAAGACCAAAACGATGCCGTTTAGATATACCTATAAAACCATTTTATTCTCACATTTTGTCATTCACCAAAACCCTACCCATATCATCCGCCCTCTCTCTCTCTCTCCAAAGACGAAGACTAGTCATCTTCATTTGTGATGAAGGCAAAGAGCTTCTTAGTCTTCATTAGATCTCTTCCAACTAAGTCCACCTCCGACATTTTGAAGGCAGTTGGGCAAAAATGACCTCCATTGGAAAAGAGTCAGAGGTCATTCCAACTTTCTGACAGTGGCAAAGACAGAAAGCAGAAAGCCCATTTCTGACTCTGCTACCTCTGATGCACACTCCTATTAGATAGATCAAAATTAAGGCATTCCATCTCCCTCATCCTTGGGTACAAACAAGAAAAAACATGCTCTCTTCTCAACTTTTATACAGATATATCCCTCCAACATTAGACTTAATCGAGCTGAATGTTATATGGTTGACTTTCAGGTGACTTGGGTCAATCACATAGAGAAGCATCACTGAAGAACACAACAGGCACATTATTTGAGTCTCTCCAAATCCTGAAGCGGAACCAGTCTAGCTTTCTCTTTGGTCTAGGAGGCAAAATGGCAAACCCATCCAATATCAGCACAGAGTAGGGAGAACGCAATCAAAAAGAAAAACAATCAACTTTTTTAGGGCCTTTCCAGTCATACCAAGAGACTTTAAACCCTCTTTCAGGCATTAATACAAACACAATCTTTCCACTAAGAGAAAAGGCTAATTATCTAGAGGGCATTACTCCTCTGTAACATACCAACTTGTGGTGAGTGCATTTGTTGCTGTTGTTTATGTTTGTTTGAGAAGAAATCTTTCAATATTTTATGTTAAAACCTCTCCTTCCCATTGTATGCCCCTTTACAATGAGAACAAAAATATGTTGATAACAGCACGGATTACAAGCCATATGCTGACTCAAATTGATTTGACACATTTGGAAAAAATAAAAAAATAAAAAAACTGAAAACAAGTTGAAGTGCACATACTTGACAATAGCATAAACACTTGACAAATTACCGTGAGTCTGCAATATTTAAGATTGAGTGTTTATTGAAACCATACCTCTAATGGCCATTCTTTCATTGATCCATTCTTTCTCATCCAAACGTCATAGATGTTCTTGATCCTTTTGGGGTTGATATGATCGCCTTTCATATGCTTAAGAAGCTCCATTGAAACCTAAAGGTATTGATAATATATATGAGTGTGTTCTAATTTAAGAATCAAGATATCAATGATAAAGACGTACAATCGCATGAGTATTAAAAAAGAATAGCGTTAGAACCCACAAAAAAGAAAAGCATATAAACCTGCATATTGAATTTTATGATACACGTGTATATATATGTATAACATCAAATATGCTTATCATACAAAGACACCCTGTTGTGGAATTTATACTTAATAATCAAGCATTCAAGTCTTTAGTTTAGTTGGCTGCTATTAGAACCACAGTTAAAAGAGGTAAATGAAAATTTATAGTGATAGCAAAGGACGCTATCATCATCTAGTTTGTGGAGACAATGGAAAAACTTTGCTACTAGTGTTTTATTCTTTAAAAAAAAGGGGTAATTTTGGGTTGTGTATAGTCAATGTGCAACACCCTATAAAGACAAACAATATCTTTTCAAAGCTAATAATCCTTAGATGCAATGTAAATGTCTGCAAATTCTGCAAACATTCTTTTTTCAGTCAATTTAGTAGCATTTTCACACCTAAACTTTGATCTTCAAATTTTTAGAACTTTCTAAGAGTTCTGTATTATCCATGCACTCTTAAACCTTTTCTTTCAAATTTAGTAGCATTGTCATAGCAGCTCCTCTTCTTTGATTCTATGCAGACTGTTTTGTTCACTATATATTCCACAATCAGACCTTATTCCTTTATTTTTTTTTCACTTAATAATCTATTTCATGACCTGAACCCCACCACGTTTCCTTTGCAAGAGAGCCCAAGCAAAGACTTTCAAGCCTGTCCAAGCCACATGTAGTTTGCCTTAAGTTTCTCTATCCCTCCCATCTTCGACTACAATCTATATATTTTATTGGTAAGTCACACATGCACCCTATGGGTCATGACACCCTCCAAATTGTTTTTATAGGGGGAGGAGGAGCCCTTCGAGCTAGATCTCATTGTTTTGATTATGATCTTACAAAATTTGTATTTTTCCCTTATAAGATGCTCCTTCCCCTTGGTCCAACCCCACTTGTTAATAATATTTAGGGGAAAGTCCATATCCTCAAACAACCACCTAATTGACAATGTTCCCTTAAACTTTCAATTCTGACAATGTCCCCCCAAACTACAAAAAATTGTCAATACTCCCCTAATGATGAAAACACCCTTAATAAAATTTAATAAATAAAACTAAAAAATTAAAATATATATATCGTTTTTTTAAAAGAAACTTCAAAATTATTATTTTTTTTCGAATTTATAGGGATATTTTTGTATTTTTGACAAACATTTAGAGTCATTTTTGTCTTTTTACTGGCCTTGGGAGGGACATTGACAATTTTTTGATAGTTTGGTGGGGAACATTATCACGATTGAAAGTTTTGAGGGAACATTGTCAATTGAATAGTAGTTTGTAGGGGGTATGTGAAATTTTCCCTAATATTTATGAAAACATTCTTTCAAACAAGAGAATTTGCTCTATAATTTAGACACAGCTGCGCACGGAAAGCCCATAATCCATATCAAACCATATGCAAGGTACAAGTTGCTAGAAAATGTTTGACAAAGATTGGTTCTAACATCCCAAGTTCAATATACACAAAAAGAAAGAGCATACACAACAGAATTAGATAGTACTTTATTTCCAAAGGACCCAAAAGTACAATGTATATGTCAAGTTCCTCATCAAAAAATGACAAAAAGTCACTCATCTTACAAGACTGAGACAATCACACCAAATTTAAAACCTATATCAGGTCATATACATTGAATGTACAGTTCTCACATATGTAAACACACATCATAATTCCATGCACTCTACATGATATATTATCATTAATTCACATCATCTATAGCATGATAATTTTTATCCTCTTCAAGATATGTAACCACTATAACAAATACTATTACCTAGAGTTCTAATAAACAGTTAGAAACATAAACAGCTAAACAAGACATCAAAATCATAAAGGCAGAAGCGTAGCTTTAAATTCATACCGAATACTTCAAACGGTTCCTCGTCGAAGATCTGTCCTTGCACGTCCCTTTCAAGAACATGCTCAGTACACCGCCTAATTCTATCCAATTGTGCTGTCTCAAAAGTTTGCGCAAAAGATGGCATAATCGGACACGATTTTCCCACCTAACATTCTTTGAGCCAGTCTTCGGGCCAAGTCCTAGAACCGAAGATGGTTTGGTCAAAGATAATATAATTCTGTTGATGAGTTTTGCTGGTGCGGTGTGGCCATTATCTACCATTTTATTTAACTTTCTTTTCCGATTCGTCACTTTGTTAGCACAGTCTTCTAGTTCTACTGCCTGATCTTCCAACATCTTGGAGTCCACAGTCATGCCTAACCACACTGCCCAACTCTTTTCCCCTTTGATTTGCTTGTTCTAGAATCCTAAATTGGCTTCAAGATTCCTACAAACCCAATGCATATTTCCACAGCTGAGAAACCATACAAGGAAAACAAAAAACCAAAAAAAAAAAAAAGAAAAGAAAAGAAAGATTTTAGATAAATTTTGTTTCTCGGAGACTAATCTAATCTTCTTTTCCAGAGCTTTCAGATTTCTCAGAAACCAAACAAAGGGTAAGGAGCAAGATATGCAATTTAACAGGATTCTCAAATAATCCCCATATTTCTTTTCTAATTTATCTTTATTTTGCTTGATTGCTAAGTATGCTTGCTTATTGCATTTCCTTTGATTTTGTTTTCATGTTAAGCTTGTTTTGCTCCTATAAATAAGATGTAGATGCCATATGGAAGGTCCATTCAATCAATTTCCATAAGCAATTTGTGGAGGCCTGACCCCCTCGAAGTGGTCATTGAAGTAAAGCAATGTGTGCCATAAGCAATTTTGGTAACAGCTGAATAAGCATCAATTTTTTTATCTAATTTGCGGTAAAACTATGCTTATTCAGCTGTTATAATTATTGATGCTTCATTTTTGAATGGGTGAGCAGTGATCACTACAGTTTACTGCTCTAGCTTATGTTATGTGCCTTCAAGAGATAAATAACCCTTTTTTGCTTTCTTCTCTTCTTTATTAGCCTAGTTTTAGTCCATTGGGATATTCGAACTTCGTTTGCAAATGGAGCATCTTTTTGCATCAACCTCATATTTAGGATAAGGGTCTTTAATGGCCCTACAATTAGGCATAAGCATGCACTTGTACTAAATGGCCCTACACTTCTTCCTAATTATTTTATCAAAAGAGACTTATTTCCTTCAGTTTTTTTTTTTTTCCATGTAATTATCGAAGTCGTCAAAATGTAATCGTCTACCTCAGAAATAGCAAAATATGTTCTCAGAGAGTGTTTCACCAAATATTACAGAAAAAACATTGATAATGATCTTGATATTAGAAATTTGGCATGTATCCAATATAGTGATGCTTTCAAGTGTTAATGAAACTCCAAATCATGGAAGAAAACTTAGCATTACAACATGTACGTCAATATCAACATCTGCTATTAGTATAATCATAAGTGATGTGAAGATAAAATAGCAAATAAAACAGCAAAAGCCTTCAAAGTAATTAGGGACACAATTCTGCCTTCAATTCTTTAGGAACTTCAATCTGTTTAGGAAGAAAAAGAATATCCCACAGTGGGCTTCTCTTTGAAACGTAGAATTAGACTTTTTGCTTTTTACATATCAAAAAAAAAATTGAAGAAAACGAATAGTAGTTATTAGAAGAAAAATTCAAATTAGTTTATCCATTTACCATATAATTGTAGATGAGACTTGTGTACAAATGCATAAGTGCAGAAAAAAACAGCATAAATGCAAATAAAGCAATGAGAAGTATTGTGTTCTCAACATATGGCAACCATATGAAGTATTGTGGTTCAGACTTTTTGAAGCAATCTAAGGTTGATTAGTTTTAAAAGCAGCTGCAATTTCCAAAATAAGAAGAAAAAGAAAAGGAAGAAAAATGCTTTTACAACGCTCAAATTATCTCTAGCTGACCAAATTTTAGGCCCAAATCCAATGGAAGGTGACGGTATAGACCTAATTTACCACTCACAACTCATAAGCAAGTCTCCGTTTTTTCCAAACCATGAAGCACGGCCAAGTTTACCCAAAACTAGTTCTTATATACCAGCAATTTGTCATTATACTCTATCCAACAAAAAACTAAGACCTGTAATTTTTCAAGGTATTTCCAATACACATTGCTCCCCGGAAAAACGGGTGGATTATTCAAGACTTCCCAACATTGAATTTCCAGTCCTCTTTTATGCACATTATATATAAAAGGCAGCACCATTCATTTCTCCGTAGTTGCATAAACCAAAAATCAATGCTAAACAAATTATACAAACCAGATGCTTTATATTGGGCAAACTGCCACAAAATTGAACAACATACCAAAAGTACAAAAAAGAGAGAAAAATCACCTCCCGTGCGGTGGTGCTGCCATTTGACTGTGGGTCGTCGGTGGTGCAGGGTGTTTGTTGGATGGGGGATGGAGGAGGTCAGCCCCCGTGGTTATGGGCGGCGGGAAAAAGAATTGTCGGATGGAGAAAGGAGGATGTCGGCGCGGGTGCTTATGGCCGGTGGGAGGGAGGAAAAGCGTCTCGTGGGGTGCGAAGGGAGGAGGTCGGCGCCGGTGGTAACGGGCGGAGGCTGAACGGAGAGGGAAAAGAAAAAATTGGGGGAAAGGAAATATGAATGAAAAAGGAGAGGTGTTTTGAATCCCTAAATTGACGCCCGTGTGAGAGACAGGAGCGACGGAGTTCACCGGTGGCCGGAATGAGAAAGAGGGTGAGCGAGGGAGGGAGAGCGTGAGGGATTTCTGGAATTTGGGGAAAGCGATGATTTTAGGTTTCAGGTTATTTAAAAAAAAAATTCCTTGTACATTTTAGGTTTCAGGTTATTTTTTACTTAAAAGCTCTGTTTTTCGAGACTCGTGGTAAAGATGTTGGGTCATTAATTCTTGTGAAACTAAGGGCAAAAATAATACATTTTTACTAACTTTTTTTTTTTTTTTGCCATACCTTGAGTTTAAATAAAAATAGACATGGTATTTAGATCTAAATTTCGTTCAAAACTTAACCAAAAACCATGTTAGCAGTGTAGCACCATTAAAAAATTAACACATATCCATATATTAATTAAAAATACAAAATTAAAATTTTAAAATTAAAATTTTAAAATTAAAATTATTAGAAAATAAATAATAAAAAAATGGGAAAAGGGTGGCTCCAGCACCCCTTTAGACAACATGGGGTGGCTGGAGCCACCTCTTGCCGGTTTGGGGTGGCCAAACCATCCCCAATTTACAAAATGGAGTGGCTGAAATTAGGGGTGGGTAAATTAGCCGGTTACTGATTAACCGACCGATTACCAATATTAACCGAATCGATATAACTGTAACCGATAGTTATCGGTCGGTAATCGGTTAAAAAATTTATACCGAAAAACTTATCGGTCGATCAAGAATTTATTATCGGTTAATCGATGTGACCAATAAATATTTTTATTTTTTATTTTTTTATAATTTTATACTTTTTACTCTTTTGATTTTGATTTTATAATATATAAAAGATGTAGTGGATCAATATAAAAAAAGATTCAATAAGCTATTTTAGCCATATATATTTAGGCCCTCAAAAGGGCCAAAACAACTAATTTTTAATAAGTTATTTTACGCTTTAGCCCAATAAAAAGTATTTGAGCTCTTAAAACAACTAATTTTTTGCCTAATGAACAACCAGTAAAAAGCTCAATAAAAAGTTAACAAAAACCTGTTTGACCGGCCGGTTTAACCGATTACCGATAGCTTATCAATCGATAATCGGTCAAGAATCGGTTAACCGATAGCTTATCGGTCGGTAATCTATAACCCTATTAACCGAACCGATATGACCGATACCCAAACCTAACTGAAACCATCTCCAAGGCTATTAAGGGTGGCCTTGCCACCTCCATTTGGCCTAAAGTGGTTTCGGCCACCCCAAACCGATTGATCTGAGGGTAGCCGAACCACCCTAAAGGCCAACCCTAAATTTTCAACTATTCCCAATAGAAACTTCAAACCCAACCCCTATTTCCAATCATTTTCAACTGGGTTTTCTTCTACTTCTTGTCTTATCCCATCTTCTTGATCAAATCTTTTACAAATAATATATTATTTCTTATATTATCAGCGTGGGAGTTTTGTTGAAAGAACGTAAATCTGGACAACTAAAAATGAATGTCTGTATCTAATAAGGAGATCTTCAATGTTGTTACTAGTGGTGGTGGGATCCATGTCTGAGAAGACAATGGAACGCAGCAGAGAGAGGATAGATATGCAAAGTGGTGGCGGATGTACGAGGGATTTCGCAAAGGCAAAGAAACTAATTAGAGCATTTATAGCGGTATAGATAAAAGAAAGGTATTAGTTACATTTAACTATTTTTATCTTTTTTATTTTTGTTTTTCTCTAACAGAATAACTTCATATTAACTATGATACTTTAACTATTACAGTGAATAACAATTTGTAACTATTCATTGTAGCACATTAGATTGAATATAATATTATTTCCAATATTACTTTTCTTTATTTTGGGTATTTTATGTCCTCAGTCTCTCACAAACCTTTGCTTTTTCTTCTGCATTTATTTCTTTTCTTCTCCTTCCTTAACAAGTGTCGGCAGAGTACCTGAGTAGCAAACTACTATAGTTCCCCCGGCTGAGCATCAGAAAAGGTTGTATTTGGTGTTTTCTTATCCACTCTATTTTGTTCTTGGTTTTTCTTTTTTAAATTTTTATTATCAATAATTAATTAATTGCTTATTTATACACTATAGTGTGACCCTTTCTTTTGTGGATTCCTTGTTAATATGACCCTTTGGGCTTTGAGCATGCATACGATTATTTTAGTTGTTATTAACTGTATAAATAGTATGCATTAAACGTGTATCTTCTTAATAATTATTAGTTATATTGCATATATTTATTTTTGTTATTAATTTTAAGAATTAGTACATGCATGTGAGATCATGAATGTTCCTCATATGTGTTTATTTTTGTTTTTATGAATGATTTCTATATATGTGATTATTTTTCCCTTTAATTAAGTGTTGATAATAATATAATAAAAAATAATGAGAAATAATATTTTAAAGCAAGTGTTAATGGAATAGAAAATCTGTTGGAATTGATAGTTAAAAAGCAATAACTAAAGTAAAGAGTTGTACTTTTTCATTAGGTAAAACACCTAATGCTGCTGGAAATGCTCTTACATGCTCTCATCACTAAAGTCGAGAACCAACTCCTCAGAAGAAGGAATAAAAAAAACTCATCTTCTTCTGTTTTTGCAAATTGCATGAGGATGGCTGGCCACCCTCATTTTGCCCTTAAGGGTGGGCCGGCCACCCCTTGCCGGTTTGGTGATGGCCGAACCACCCTCAGGGTGGCCGGTCACCCCTAAGGGAAAAATGAGAGTGGTCAGCCATCCCATGTTGTCTGAGCCACCCTTTTTCCTTTAAAAAAAAAAAATTCTAGTTTTATAATTTTTTTAATTTGTATTTTTAATTAATATATGGACATGTATCGATTTTTTAATTGTGCTAATGTGGTTTTTTGTCAAATTTTGGACGAAATTTAGACGTAGGTACCATCTTCGTTTTCATGTAAACTCAAGGTACATCCTGTGATAAAAATGAAACCTAGGGGCAAAAAACAAAGTTGTTAAACCATATGAGGCAAAAAGGTATTTGACCCTAAAAATAAAGAGGTTGATAGTTCCACAACAGTGGCCTAACAGTGACCCAACTTCTCTCCTACATGACATCTTTAAACTGGGTTGGAGGAATTTCTTTCAACCCAGTCTATAAGAATAACTAGGGCTGTAAACGAGCTGAGCGAGCCGAGCTTTTGGCAAAACCGGCTTGGCTCATTAGAGAGAAAATATATTCGAGCCGGTCCCGAGCTCGAGCTGAGCTAAAAAACCAATTCTCAAACTTGGCTCATTAGAAATATCATAGGCTTGGGAGCTTGGGCTCACGAAAACGGGATACTCGAGCCGAGCCGAGTGGCTCGACTCGGCTCAAGCTCGAGAAGTAGAACATGATTTGTGGGCTGAGTTTCCGAGCCCAAGCTCGGTTAACGAGCCACATGAGCCTTAAATTGTAGGCTCGGCCCGATTAAGCTCGTTAAAGGAAAAGGAAAAAAAAAAAAAAAAAACCCATCACACATTCTGATAGTCAAAATCAATGAAAAACACTGTAATATTCATCACAAAACTGTAATATAATTGTATGTATCAACATCAGCAAACAACCTTGATTGTCATAACTCAAGCAATTTAGTAATGAACCTATTACTTAATAGCTATACATATAATAGAATATAGATTACAATTTACAAAGCAAATTGAAAATGAACCTAACAAGAGAGTACAAGCAAATTGAAAATGAGCCTAATAAGAGATTGCAAGCAAATTGAAATTGAACCTATAATAAATATTACAATTTACAAGCAAACTGAAATTGAACTTATAATAGATTAGAGATTACAGGGAAACTCAAAAAGATGAACAAATAATAGAGATTACAATCAAACTCAAAAAGATGTAACTAATAGAGATTACAATTTACAAGCAAACTGAAAATGAACATAAACAGCAAGATTACTTATAACAGAATACATTATACATAAATTTTGGTTCTCACTTGTAGTTGCTAGTTGCCACAAACTAAAGTCTACATTCAATGATTTAAAAATTAAAGTTAGTTACTCATCAAAGTAGAAAATATAATCAAATTCAAAAAGAGAGAAAAGACTAGACCTATGAGAAAAATGCAACCAAATAACACTTCCCTAGTTGCCAGAAGCCCACACAGTCACACAGACTACACAGTCACTGCATTCAATGGGAAAAAAATGGTTAGATGTATTTAACTCCCTTGCAAGATGTCAAGGGAGAATTATCACTTAAGATTTGGTAAAAAAAAAAAAAAAAATTTAAATTCCCCAATAATAATTATTCAAAAAGCAGATCTGCAAAATCAATGAGGGCAGAATGAACACAAGTTGGTACATTAATAATCAAAGGAAAACAGAAACAGTTTTTTCAGAGAATCCCTCATAGACATAGGCTCATACAACATTCACAGAAAATTAGGTAATTCCACTACCACCAATTTCTACAAACACAAACACAGGTAATAAGGTAATTCCACTACCACCATTTTACATGAACAAAGCAGGAAATATAATCAAATTAAAAAGAGATGAAAGATTAGGCAAATGAGAAAAATGCAACTAAATTACACTACCCTAGTTGTCACATGCCCACAATCACTGCATTCAATGGAAAAAAAACATGGTTAGATGTTTTTTAACTCCCTTGCAAGATGTCAAGGGAGAATTATCACTTAAGATTTGATGAAAAAAAAAAAAACAGGTTGTCCAATATTCCAATTCCAACAAAGCTAGCAAAGGTTAAAGGTATAATAATTGATACAGATTACAGAATAGAACATAAAGATATAATGTGACAAAAAGATTACAGATTCAGTAATAAAAAAAAAGTTAAAATATTACAGATTCAATAATAAAAAAGTTATAAGGCTCAGATTCAGTTAAGAGAAATAAAAAATCCCTCACAATACAAAACATGAGCAAACAGCATTTAGGCCAGATCCACTTTCACCATTTTCTACAAACACAAACCCAATATTAATAATGAGAAGTTACAAGTAAAAAAGAGCTTGGAAATAAAATGAATAACATAATCATAAACTTATTGGTATGCAAGATTTTTTCTTAATATCATGAAGTGCCCTAACCCAATCTGAACCACATAGGAGCATCTGGACAGTATCAGTTGATAATGATGCTCTATGGGGTTCAATTACTCTACCATCAACACTGAATAATGATTCTGAAGCAACTATACTAATTGAAACAGCCAATAAATATCGTACCATCTTAGATAAGATGCGGTACTTCAAGGCATTGAATTTCCACCATACCAAAGCATCAAAGTTTGCATCACTATCATCACCATTCTCACTTTCAGAAATGAATACGTCTTCTTCAAGATAAATATCCAAATCAGTTTTCAATGGCCGGATGATGTCACTGCTTATACAATGTTGCCTAAACCGTGATTTGCCACCACCAGAAATTCCCTCTGTAATAGAGGCAACTGAAGTACTAGAATTAACTTTAGCAGCAGCTTGTTGTTGAAGGATAGATGAATTATGGGCAGCAACATAAACCACATACAACTCTGTCAAAACCCTCGGCACACCCTTTATGCGATAACCTTCAACATCAAGTGGATAAATGATAGGAAAACAGACACTGATCAACTTCATTTTGTATCTAGGATCCAACACAGTAGCTAAGGCCATCAACATATTCGTATCTCCCAAATACTTATCAAATTTATCACTCATCCTAGCTGCCGTTAATCTCATGTATTCATTCCTATCCCCAGCCTTAACATCCACAATTTCTTTCATTCTCCACACCTCAGGCAAAAACAGATTGGATGTAGAGTAGTCACTTCCAGAAATAATATTTGTCACATCATTGAAAACAACTAATACTTGGTTCACATTCTCAACATTTTCCCACTCTTTAGGACTTACCACCCACAGAAAAGCCTACTCAACTCTTTGGTATCTAGGAAACACTTTCCTAAACTTAATTGCAGTCTCCAACATCAAGTAAGTGCTATTCCATCTAGTAGAAACATTAAATCAGTTTCTTACAACCCAAGTCCAACCCCTTTGCTATTTCACTAAACACATTCAACCACCTCTCAGAAGCCATTATATATTTAATCCCTTGCCTAACGTAATCTATAATGTCACCTATTTCTGAAAGCCCTACTTGCACCAACAAATTAGTAATATGGGCACAACAACTAATATGAAACAAAAGCCCCCTAACAGGCAAAAAAATACCCTTCAACCGAAAATCATCTCTCAAAATGTTAATGGCAGCACCATTTGCACTTGCATTATCAATAGTTATTGTAAATACTTTTCTCATAATGCCTCAATCATTAAAAGTGTCTCTTAAGGCATCAGCAATAACAACACCCGAATATGGAGGAGGCACATTACAAAAATTCAAAATCCTCTTTTGGAGGAGCCAATTAGAATCCACAAAATGGCATGTAACCACCATATATGAAACCTTTTGAGAGGAGGTCCACATATCAGTGATTATGTTTACCCTATCAACCCCACTTAGAAGTGTTTTCAGTTTTTTCTTTTCAATGTTGTAAGTAGCAATGCAATCACTTTTTACA
>CM017328.1:10856406-10868678 GCA_006937295.1 Carpinus fangiana | reverse complement strand
AGGAGCATACATCATCATAGGTTCATACACTTGAATATATAAGGGGGGATCAAGGAAGGATCATGGGGGGATTTGGGAATAAACAAAAAGATGGCAAACGAGTACTTGATAGCCCAGTACTCGATTTCCATTTCCATCACAGTCAGATTAAGACCAATCATCTTTGTCTCTACCAAATGGACCAAATCACAACAAAAATGTCACAGAATAGTTGAAAAAACACAAATAAATTGAAATAATCAAATATAAACAATGTAAATAAGATAAGAAAATCAGGATTAGGCAACGAGATTGGACGGGCTAGGAGAACTCTTCTCTCACAAAACTTGTATGAGTGGTTAGGAAGCCATTGGATGGATATCATATGATCCATCAATGGCTCGATTGAGGATCTGAGATGAACGGGTTGTAGGGAGGGGGTTGGTAAGGGTTGATTGCATGCACTTAAGTATTCAGCCAACTACACTAAGAACTGAGAAGCATTGAATGCTAGCTCAAAATCATAGTTCCCATTGCGAATCAGAAATAAAACTAGATCGTTCAAATGGGAATGGAATGGGAAATAAGTAATGGGTTCAAACGAAGAGAGAAGGGATTCAAATATGAATCCCTTCTCTCTTCGTTCGATTAAATCGTTTGTAGGTTGAGCCACTGAGCTATGACTACAAGCTATTTGCGGAATCTGGTTAGCTGACTGCCTGCCTGGTTAGAACCCTAACTGAGATGGAGAGATTAGAGAAGTGACTGGTTAGAACAAAGTGAAAGTGAGCGAGTGGTAGGCTCGTCATGAGTGACTGAGTGAGCGAGGCTGTGAGAACCAAAGAGAGAGGGCTGAATCTGAATCGATTATGTTTTTTTAGGTTTTTATTTTCTCAAATGATCCCCAACCGTTGGATTTGAAAAAAATTTAGTATTGAACGGTTGGATTTGATCCAATCTTTAGGGTTTTTTCCTAGTGTGCCGCGTGTCCCACTTATGGTAAATAAGTTTTTGATCCAATACGGCCGTTTCTAATCAAATATCGTGTAACCCTTTCATATAGGCCGTAGATTATATCAATTAAATTTTTTTAATGGATTTGAGTCGTTCGATCAGTTAATTCTAGCAAGCTTACTATGATTCGGGGAACACCAAATTACTCTCCGGTTGGGCGTGGTTGCCAACTGTCTTCCATTGGGTGCGATCCAATGGCTGAAGTTTAATCGCCAAAAATTGGACGGCCTAAATTAAACTGAAACATGCCGCCTCAATTCTCGTGCTTGCGTGTAGAAAATGAGACTGGATAATTATCCAGTGCGTGCGTGATTTCATGAAGCTAGCTCGATGTATACTCCAGATTTCATCTTTACCGTTTATTATCAGATTGATTTTAAACCTTATTTAAGATTAGTGAGCTCACGTGTATTTCGGAACACCAGATCATAACCGGTTGGGCGATTGGTTTACAGCTGTACACCATTTTCTCAATCCAATGGCTCAAGTTTCATCTTAAAAAAACGGACGGCCCTAAACGATCGTTGAGATATCGAGACATGTCAGTCTCAATCCGCGCGCACTGCGTGTGAAGACATGAAGCGTCTTCTGATCCTCCACGACATAACTCACTGAAACCGACACCATTTAAATCACATGATTTTTTTTTTACCATTGATTCTAATGTTATTAATTTCATTGAATTTGAGACCGTGCGATTAACCAGCTTATAGTGTGATGCGCTGCACTGGATAACTATCATTGTGCGGGTGGTTTACAGCTGTCGTCCACTTATACGATCCAACGGCTACGAATTAATCAAATTTCATTGGATGACTAGAATAAATAAATGTTATATATTTTAATCCAAACTTTATTAATTATATTAATACGGATTAATCAAATTTATTAATTACTTATTAATTATAATTAATTATACTTTATTAATACGTTTGTTTATTATTGTTTATCATTCTCATTCCAAAGAAATCAAGAGCGAAAGCTCTTACAATCACAGGGCAAGCCTTGAAGTAATTATAGCCAAAGCTACATAGTCACAGGCATAATTTCAAATACAGGTACCAATGGCCAACCAATCAACCCAATCCAAGCACATCTGTTACCCCATGACTAAACAACAGTTTAAACATTCAAATCTGCACCAAGCAAACGCCATCAACTGCATAGGAAGCGTTATTTCCACGACCTTAAGAGGTAAAAACCTCTTAATTCGCAACTCATCCTCCTCGACAATTAAGGTAGGATACACATTCATCCACGACATAGAAGTCTGGACCAATCATCCTCATCGACCCGAAAACCAGGGTAACATACACATCCACGATACACAGGTCAGGACCAAAGGGGATCCAACCAAACCAACGAGGTGAGAGCATTATTACAAGCAAAAACACAACAGAAATTAATACAGGGAAAAAAAACAAATACAAGCAAAAAGGAAATACAGGGAAAAACCTATCGCGTTCAAGCAGGCCCTGACCACTGAAAGGTGCGTTTGAAGTTCGTCGTGGATACTTTATAATTTAATTAATTATAATTAATTTGTTTCTTCCTTGCTTTTTAATTACTTAACAATATTTTTAATACTTTATTAATATAATTAATTATACTTTATTAATACGGATTAATCAAATTTAATTCATACTTAATTTATTAATTATATGATATGATTATACGATATAATTAACCATAATTTATATGATATGATATAACTAATCATAATATATACTTTATTAAGTTATCCCTACCTTACTTATTACTTATCCCTACCTTACATATAATTAATTATATGTTATTTATCAACTTATCCCTACCTTACTATTTACTTTATTAACTTATCATATCTTACTTATTTACTATTTAAGTATGTTACTTATCATACTTTATTAACTTATCCCTACCTTACTTATTAACGTATCCCTATCTTACTTATTAACTTATCCCTACCTTACATATAATTAATTATATGTTATTTATCAACTTATTCCTACCTTACTATTTACTTTATTAACTTATCATACCTTACTTATTTACTATTTAAGTATGTTACTTATGATACTTTATTAACTTATCCCTACCTTACATATAATTAATTATATGTTATTTATCAACTTGTCCCTAGCTTTCTATTTACTAACTAAGTAAGTAACTAGACTAAGTAGCTAGTAGTCTATCATATGATATATCATATGATTCCTATGTGATATATCATATGATAAATTAAAAATTAAGTATAATTAGTATAATAATTTACCATAATTTATATGATGTAATTATTACCAATTTACCATATTATATGTAGTATTATTACCATATTAATTAATCATAACTTATCATGTTAGATTATTTATTTATCAACTTATCCCTACCTTACTATTTACTAACTAAGTAAGCAACTAGACTAAGTAGCTAGTAGTCTATCATATAATTCCTATGTGATATATCATATGATAATTAAAAATTAAGTATAATTAGTATTATAATTTACTATAATTTCTATGGTGTAATTATTACCAATTTACCATATTATATGTAGTATTATTACCATATTAAAATAGTATAATAATTTACCATAATTTATATGGTGTAATTATTAAAAATTACCATATTATATGTAGTATTATTACCACGTTGAACCTATGATTATTATTGATTAATTACATGGTTAATTCGTTTTGTTTTGTTCTTTTTTTTTGGTTAGATTGTCATGCAGGTCAAGTTGGGTTGAATGATAAAACGGGTCGACCTCACGAGCCCTAAATGAGTAGGGCGAGCCGGGCGAGCTTCGAGTTAAATGAGTCAAGCTCACGATCCCTAAACGAGCTCGGGCGAGCAAGGCAAGCTCGAGTTTAACAAGTCGAGCTCACGAGCCCTCGTCGAGCTTAATCGAGCGAGCCGGGTATGTGTCGCTAGCTAATCGAGCGAGTTTTAATAGTAACGAGCGAGCTTCAACAGTGTCGAGCTCGAGCTCAGGTCGAGCTAAGTCGAGCGGGTATCAAGCGAGCTGTCGGGTGTATCGGCTCATTTACAGCCCTAAGAATAACACATGTCCCATTTTTTAATAGCATGTAACATGTACATGAGTTTTTAATATTATTTATTTCAACTTCGTCCCTGCTATTAAAAATACATGTGCATCTCACATGTTCAAATGACACGTCATTTTTATAGACTGAGTTGGAGAAAGTTCCTCCAACCCAGTTTGGAGGAAAACTTTGTCCATATCATAATATCAATTGTTTTCTGAAAATTTTAGAAATAAAAAATCCCCAAGTTTCACTCTCCCACTCTCCCTCCCTCGCTCACCCTCTCTCTCTCACTTCGGCCAGTGGCGACCTTCGTCACTCACCCTCTCTCTCACTTCGGCGCAAGGGTTTTGGCCACCAACGACCTACCTCTCTCCCTAAGAATGGGTGTTTTGCTCTACCAGCGAAGAAGGCTCTCTCTCTCTTCCACTAGGCACCAGGGTTGAAAAAGGTCTCTCTCTCCTCCACCGGCTATATGACGTTGAATAAGGCTCTCTCTCCTCCATCGGCGGTAAGTAGCCCTTTTCTCTCCTCTACCGGTTTGTTTTTAGGTTAATTTAGAAAACAGGACAAAAACATTTGCAAAATCTAGAGCTTTTTAAAGGATTTGGGTACTTCTTTTGTTGGGTGTCGTAGAAAGATCAAATTATGTAGTGACCCAAATAATTAACTACACATAAGTAGCTTAGTTAGAAGGTAAATTTTGACTTTGGGTCACTAGGATCTACTAGAAGGGCATTTTGGAGAATTGACTTCTGGACCGGACATACGCTAGGGTTGGCAGATGTACGCTCTTGTCTTTTAGTGCGGACGTACGTTGAAACACCGGACGTACGTTGCTGTCTGTAGTGCGGACGTACGGTGGTCCCCCACCGAACGTACATTAACAAATAGTACACCGTACTCTGTGAATAGTACACCGTACTCTGTGAATAGTACAGCGACCGGATATACGCTACCTTTTGGATTGACCGCTGGGTAATACCTAGACGTACAAGATATCCTTTGGACCTCTATGTAATAGCACTGGACGTATGCCCCTTTGGACTGGACGTTCGCTACTTTTTGGCCCTATAAATACTCCCTCGCCCATTTCACACTAAATTCACCCCTAAACCCCTTTCTTTGCCCCCAGGCTGCTTGTAGATTGTTTTGTGAGTGTTTGAGTATTTTGGTGCTGCCGGAGGAGGAACTCTTGAGGTTTTGCTTCAAGGAGGTAACGTTCGGTTCTTTAGCTTTTTAATACATCGTTATACTACTCGATTGTTGTTTTGTTGTAGCTAGTGGTAGTGTTAGTTTAGTTGCACCTTAAATCTTGCTTAGGCTAGGGTTTTGTTAAGCTTAGCGTTTTTGCTTTGCATGGAGGTTTCAATCTGAGTTAGAAGGCCTTAGGGAATCTATGTTAGCTTAGGAGTCGGAGAATAGGTGGACAGTGAAGAGAAAATGAGGTTCTCCCTGAAAGACGTCGGGACAGACATACGGTCTCGTGACTAGATGTATAGCCCGTCATGATGCGATGGACGTACGGCCCCGAGCCCGAACGTACAGTCCAAAGTGTGACATAAAACTTTATTTTCACCAGCCGTCTCATAGCTCCTATTTCCTAGTTCTAGAGTTGCTTTAGTAGAAATAGAACTAATGATAGGTCTTTTCTCAGTATTTGAGGTTATGGAGCCTCAAGGGAATTACATGGAGGAGCTTTACAACCCGGGTGAGTACAAACTCACATGGATACTTGTTGTTACTTTTCTTGCGTTGCACATCTATTTTATATATATCAAACATGCATATTTTGTAACTCTCATGAAATACATTTTGGAATTACTGGGAACTCTCTTTTGTGAAAACGTGTGTTGATTAATAAGATAATAATGAGACTTGTAAAACTGTGCATGTAAAAGACTGATAAGACTAATTGTATCGTATGACATGGTACACCGGTATGTGTGGTATAATGGTCATGGGCTTACTATACGAGTTAGCTTTATGGTCTGTGTGTGTGTGTGTGTGTGGGTGGGTGGGTGGGTGGGGGGGCTTTGGATCTAATGGTTTCATGACCAAGATGCAGCCATTCCCAATGAATGGTTACAATGGATGGTTACTATAGGATGAACGTCATTAACGGTCTGGGTCACTTGAGGTCAGACTCGGTCGTGCCGCTAGTGTTACGTACGGTATGCTATGCAATGGCTGGGCACCGGCATTATACAGGTCTTTTAGGATAGCGTCAACCCTACTAAGAATGGGTAATATCTCGGGTAGACCATACTGTTGAACTATGATTGTTACTCTATATTTCATATGCATATATTATCTATATATATATCACATCTATAATAAATTGTCATATCATAATGTTGCATGTGTTTTATAAATAATTGAACTCACAAATTAATGACGGGTATGTCATGTGCATTTCTACTCACTAAGTTGTCGGATTTACCTTTGTATTATTTCCTTTTTTTCTCCATATGTACGTTTATACTGTTATAGATAGTGGATATCACGAAACATTCGGTTATGTTGGAGGATTTGATCTTGGAGGTACTTGAGGACTTATTGCAAGCTTAAGCGGATACTCATGGTAATTAGTACTTTTGAGTTATGTTGTAGACTTAGGACCTGATGCATGATTGCATATTAAGGTTTAGCATAGATCCCTTGTAACGATGATATATATATAGTATGATTTCCACTGCTTTGATGATCTTTGGTTAGATGCTCTGGTTATATGATTGAATGATTATAGAACTTTATTACTTCCACTGCTTAATATCCTCTGTTTTTGAAGAGTAGAGGTCACTGAGTCTTGTTCAGAGTGGAATAAGGCTGAGAGACGAACCGTGGAATTAATTACCAGTTAATTAATTCTTGGGGCGTTACACCTTTAAACTGGGTTGGAGGAACTTCCTTCAACCCAGTCTATAAGAATAACATATATCCATTTTTTTAATAGCATGAGACGTATACATTAGTTTTTAATATTATTTATTCTAATTTCGTCCTTGCTATTAAAAATACATGTGCATCTTACATGTTCAAATGTCACATGTCATTTTTATAGACTGAGTTGGAGAAAGTTCCTCCAACCCAGTTTGGAGGAAAACTTTGTTCATATCATAATATCAATCATTTTTTGAAAATTTTAGAAATAAAAAATCCCCAAGTTTCACTCTCCTACTCTCCCTCCCTCGCTCACCCTCTCTCTCTCACTTCGGCCATTGGTGACCTCCGTCACTCACCCTCTCTTTCACTTCGGCGCAAGGGTTCTGACCATCAGCAACCTACCTCCCTCCTTAAGAATGGGTTTTGCTCTACTGGCGAAGAAGGCTCTCTCTCTCCTCCACTAGGCACCAGGGTTGAAAATGTCTCTCTCTCCTCCACCGGCTATATGATGTTGAATAAGGCTCTCTCTCCTCCATTGGCGGTAAGTAGTCCCTCTCTCTCCTCTACCGGTTTGTTTTTAGGTTAATTTGGAAAACAAGACAAAAACATTTGCAAAATCTAGAGCTTTTTGAAGGATTTGGGTACTTCTTTTGTTGGGTATCGTAGAAAGATCTTCTTTTTTTTTTTTGCCCAAAATATATATTTATTTTAATTTATGAACACTATTGAGGTTCTTTGAAGAATGTTGAAAGAAATTATGAGGTGGGTTGTTGTGGTTTAGCGCTCTAGTTTTGTTGAAGTGTTATAAGCGCTCTAGAGACAAAACATAATCTCATAGGTAGGCTCATTAGAAGTGTCCTGTTACAAGACTCGTCAAGTTCTTGTTTTTGTTTATGACACGTTTATAATCGTGTCGTGTCGAGTCAACCCGTCGGGTTCGCGGGTTGACCCGTTTAGCTTGCCGTGTCGGGTCAACCCGCCGGGTTCGCGGGTTGACCCGTTTAGCTTCTCTCTCTCTCTCTTTAATAATTAAAAGCTTAAAACTGTAAAAGTGTAAAAACTAAAAACTATTCACTATCAATGGAGGCTGCCTTGTGGTTCTTTTGCTTTATTTGGATTTGTAATCATCTAAAAATATTTTATCATATTGTTCTATACCCTTCGGTTTATTGTAACAAATTGTTTTTATATTTTTCATTTAGCTTGCTTTAGAGTTTGTTGAATTGCATTTGAGAAAGAAGAATGTGTTATTAGAGAAAAGAACATTGTATTTGTTACTTTGGTTGCTAAGATTTTGCTATTAAAAAGCTAAAAACTAAAATAAATTTACATTCGGGTCGTGTCGATGTCGGGTTCGCGTGTCGTGACACGATACGTTTATATAAACGGGTTCATGTCGTGTTACCCGTTTATGGACCGTGTCGTGTTCGGGTCGAGGGGTTCGACACGTTTAATTAATTGTGTCGTGTCGTGTCGAGCATAATCAGGTTGGGTCATAATAGGGTCGAACTCGAACCCGACACGACAACCCAAATTGCCAGCCCTAGTCCTGTAACAAAAACACTTCAACAAAACTATGTTATAAGCCTATTAAATGCATAACACACAACTTCTACTATAACATTACAGGTTTCGAGCACCCTTAGCTTGGGATGTTTATTAGTTTAGAAACTAATACAATTTGTGGTGCTTGCAATCACTACATATAGTGTACTTTAGCTCATTGAACTCAAGATCTTGAAATTTCAAGTGTTGAGTTAAGTTTCCACTATTGGTGATCTAATGGCTTTAATCACATTCCCTTTGTTGTTTTTCACACCAAATCCCTTGCAAGTCCTTTAGTCAATAGATCTGCCAAATTTTGAACGGACCTCACAAAATCGATGGTAATTACTCCATCAGTGAGTAATTGCCTTGCATAACTATGCCTTAAACCAATATGCCTTGATTTGCCATTATAGATATGATTATAAGCTCGTAATAGAGTAGCTTGACTATCACAATGTAGTGATATAGGAGACATAGGTTTAAGCCATATGAGAATTTCCATTAATAAATTCCTCAACCATTCCGCTTCTTTGCTACAATAAGCCAATGCTACAAACTCTACCACCATGGTAGAGTCTGTAATAAAGGTTTGTTTCTTAGAACCCCATGAGATAGCTCCTCCACCAAGGGTGAAAATCCACCAATTAGTTGATTTGTAATCATCATTTTTTGTGATCCAACTAGTATCTGTATATCCTTCAAATATTGTAAAATATACCATAATCCATGATCCTTCTTAAATATTTAAGAATCATGTGTACATCATTGCAATGAATATGACTAGGGTTACTAGTATATCTACTCATTTTACCCACTGCATATGCAGTGTCAGGTCAAGTGTCAACGTCAGATACTTTGGGACATGGATCCTCTCAATTTCAAATGAAATAGAGGGAATCCATTTAGTTATTTTTATGGGGGTAATTTTGTCATTTTACATTTTTTGGACAAAAATGCCCTCTAAAACTAACTCAATGGATCCCGACATCCCATATTGCCTGGGTGTGGAAAAGATGATGTGTTTATATAGAATATGCTCTCTCTAAATGGTATGAGGCCTTTTAGGGGTAAACTTAATACTAAAATCATGCGAGCTTGGTCCAAAGCGGACAATATCATATCATTTAGGATGCTAACCTACGCTATTATTTCAAAATGACTAGTTAATTNGATACTTTGGGACATGGATCCTCTCAATTTCAAATGAAATAGAGGGAATCCATTTAGTTATTTTTATGGGGGTAATTTTGTCATTTTACATTTTTTGGACAAAAATGCCCTCTAAAACTAACTCAATGGATCCCGACATCCCATATTGCCTGGGTGTAGAAAAGATGATGTGTTTATATAGAATATGCTCTCTCTAAATGGTATGAGGCCTTTTAGGGGTAAACTTAATACTAAAATCATGCGGGCTTGGTCCAAAGCGGACAATATCATATCATTTAGGATGCTAGCCACATCTACGCTATTATTCCAAAATGACTAGTTAATTTGAAACTTCCCTAAAATTCATTATAAAGCATAGTTTCATATAGTAACTAGGCGATGTAAGATTTAACATTCATGACTATCTTTATAAATCACCCACTCTATGTGGGTTTCTTCTCATCTTTCCAATATGGGATCGAGGTGTCACAGGGGGAGGGGTAAAGTGTCATTTTTAAATATTGGGGTTAAAAGTGCAAATAAGTGGATAGTTCAGGGGGTAAAGTATATTTTTCCCATAAAAATGAAAGTAGTTTTGAGCGTTTTATAAATATTTTGTATTTATAATTATTCTTTTAATACTTTTACCTTCTTTCTTTTTGGTAAAATACAAAAAACAGAAAAATAAACTTTGCCTCCCAAAGTTTCATTCGATTTGCAATTTGATATCTAATGTTTAAAAATTTTCAATATACCCAACAAAGTATCAAAAATTGCAATGTAGCCATTCTGTTAACCATTTTCGTCCAATTTGACAGAAAAAATTGCTCATGTGTGTCGCACTTGCATTTTTTGGTCTACAATTTTCAAAATTGCTCCTATGTGTTTTAAGGAATTCTAAAAATGCCCCAAATTCAATAAAACAAAATGAGAAAGAAAGAGAAAATATTGGGGGTGGCTAGCCATCCCTAATTTTTTTTTTTTTTTTTTACTTTTACTTTTTTTACTTTTTTGCAAAATATCGGGGTAATTAGGTTCCATCATTTGAATAAGAGAAAACAAAAATTATTAACGGATGGGTCACAACATTTTTGGTAATTGACAGACCAAATTACCATCATTTTTTTTCCCCTGGGCATCATTGTGTTAGCCATAAACCCTAATTTAAACAGCAGGCTGTGAGAGAATTTTATAAAATTTATTTTGTCCAAATACATTTTAAACTATCAACTACTACTTACTTGGACAAATACATCTCATATAAATGTTTATATAGAATTCATCTGTCCCATTTAGGGGCTATTCAACCGTTTTTTTAATAGTAGAAAAAAAATACTTTTTAATTGATAAATCTTATATATTATGCTCCCTCATTGTGAAATTTGAAGAAAAAAAAAATTTGATGGAGAGGCGTATCAAAGTTTGTGACGAACTGTGGAACTGCCGAGTGATTAGGATAGCTGGAAATGGATAAGGACGGAATTAGGATTATGTTTCAGAGAATGAAAAGTGCTAAAGAGCTAAATAAATAAATTTTAAAAAATTTTAAATAAACGTGACAGACCGTAAGTGTTAAATAAGGGAAAAATAATTGTATTTTTTAAATTAAAAAACCCTTGTCACATTAATTATCGGGTATTTTTGTCGAGAAGTGCTAAAGATCCAAACAAATAAATAGATTTTTTTATTTTTATTTTTTCAAATTGATGTAGCAAGTATTTTAAATTTTTTTTTAAAAAAATATAATTCTCTCTCTCTTGTCTGCTACGTCAGTCTAAAATTTTTTTTAAATTTATTATTCACCTCTCTAGCACTTTCATTTTTGTCATCTAAATATATATATATCTCAAATATAACTAACCGTACGTTCTTTCAATTCCATAAAAAAATGGTTGAAGCTGGAAGATTCGGTTAGAGACTAGTTTATCCATAGCTTTTCATCTTTTGTATATATAGTATCTTAAAATTAAATAAAGAATAGAAATCAACCAACTACAAAAATTGAAACCAAATTTCAGCAATATCAATCCCTTACATTGAAAGAAATTCATCTCCGGTGTTGGCTTATTGGGGGTAGTTCATATTTGTGATTTCGAAACATATAATTTATTTAGAGTGTGTGATTTAAACATATAATTTTAAAGACACGGTTTAGGCTCCGTTTACTTCGACGTAAAATGGTTTTCAGGAAAATGATTTCCGTATTTTACGGTGTTTATTAAGACGTAAAATAATAGTCAACGGAAAACATTTTCCCTTTGATCGAAAATTCTTCTTTAATTTTCGGAAAATGGTTTAAACCAATTTCTGATTTTGAGCATCTCATTCTCAAATTGACGTACCCTGTCGGAACTTGACCAGGACCCGCCCTAGACTTGACCGGAACCCACCCGGGACTTGCCCGGGACTTGCCTGGGGCCCGCTAGGGACATGACTGGGACCTGCCTGGACTTGACCAGGACCTTCCCGAGACTTGCCCAAGACCCGCCCAGGACCCAACCGGGACTTGTCCGGGACCCGCCCGGGACCCGCCCGGGACCTGCTCGGGACTTGACCGGGACTCGCCCGGAACTTGTCCGGGACCCGCCCGGGACTTGTTCGGGACTTGCTCGGGACCCACCCAGGACTTGCCCCGGGACCTGCCCGGACTTGATCGGGACCCACCCAGGA
>CM017328.1:10738200-10855412 GCA_006937295.1 Carpinus fangiana | reverse complement strand
GGCAGCTGCTGGTCATGTGTTGGGCGGGTCCCATTAAAGTTTCGGATAGGTCCTGGTCAAGTCCCGACGGGTCCCGGGCAAGTCCCGGGACTTACCCATAAATTTAGAGTTTAATATGATTTAATGAATATATATATAAATTTTGTGATTTTCCGTACGCGCGGTAAACACCGTAAAATGTTTTCGGCAGAAAACATTTTCAGGGAAAATGATTTCTCTGAAAATATTTTTCGACGGAAACCATTTTACGTCGAAGTAAACGGAGGTGTTTGTGGTAAAATCGCAATTTAATTTTTAAAATCAAACATTTTTTAAAAATGCATTTTTAAACAATATATTTCCGCTCATCTTTCTCCACCATTGATTTGATTTTTAAAAATTTCTTCCAAAATATAACAATTTATCATAAGTTCATCTTGTGTGTAAGATGTTTTATGTTTTCTTAATCACCTTCGAATTTTTGTTGACATTTTTAAGAAAATAATTATAAATTACATATTATTTCTATTATTTATTTACAAATGAATAAAATTTTGAATTGAACGTTATTCCAATTTCTATTATATATAAGCAAGAAATGTTTGATATAATTTGTTAAATAAAGCAAAAGGTAAAGATATTTGTGGTTCGTGAGACGAGGTACAACAACCAACAAGTATGATTTCATGCGTTACTTTTTTTCTAAGCTACATCATGAATGCATGTTTCTCATTATTTAAAGCAGTAGTGGTCCATATGGTTCTTTCCCCCACCTTTTTTTTTTTGGTCAAACATCATGATATATATCCTATCCCACCTTTATTTTCTTGGGTTGATGTGGCATCAACCATTAACTTTTTTTTTTAAAAAAAAAAATTTGTAACAATATATATTTTTTAAATGAAATTTTTTCAGAATTCATTGATAAAGAGGTCAAAAGATAAAGTTATGATAAAACATAGGCAAATGCTACGAAATTGCAAAGTCATAGATACAATTAGAAAATTCTTAGAATTAAATTCTATCAACGATATCAACTTCCGCTAACCCATGTACAATTTTAGTTATGAAATATATTTACTTCGGGCAAATGGAATCTAAAACATGGGTAGCCCAAATTTTCAAAACTTATTTTTCGACTGTAAAAGAATCTCCACATCGATCTAATCCACCTTGGCCCAAACATTAGGATTGAACTCACGTCCTCGACCCAAAAACTAAGACAAAAAGAAAAAAAAAAATAAAGCAAAAAACTAAAAACTACAAAACCCCACCAAAAACAGTAGTGAAAAAGCATGACATTGTAGACATATCCAAGAAGACACGACTTGGCGTGTGAGATCCATGTGTCAGCGTGTGAGAAATACGCTCTAACACGCGAGACTCTATTAGTTGATCAGCACAAAAGTAATAGAAAGAGAAGAAGTCAGACGGGACAAGTAAATTTGAGTATGAAGAACTAGATCTATATTTAAAACAAAATCACCAAAATGGAGATCGAAAGAGACTACAAAAAAGACACCAAACACTGCTACAAGGAGGAAAATGAGAAGAGGAAAGAATGGTCTCCTCAGTGGTTTTTTATTTTTATTTTCTTATAACAATTGTTGATCAAACTTATCAATCCAATAAAATGTGAATAGAAAGTGGGTAGAGTACATCAGATTTATCATCTTAAGTTACTACCCTTCAACCCAATGGGGCAATAAATTCACATCTCTCCCTTTTCTCATTTTCTCTCATTCATAATCTCAATGGATTTAGGGACAAGGATTTTAAATGTAAATAAATAATATTTATTTTATTGTCAGAATTCAAAATTTGTCTAATTGTGTATATGATGTTAATATTAACACATTTTTTTTTAAAATTATTTATTTTTAATGAACTATTCAAATTAGGCCAACAAATTACATAAAAATAAAAATATAAAAGTTTTGACTTTGAATTTTGGATTGATCAATCACTCCAAACGCCTGTGTGAAATAGCTGTACCCACTCTGACCACCCATTTTTCCTTTTATATAATTTGGACCATCTAACCCATCCAAATTAATTATCCAAATTATCCAAATACGACCTAGTGCACGGAATCTAATCATCTATCTGGTCTTAATCACTTTCCAAAGAAAACAACATTGACTGTTTCCACGTCATAGTTTCGTTTTCACTTTTCACGGACAATATCGCCACGTCATCACGATCATCTCAAGGAGCAGGCGTCTTTATTTAAGAGACATATCTCCTTCCAATTTGTGTGCTTTGTGCATGCACAGTCATTTCAACATGGAGACGGAGAGCAAAGCGGTCAGCAAAGGCGTCGGCCCGGATTTCCCTGAGGAGCTGGAGTACGAATCGGGCTTCGGGAACCACATGGCGTCGGAGGCCATCCCGGGAGCTCTGCCGCAGGGCCAGAATAGTCCGCTCGTTTGTCCATACGGCCTCTACGCCGAGCAGATCTCCGGCACCTCCTTCACCTCCCCTCGCAAGCTCAACCTTTGCAGGTTTCGAATTTATCCCTTTCCTCTGCTCCTAGTTTTTTTTTGGTATCTGTTTACTTGGACATAGTTATTGTTCATGATTTCGACGTTTTCTTTCAAAAATTGAGGTTGTTGCTGACAGGGGCGGAGGGAGGGGGGCATTTTACTCCCAAATGAATGAATCGATTGCTTGCCATTTAGATATTTTGATAGACTTGTTTGAATGCTAATCACCGATGCTAATAAACAATTAATTTAATCAATGATCGATTATTGGAGGTGGCTACGTGATTCTTTGCTGTTGATTGTATCTGTTAAAATCCTCGCAATCAAGCCGCTTCTCGTTTCCTCTTTCCATCAAATCAATCTTTAAGTATAATTTTTGATAATTTATTAAATTTGTTCTAATTTGTTTTTTTAATCCTGTATTTGTAGCTCTTATCTTATACGATTCATGCTAGGTTATGTAGATGTTGTAGTTCTGTTGTTGATATGCATTCTTTTGACTCTTTTTACAGTTGGCTATATCGGATCAAACCATCAGTTACACATGAACCATTCAAACCTCGTGTCCCAGTTCATGGGAAGCTTGTGAGCGAATTTAACCAGTCCAACAGTTCTACCACGCCAACACAACTTCGATGGAAGCCTGAAGATATTCCGCATTCACCAACAGATTTCATTGATGGGTTATACACTGTATGTGGGGCTGGCAGCTCATTCCTACGGAATGGATTTGCTATTCACATGTAATTGTTTCTTTTATACTTGCAATCCTTCTCACTATGGCAGAATTTGGTTTATTTTATTTACTTTTTCTAATTGATTATGTTGAATTTCAGATAGTGAAGTGAGGATTAGGAGAAATCTAGTATGACAGCCACCTCTCCAATTAGTGTAATCAACCTATTAGTGTTGTGGAAACAATTGAAAGTACAAGTATTTACTTTTAGTATTAGTGAGCATTGATCTTTAATGGAGTCCAAGTTTTAAAACTAAATTCCTTTTGTAAAAAGAGAGAGAAAAGAAAAAGAAAAAGAATATAGTACTGTACTCTGAGCTGTGTTTGATCGCTAAGAAATAATATTTGAATTCATGTTGTAATTTTAAGCTTTCTTTGATATTTAATTTTATCTTTCCAGCTATCAAACAGCTGGCTTTTGATGGATTTAATGTCAGAGGACCTGCCACAGTCATTAACATGAATTCATGTCGTAATTTAAAGCTAAACAAAACGAGATACTTCTTTCAATGTGCCGCTGGTTAGTTTGCTGTGATTTAGCAAAGTTATGCCTGTATGACCCAGAGCTTTTTCATTTTAATGCATTTGTACATGTATGCTTAGTGGCAACGAATAACTGGTTCACTAGTTCAATGTGTGATTGTAAATGCTATATTTTATTTAATGCCCTGTTGTGATGTAAGAAATGCTTACAAGCAGTTTGTCTTTTCTTTGATGTGATTTTGTGTTGCCTTCATTTTCAAATTTCTGATTTTTTAGAAGAAATATTTTTTGTAGGCTGGATCTCTAGATCCTAAACCTTCTTTCTTTCAGTTAAGAGCAAATTTGATGACCCTATTGGTCAAGAATGAAGGTCATATGTGCTCCTTGATAAAAGTAGAATTCATTGTGTAGGTACACGGCCAACAAGTCAATGGATAATTGTGCCTTTTGCAATGCTGATGGTGACTTCTTGATAGTCCCACAAGAAGGAAGTAAGTAACTGCACTATCCTTTTCTAGACTGTTTCTTTGGCTTCTAAATATGGGACCAGTCTTTTGTTTAGATCAAAATTTTCCTGCTACCCTGTTAGAAAGCCATCTTTCACTAAATATTGGGATGTAATAAGATTTGTGGATGTCTTCTGTTTTGGAACTGAATCAGTAAAAGTTTTCTCTCTTATATACTATGTTGGTTGTGTAGGGCTATGGATTACTACTGAATGTGGAAGATTGCAAGTTTCCCCCGGTGAAATTGCCATTTTACCTCAAGGATTTCGTTTTTCTGTTAATCTACCTGATGGCCCATCACGTGGTTATGTTGCTGAGGTTTTTGGTACCCATTTTCAACTTCCTGATCTTGGACCCATAGGTACATAGTCTCTTGTCTAGCTGTGGGCAGTATGATGAACAAACTCTGATATCTTTTTTGTTCTCAGAGTGTAGGAAATAAATTACTCTTTTAAGTTGAGCAATTTCATCAGGTGTAGGTACTCCCAACATAGTGACAATATTATTTTGATCATATGTAGGTGCTAATGGTCTTGCTGCTCCAAGGGATTTTCTTGTTCCTAAGGCCTGGTTTGAAGAGAGTTCATGTCCAGGCTATACTATTGTACAGAAGTTTGGTGGCGAATTGTTTACCGCAAGACAAGATTTCTCTCCCTTCAATGTAGTTGCTTGGCACGGTAATTATGTTCCATATAAGGTGGGTCACGTGGGTGTTACTGCTAAAGAACAGGCAGCTCTTTTTTACTTTGTTTTGTTGTTGATAAGACGTCTGGTGTAAAAATTGCTTTTAAGTATGATTATGATTATCTTTGTGGACCTGATTTGGAGTGAAATCTTATTTACTTGCAGTATGATCTGAGTAAGTTCTGCCCTTACAATACCGTCTTATTTGATCATAGTGATCCATCAATAAATACAGGTATGGTTAATGTGCCACCTTGCTTTGTTTTTTTGGGTATTAACTTTTTTGCTGTTCAATCACAATTTCTGTTTAGTTATCTTAATTGGTATTTTGCCACTATAATGCAGTATTAACAGCACCAACTGACAAACCTGGTGTGGCGCTTCTTGATTTTGTCATTTTCCCTCCCCGATGGTTGGTTGCTGAGCATACATTCCGGCCTCCATATTACCATCGCAATTGTATGACTGAATTTATGGGCCTCATTCATGGTGGATATGAGGTGAAAAGCTTGAATTCAACTGCTCATCTCAACGTAATTTTATTATTATAAGGGGTGGAAAAAGCAATATTTGGAATCGAACATTGAGTGAGAGGAGAAATGTTAAAATAAAGAAAACTCATCACATGAATGGAGAAAGAGATTGGCTGCATAATAATTAAAATTCAAGCTTCTTTCCCCATGCTATTGAAATTTAAAATGAATTACCATCATAATGTAGTTCTAAATGCATAGATGCTATTAATATCAAATTTTAGGGTCATGCTCATGTTTTGATCTGCCAGGCTAACTGATGAAGGGAAATCAACATGTTTGTCTCAGTTCTATGGCCCAAATAAACTATTGGTACATATGTAGGATACGTATTGGTGCGTCTCTGGAGTCTACCTTGCATAATAATTTGTCTGTTTTATCCTAAGGAAGGAGAAATATTAAATCAGCTTTGTTCTTTGAGATTGCATATTTATAATTATTACATAATTTTGTTTTCAGGCAAAAGCTGATGGGTTTCTCCCAGGTGGTGCTAGTCTTCATAGCTGCATGACTCCCCATGGCCCTGACACCAAGACATATGAGGTATACATCTAATAATCAACCCAAATAAAAAAGATTATAGCCCCTCTCGGCTCTCTCTCTCTCCATTGAGTGGATCTAACAGTTGGGCAATTCAAATTCTCTGGTTAATTCTTGCGAAGCTCCTTTAAAATGGTCATTGAATTAACCACACATCCCTCTTCTTTTGGATGCACAGGCAACCATTTCACGTGGAAACGAGGCAGGGCCACATAGAATAACTGATACCATGGCTTTCATGTTTGAGTCGTTTTTAATGCCCCGGATTTGCCCGTGGGCTCTTGAGTCCCCCTTCATGGATCCTGACTATTACCAGTGTTGGATTGGACTGAAATCCCATTTTCAACTTGATACTACTGATGGAGCAAATGAAAAAGACATAAATAACATGAATGGACATGATGAGCCCAAAATTGGAGCCCATCACGGCTGATATACAAAATGGACATTATCGGACTAGAAGCAAAGATATGTCCCTCCAGCATGCACATAATAATTCCATGAAAAGTTATAGAAAAGTATGAAGGAATGAGCATATATAGGAATAGTTCATGTTTTATGGTTGCCTTCTTGTCTTTGTATGTATACAAATATGAGTGTATAAACTATAAACCATGTATGGATTGATATAAACTATAAAGGAACGAAATTGAATTTTTGGTCCTTAAACCAATATTTCATATCAATTATTTGTAAATGTTTTAATTTTTTGAGCAATTAACAAACAAAAAAAATCTCACTTCTCTCTATTTTTAGAGAAAGAAGCTCTCACCTCCTCGCTCATGTGAGAAATTCGTTACTTCCAAGTGAGAGAGTTCATCCCTTTTTTGGTGAGCTCTCATCACCTCCATGGAAAACTACTCTTTTCTGGGTTTTCTCTATAGCTCTCCTCCAACATGCGTGTAACACACGTGCTGCCCCTCACGTGGATGGGCTACACACTCGTTTTTTTGGCTCTTTTGGTCGAGTGTTCGTTAACATTATAAATTTATAACATTGTTCTTGCCAAAAGGCTAAAAAAAAATGCTTCCATCATGTAAAAATTAATTTCCTGCTGGGCTTTGGTAAACGTCTTTCGGTGATTTGCGCTTCATTTCATCCTCGGTACTGTACATTTTAAAAATTAATTTGCCTCATCACATTTTTTTTTTCATCCTTTAAACTTTCATTTATCTCATCATCATGAAGAATTTCATTGCGTACTCACTAAATCTGTTATTTCAATTGCAGCAGCTGTAAATATATCAGTTATAACTATTGAATCTACACTAATATTCTTGATATATTTACTGTTGCAATTGAAATAATTGAATAATAGATTTAGTGAGTATGCAACGAAAATTTTAATTCTTAGTGATGTTTTAAGCCCTAATTGTGCATACAAATCATTTAACATTGATGATACATGCAACTTAGTTCATAAGTTTTCTCCTTGAAATTTTACTAAGAAAAAAATCTATTTGAGATTTAAATTGCATGTGGCATTATGAGCTTGATGCGCTAAAGCAAACATATTTTCAAAATATGTCTATAATTGCAAATGATTAGCAATTTCAGGAAAGTTAAATATTTATCATTTGATTAATAGGTTGATTCCTCTGGTGTTGACTTTCCGTGTTTTTAGCACTACTACAAAATGAGTTTTTTCTACTATGAAACTTGTAAGAACTATATTATGTATTAGAATGGAAATTAAGTTTCAAGCAGATCATTTGATAATTTTATATTGAGAAAGAAATTGCTAAGAATTTCATTCGAGGAAAGACCATCATCGAACATAATTTGAAGGAGATGCTAAGTTATTTTTTGGATGTTGTTTGTGTCTAAGGCTCCGTTTACTTCGACGTAAAATGGTTTCAGGAAAATGATTTCTGTATTTTACGGTGTTTACTAAGACGTAAAATAATAGTCAATGGAAAACATTTTCCCTTTGACCGAAAATTCTTCTTTAATTTTCGGAAAATGGTTTACGGTTTTGAAAACCGTAAACCAATTTCCGATTTTGAGCATCTCATTCTCAAATTGACGTACCCTATCGGGACTTGACCGGGACCCGCTCAGGACATGACTGGGACCCGCCCTGGACCTGTCTGGGACCCGGGCGGGACTTGACCGGGACCCGCCCAGGACTTGTCCGGGACCTGCCCGGGACTTGACCGGGACCTGACCGAGACTTGTCCGGGACTTGCCCGGGACCCGCCCGGGACTTGTCCGAGACCCGCCCGGGACCTGCCTGAGACCTGCACGGGACCTGACCGAGACCTGTCCGGGACTTGACCAGGACCCGCCCGGGACTTGTCTTGGACCCACTCGGGAGTTGACTGGGACCCGCCCGGGACTTGTTCGAGACCTGCCCAGGACCTGTCCGGGACTTGACCGGGACCAGCCTGAGACTTGACCGGGACCTAATCGGGACTTGTTCGGGACCTGCCCGGGACTTGTCCGAGACTTGACCAGGACCCGCCCGAGACTTGCCCGGGACCCGCCCAGGACTCGTTCGGGACTTGACCGGGACCTGCCCGAGACTCGCTCGGGACTTACCAGGACCCGCCCGGGACCCGCCAGAGACTTGTCCGGGACTTGACCGGGACCTGCCCGAGACTTGACCGGGACCCGCTTTGGACTTGTCTGGGACTTGCCCGGGACTTGACCGGGACCCACCCGGGACTTTTTTTGGGGACCCGCCCGAGACCTGACTGTGACTTGTCCGGGACCCGACTGGGACTCGCCCGGGACTTGACTGGGACCCGCTCGGGACTTGACCGGGACCTGCTTGGGACCCAGGACCCGTCCGAGACTTGACCAGGACCCACCCGGGACTTGTCTGAGACCAGCCCGGGACCTGACCAGGACCCGCCCAGGACTTGGCGGGTCAAGTCCCGGACGGGTCCCGAACAAGTACCGGGCAAGTCCCGGTCAAGTCCTAGGCAGGTCCCGAGCGGGTTCCGAGCAGGTCCCGGGCGGGTCCTAGTCAAGTCCCGGGTGAGTCCCAGCCGGGTCCCGAACAAGTCCAGGGTGAGTCCCGATCAAGTCTCAGACAAGTCACGGGTAAGTCCCGGTCAAGACCTGCCCCGGGTGAGTCCCAGGCGGGTCCAGGTCAAGTCCCGGGCAGGTCCCGGACAAGTATCGGGCAGGTTCCAGTCAAGTCCTAGGCAAGTCCCGAGCGGGTCCCAGTCAAGTCCTGGGTGAGTCCCAGCTGGGTTCGGACAAGTCCCGGTCAAGTCCCAGACAAGTAACGGGCAGGTCCCGGGCGGGTCTTGGTCAAGTCCCGGGCAGGTCCCGAGCAGGTCCCGGGCGGGTCCCAGTCAAGTCCCAGGCGAGTCCCAGGCGAGTCCCGGACAAGTCCCGGGCAGGTCTCGAACAAGTCCCAATAAAGTCCAGGGTTGGTCCAGGTCAAGTACTAAGTAGGTCCCGGGCGGGTCTTGGGCAGCTGCCAGTCATGTCTTGGGCGGGTCCCATTAAAGTTTCGGATAGGTCCTGGTCAAGTCCTGAAGGGTTTTGGTAAAGTCCCGACGGGTCCCAGGCAAGTCCCTGGACTTACCCGTAAATTTAGAGTTTAATATGATTTAATGAATATATATATAAATTTTGTGATTTTCCGTACACGCGGTAAACACCGTAAAATGCTTTCGGCAGAAAATATTTTCAGGGAAAATGACTTCTCTAAAAATATTTTTCGACGGAAACCATTTTACATCGAAGTAAACGGAGCCTAAGTATACTAGGTGTTGTGACAAAAGAATTTTAATATCTCAAAACTTCTTGTAGTTTTTAAAATTCAAGTCTCTCTCTCTTGCTAGAATAATTTGAGGCTGTTTTGATTCGGTTTTGTATTGCGTAAAACACAACCAAACTACATAGGTTTTTTTTAAGCTCCATTGTATCATGGAGAAGTGTTTGAGCAAAAAATTTCTTATGAAAAACGACTTAGTAATGCACTTTAGGTGCATCTAATTTTCTATTTTTGTTCTTACATTATGGTTTTATTAAGAGAATTCCTAAAGTATTTAATCTCCCTGCAATGCTAATTAAATGAGTATTTCTTAGGATCGACAATATTTGATGAGCTGCAAATTCTATACGAAATTAGAGGGTTATAGCTTGAAATAAATGAGTTCAAGTCCTAAACGAGGTGACTCACTTGACCTATTTATGAAATTATATATATATAATAAATACATGTTGAATAGATTAAACGGGTTGTGTTGGGTTAAGTCAAATGAATTAGCCCATTTATTAAACGAGTATATCAGGTAGCTCAGGTTACTCATGAATTGTGTTTAAAGGTTTAACTTGTTTAACTAAATTAGTCGTGCTCGAGTTTATCCTTAGGGTTAGTGGGCCAAGCAAGTTGACCTAAACCCAACCCACTAACCTGTTTTTCTCAACCCTAGTATTTTGCAAATGCAAAATTGGGAAAACAAAATAATAAGGAACCAAAACTAATGAGCCAATAAGGCAATAATAATTAAAAAAAAAAAAAAATGTTAAAACTAAAGTACCAGTCAGTCCATTAAAAACTCTCTATTTTTTCTTCAATGCCTTTTCTTTTCTTTTCAATTAAAAGAATTAGACCAAGTTCTGTTAAAAATTCTTCTATGTTTGATAATAATAATAATAATAATAATAATAATAATAATAATAATAATAATAATAATAATAATAATAATAATAATAAGTTTTACAGCTAAAGAACATGGCTCAAAGCCTCAAAGAACTTGATTATGTGCTTTGCATATTAGAACATGGACCAGCAAAGGCAGGGGCAGGGAAAGTACGAAAAAATGTGAGAAAATAAGGAAAAATAAAAAAAAGAGAAACTTCACTTTGGTGCTTGAACTAAACTCCTTCAAATTTTAAAATTTCTCACTTTGGACCTTTTGAATTTTTAATTGCTCTTAATTAAAACCCTTCTGTTAATTTTAGCTATTAAATATACAAAAAAAAAAAAAGAGATCAGAATATTCTTGATTTTCATTTTTTTTTAAATAACAAAATATTTTGGAAGTTTGAATTATAATACAAAATTCAGGGATCTACATTAAGAGCAATTGAAAATTCAAAGATCCAAAGTGAGATTTTAAAGTTAAAAAAATTTATCAAATCACATAAAAGTTCAAGAGGTTAAAGTAAAGTTAAAAAAAAAAAAAAAAAAAACCTAATATATATATAGTCTAGTGGGCACAAATGGATGGAACTGTTCAATGTGGCCACCACCCACTTTTCTTTATTTATTAATGTGTTTACGCGTCCCCTCTTTGGACCTTTTCTTTTTATTATTATTAATGTTATTCAAATTAATTAATAAATAAAATAAAAACATGTAGGGTCTTCTTTGCCCCTTCCACGTGCAATAATGCTGCCTTTGTAATTTGTATTCAGCCCACAGCAGTCCTTCCCCCCTCCCCTATTCTGTACGGTCCCTCCTTCCCTTGAGAATTTTTTTGGGATCCCTAAATTAATTAAAGATAAATTGGTAAATTTACTAAATGGAAAAGCACATGCAAACCATTTAATTTTATATATTCTTTTGTAGAGAAAATAAATAAATAAATAAAAGTTATGCAGCTTCGGCGGTGATGATTAAATAAAGTATGCAAAAACATCCTAGAGTGGGAACATGGCATTAGATGCATCACAACTGTCCAAACTTATGACTTTTTCTTGGCATTGACGGATCGATTTATATACTAATCCATTAATTAATTACCACTCCTTAATTTGTGGTTTTATTTTCTTGGACAAAAATTTCCACTAAACATCCTCAACAGGATTGGATAATATCCAATTAGTTATAATAGAAGGGTATTTTTATTTTTTCACTTTTTTGAAAAGACAAAAATACTCATGCACTATAACTAATTAACTGAATTTGAAATTAAGAGAATCCTAATTCCAAACATCCAATTAGTTATACTTAATGGGTATTTTGTCTTTTTACTTTATGAGTAGACAAAATATACCCCTTTAATTCGAAAGAAATATCCTCTAACCCATTTAAAATAGTGTTAAGTGTTTATAAATATTTAAAACGCACATTAAATTTTGTCTACAAATTAGTAAACTGTTATTAATGATATTAAAAATTTAATGTGCGTTTTAAATATTTATAATCACTTAACACTATTTTAAAAGAATTTTTTTTTCTTAATTTAATAAGCATGGGAAATCGTGCCCAAGCAAATCATGGAAATGATAGAGACATGCTATTATTTTTTTCTCAAAAGAGACGTACTTAACATGCATTCCAACTTTCCCATTAATCATTATTAGTGTCTCCCTAAGTACTTCCATTAAATAAATTCCAACATTAGATGAGAGAGAGAGAGAGAGGGAGAGAGAGATCAGCTAGGGAGAGAGAGAGAGGTGCATAAGGGGTCACAAATCCTCCCATGTGAGTGTGATTTGGGGACAAAGTAAGAGAAGGTGGGCTCTTAAAAACAGTTCACATGGGGGGAGGGAAGGAGGGAAATGATTCTTACAAGCTCCCCTTTCTTCCACAGCTCATCCTCTCCCTAAATCCCTACATCTTCCCACCATATGCTAATGCCACTATATCTATATATATATATATCCATTATATATATCTATCTTTCCAATCAGATTTCCTCCCATGTAACTCTTCCACATCAAGATGCCTTCTCATCATCGATCATGGCCAAGCTAGCTATATTCACCTATTCCATATTCCTTTCATTTCTTGTGGAAAATTAGGTCATTAATTAATCCGACCTTAAAACTAATATATTAGATCTCACATAATTGAATGACTCGATGTGCGGTCAACTATATCAACAATTTGATGTCGTTCGTTATCTCTAGACAAAAGACCTGTGCCGTAAACCTGACCACATTGTGCCCGGAGTTGGAACCACAAATGCAGGCCCTCCTCGCTCACTCTGAACATGACCCAATGTACAACATACCCCAATTATGATAAAAACTTCCAAACCGACCCTAAATCCTGATGATTAGAAATCAATCAGATGGGTGTGACACAAAGAAGCCTTGGTAACAAGAAAAGTGGGGCCATATTGGGGGTGATGACTGATTGTGCATAGAGGAACATGAATGTGAGAGATGGACATGCATAGGAAAAATCTCATATATATAATATATATATAGAAAGAGAGAGATAGATATGTGTCGATGTTAGATTAATATAGTATTAAGGTGGTGGATGCCAAGGAGAGGGGTCACATCGGCACGTGGTGGCTGATTCCGCCAGTTATTAAACTACACTGACGACTTTCCAGTGAAACCGTTGAGTCCCCCCCTCCCCTCTCCCCACCCCTTCCTTTCCCCCCACAGCTGTTGCTAGCTGTCTCTAATCCCTCCCATGTGACCCCCTCCTCCCCCCCACCCCTCCAAAACCTCTGGGCCTTAAAAAAACACACTCACCATAATCCAAGAGAGAGAGAGAGAGTGTCTGAGAAGAACAACAACTGCTGTGATCATTTGTAATGAAGATGTTTCTGTTGTTGCCCATGTAATTGGCTCATCTCATCTCATCTCATCTGATCAACCCCTTCAATATCTCCCAAGTGTTTGTTGTTGTGGGTGTTTTTGGTTGGTCTTAAATTAATCTCTCTCTCTCTCTCTCTCAAATAGCACACATTTTTCGCTATCTATTTGTTTTGTTTTGTTTTTTTTTGTTTTTGGTTGGGGGGTGTCATATGGCACAATTACCGCCCAAGATACCAAGCATGACACAAAATTGGCATTCTTCTTCCCACCAAAGAATGCCAATTATGGCAAACTTCATTTCCGCCACCCAACAACAACAGCCGTCCTGGGTGGACGAGTTCCTCGACTTCTCATCTTCCAGGCGCGGCGCCCACCGCAGGTCCATGAGCGACTCCATCGCCTTCCTAGAGGCGCCGGCCTTCATCGAGGAATGCCGTAACTCTACCACCACCGCGGTGATGCACGGGTCGAACAACGCCTTCGACCGCTTGGACGACGAGCAGCTCATGTCAATGTTCTCCGACGACGTCTCCGGCATCCTTCCGCCTCCCACTGTCTCATCGTCCAACCCTTCCACGCCGTCCGACCACAACAGCATTGACGACGAGAATAAGCCATTAATGGCACTAGACCAGCAGCCCAAAAATGAACCGGGAGAGGTGGAAAGCTCATGCAAATCTGACCCACAAGCGCCACCGCCCTCCACCACCCCCACCGGAGACTCCGCCGTCGATCCTAAAAGGGTTAAAAGGTAACCACATTGATAAACCACGTATTAAAAAGATCTATAAACTTCAATCAATTTCTTGTTATTTACATTTATTGCAGTTTCTTGCTCTCTCTCTCTCTCTCTCTATGTATATATATTACAAGATTTGCATAAAACTTTCTCTTCATTCTCCATTAACATATCGGATCTCAAGTCCAAAATAAAATTGGAAACTAACCAAATGATTCTTGGGTTGTTTTTTTTTTTTGGTATTAGAATTCTGGCAAACAGGCAATCGGCGCAAAGGTCAAGAGTGAGGAAGCTACAATATATCTCAGAACTTGAACGGAGTGTGACAACATTACAGGTACGTAATTAATTAATATAATGATTTCATATATATATATCAAATATTTTTGTTCTTATTTGTTATAAATTGTAATGCAAATTGAAGACCGAAGTATCAGCATTGTCACCGAGGGTTGCATTCTTGGACCACCAAAGGTTGATTCTCAATGTTGATAATAGCGCTCTCAAGCAACGGATCGCTGCTTTGGCTCAGGATAAAATTTTCAAAGATGGTAACAATTAATTACTTCATTGGGATATATATTACATACATTTATTTATTTATTTTTTCTTTCTGGGTTTTGTGATAATTTTGATGGGTAATTTAATTTCAGCTCATCAAGAGGCATTGAAGAAGGAAATAGAGAGATTAAGGCAAATCTATCACCAACAAAATCTCAAGAAGATGAGCAGCAGCAACCAAAATGCATCATCACAACAAGCACAGCAACACAATATTAACCCAACATCATCTGATCACCCATTGCGATGTACGGACAAGGAGCAGCTTCTCAACTGAGCGAGAGGCTGTGGATTCACATGATATTTTCCCACTTGTATGCTTATGTGGGGCCCTTGACAAGCTTCGTGGGATATATTGGGGGGGTGGAAAAAAAAAAACATCTTGTTTTTTCCAGTAATGTTTTGGGGAATTTGGGGTTAATTATTTATGTTTTTATGACTACAATTCTTTATTTTTATTTTTATTTTTAAGTCTAACTTTTTTTTTTTTTTTTGGGGGGTGGGGGGGCAAAAGATGGTGGGTTTTTTGTGCGGTGGGGTTTTATTGGGAGACAAGAAAGAGGGTGTCGGGGTGAGGGGTTGTTAATGCCTGATTGTTTTATCTTTTTCTGTGGTTTTTCTTTCCCCTTGTGCCAAATAATGTGCTATGACTTTTGTTTATTTAATTTATTTATTTTTCTTGAAAAAAAATGTAAATATATTATGAAAGAATTGAAGAACTCCCGTATGATTGATCTTCACGTTACTTGTGTCTCTAATTAGACTCACAATTATTTGCACTACTCTCTGAAACCCCAAATCAATCTTAATTAAGTTGGCTTCATATATACTTTTTCTACTTGTTAAATTACGGGTTTTCATACTTTCAGTTGGACATGAAAGGTAAGACTAAAGATAACTACAGGGCGTGTCCTAACTTAGAAGAGATGGGTTTGAGAGGTGAACTTCACCCGGTTCGCACTGACCCAAAAAATCACTTTTACCGGCCGCTTGCTTCACATTGTCTAATAAAGAGAAATTTGACTTCTTGGCGATATTGGCAAACGTGAAAGTGCAAGACGGGTGTGCTCCAAATGTGCTACGTTGTGTGAAAGTTAAAGAACGTTGTATTAGCTAATTCATGATAGTCACATTCTCATGCAACAACTCATACTAATTGCATTGCATGGACCCTTGCTAAAAAAAGTTAATAAACCGAGTTGTCTTCCTTTTTCAAAGAGATTTGTTTCAAAACATTTTGATTAGAAGATTTTGATAGCCTTGAATGTTGATTCCCCATTTTGTGCGATTTTGGAGGAGTCTTCCCACCAGGATATATCCTATTGAGAGGTACACCAAAATTCATTAATTAATTGTAATTTTCTACAATCCTCTACTTTATATGTGGTTTGCATCTAGGATGATACACTTTTATGTAATATAATATAGGTGCCTACATAGATTTAAGCTAAAATTTCGTAACAAAGTTGCACCAGAAGGCTCTATTGCGAAGGGGTATATAATGAATTAACTACTAGCATATTGTTCGTGGTATTTGAAAAATGCGACAATGGTTCACAATCGGCCGCCCAAAAGCATGTATGACTCTAGAGGGGCAGTCCAAAATGTCAAATTTGATGATACAACATTAAGATAGGCACATCAATATATTCTCTCTTACACATTGAAATGTTCGCTGCATTCCACATGTGAGTTGCAATAGTAATATTAAGAGTAAAATAATGTTTAGATTATATGGCCGAAATTTAGATGTTAACCTGGGTAATATGCAGGATGCACATTAAGGCACTAAGTCAAACAAGCACAGGCGAAAAGACTAACATAAAAGGAATTATATAAGAAGCATATCGAAGAATTTTCAGATTGGCATCGGGACTATGTAAGTGTTATGTCGCACCTGATGCACATGGTTAATGTATTGCTTGCCGGCCTATTGTGAAATTATGTTCACTATAATGAACTCACACCCAAATATTAGGTTTGAGATATGGATGAGATCCACATAAATGAACTAGGAGAAAAGCTAAAGTGGCATGCAGTAAGGCCAGTATGAACAACCGTTCATACTCCAACTTTAAGCGATATGTTAATATTGACATATTGTTATGCACAATTGATAACGGTAAAGAAAAGATAACCCAAAACAGTGGAGTTATTGTACTCGGTGAAGATGGCCCAACTTACTACAACTTACTAACTCACATATTTGAGTCGCAGTATTATGATGGATCATGTTACGTGCTATTTAAGTGTAATTGAGCGGATTTGGATATAGATATGGCTTCCTCCTTGTGATTTTCACTCACCTAATAATAATATACACAAATGACAAGATTACTGATGATTCGTTCATATTGTCTTCTTAAGCATCACATATATATTATGTTGCGAATGAAAGAAACCCAAATTGAGTTATCTTTGTTCAAACAAAACCAAGATATTGTATGACGTTGTTCAAGGGGAATCAAACGAAGATAATGTTGAAAATTATCGTGAGTGTGATCCTTTCGACCTTCAAATCTAAAATACACAATGCTTATTAGAGTTGATAATTATGAGTGGGGTTCGAAATTCTAACACGTGTTTTCATTTCTATAGGTTTCATACATATAAACATTTAATCAATTCATTAGTCTCCATACCACAACCCCAGCTAATAGGCACCGACAACAAAACCTAAGCACTGGACCTTGAGACACAAGATTCCCCCACACCCACCACTGGGCTTGAAGCATAGTTGAGCCCCAAAGCCCAGGGCCTTGGTGGGAGGCCATCCCACACCACCCTGAGGGCCCAACCACTGGTTTATAAAAAGGGAGACGTCATTACCATTGGTATTGGTATGTAGTTTGTGTACAATTTTATAATTTGTTTTACTTATATTTTACACGTTATAATCCATTTTAGGGTTTAGGGTTCAGTTTGGTTTGGTAAATTCATTCTCGGTCAATTAACCAAAATTGTTAGTTAAATCAGTTAATTCACCGACTTCATTTCAATAATAAATTATTTCAAAATTTTCGGTTAATTTTGGTAATTAGTTTATTTCATTCGATTAATCGATCAGTTAACTGTTGGCTTTTTTGATTAATTGGGCCAATGCTATTTTTAAATGGGCCCAAAATTAGTTATTTTGGGGGCCCTTTTTTTTTTTTTGCTAAAATAACTTATTGAAAATAAGATGCAAATAAAAACTTACCAAATACTTAAAAAAAAATCACTCTGCAAAGTCCATCCGTGTCAAATTTGGAGGTTCGGTTAATCGATAGCTGATTAACTAAACCGAACCAACGTCGGTTTAAAAAATTCATATCGATTTTCGACTCGCATAAGTCGGTTTACGTTTAATTTCGATTCGGTCATAATCGGTAATCGGGAGGTGGTTAAATTGCCCACCCCTAGTACTTGTGATTACAACTAACTTGTTCCTCCTAATCCCCAATTACCAGAGGTGTGTGCATGATAAAAAAAAAAAAACATGCGGGACATCATTTAGGTAAGATTTTTTTTTTTTATAAATACATTTATTATTATTATTTTTTGTAATAAACATAGCATTAAACAAAGAAGAAACATACAACCTCTCAAGGAGGAAAGAAAACAAAAGGTGGTTCTAAGCCACTGCAAGAAGTCAAAGGAGAAAGGAAGGGGGAAACGGGAATGCAGCCTGAGAGAACTCTTGCCACGGCCCAATACGCCACATGATGGGCGCAGAAATTCACACTTCTATTTATCTTCTTTGCATCCCACTTAGAAGAGGGAGGAAGAAGAGCTAATGTGTCTAGAATGAGCTTTTCAATTTGCCAATCTGTCATGATTGCTGGAAATTGAAGAGCTGATATTACAATGAGAGAGTCTCTTTCAATACAAAAATTTGTCAGGTGGAGTGATGTAGCTAGAAAGGCAGCCAGGAGAGCTCCTTGTGCTTCACCATAATTAGGAGAGCAAGGGGGTGAAATCTGAGAGATAGCTTTTATGATAGAGCCTTTGCTATCTCTGCATACTGCTGCTTGGACAGAAAAAAGGTCCCTGATTGCAGTATCAAAGTTGATCTTAAAATGGCCTGCCTGTGGAGGGATCCAAGCTTGAACTTCTTTGACATAATAGGTGCTCCATGCTGTAGCATGAGCAAGAGATGCCTTCTTGATGGAAACGACCAGCTTAGGGATGTCAGGGATAATGCCTTCATGAATTGCTTTGTTCCTACTAAACCATAACATATCACAAAGAACAGTTGCATATATTTGAAAGAGATGCGCATCAGAATGAGGAATACCAAAAGCAGTATGTGGAGAGATAATTCCTTTAACCCAGCTGGAAAGAGATATTGAAGACCATGCTAAGGAATCAAGAGGCCAGAATGATGTTCTCCAAGCTATCTTAGCAAAGCTGCAGCTGAAAAACAAATGGAGAAGAGAATCTTCTGCCATATTACAGAGAGGACAGTGGGAATCTGCTAGGGAAATGGGGAATACAGCTTTAAGTCTAGCTTTTTGAAGGGAGAATGTCCCAAGCTATTTTTCAAAGGAAAAGTTTGAGCCTGGCATTTTGGTTTAGTTTCCATAGAAGTTTCCAATGTTTAGGTTCTAATGGAGAGGAATAAGTTGAGACTCTTTGAGAACTGATAAGCCTATAAGCTGAGCTAGAGGAGAATATACCAGAAGGGGAAGGAGTCCAGAGGAATTCTGAACAAGGAAAGGTGTTGATGACTATTTTCTGGATTTCCCTAACACTATGGCTATCAAATAGGCTTGAGATGAGAGAAATGTTCCAAGTAGCATTTTGTTTGATAAGGTCAGAGACTACCAAATTAAAGGAATGGAGAAAACTAGGGAAAGATGGAGAGGGAGAGAATGAGGGGATGGATGGAACCCAGAGGGAATTCTAAATAGGCATGGATGAGTGTATATGAACTCTATGGCAGGCACCTTCGGAAATGACAAGCTGAGAAGAAAGGATACCTTTCCATAGCCATGAAGGAGTAGAATGGGGAGGGGGGAGAGAGAAAAGAATCAGAGAAAAGATACTTACCTTGGAGTTGGGCCACCCACATAGAATCTGAATGAGTGAGGAGCTTCCAGGCCAGTTTAGAGATGAGGGCAAGGTTGACTTCTTCCATTTTCCTGAAACCTAAACCACCAGAGGCTTTAGGAGAGCAGATAGAGTTCCAAGAATTAAGACAAAGGTTTCTGACTTTCTTAGGGGGAAACCCCTACCAGAAATTCTTAAACACTTGATCAAGCTTTCTGCATAGGCCTTTAGGGAGAAGAAAAGTGCTCATGGCATAGGAGGGAACAGCTGCTGCCACTGCTTTGATGAGAACATGCCTGCCTGCTTGAGATAGAGTTTTGGCTCTCCAACCTTCCATTTTATGTTGGATAGAGTCAATGATGCTTTGGAAGGCTACTCCTTTAGAGCTCCCCATCAAAATAGGTAGGCCAAGATAAATGGAACAGGTAGGGTTTGGATTGAAGGGAAGGATATTGAGTATGAGGTGGAGGTTGTATGGTTAGTATTTTTGCTGAATCTGATAGAGGACTTGTTGGCATTAACAGTTTGACCAGACCATGTGCAGTATTTATCAAGACATGATTTTATACTTGAGGTTTCAAGGAGAGAGGCCTTTCCAAAGATAAGTAGATCATCTACAAACAACAAGTGATTAATGGCAGGGGAATTTCTGGCAATCTTCATTCCCTTGACATTACCGATTCTTTCCTCTTTGAGCAGCAACCTTGAGAAGACTTTCGAGCCTAATATAAAAAGGAAAGGGAAAAGAGGATCCCCTTGTCTTAAACCTCTTTCAGGAGCAAACAGACTAAAGGGGCTGCCATTAAGTAGAATAGAGAAGGAGGTAGTAGAAATGCAGGCCTTGATCCAATGAATCCAAGTTGCATGAAACCCCAAGTGCTGCATTATGACTAAGATCAGATTCCATTCCATCTTGTTAAATGCCTTCTCCATATCCATTTTTAGAAACATAAAGCCTTATTTCCCTTTCTTAAGCTTGAAGGAATGCGGGAGCTCGTGAGCTATGATAGAATTGTCTTGAATGCTTCTACTTGGCACAAAAGCAGATTGCAAGGGGGATATAATCTTGGAGAGAACAAATTTCAACCTATTTGCCAAAATTTTAGAAATAATCTTGTAGGAGATGTTGCAGAGGCTGATTGGCCTAAATTGATGCACAGAATGTGAACCACTTTGTTTAGGAACCAAGGTGATGAAAGTGTGGTTCAGCTCTCTAGATAGATTCTTGTTTAGAAAGAAATCTCAGACACAATTAAGAACTTCACATCTAACCATAGACCAGTATTTTTTGTAGAAAAGAGCTGTGTAACCATCAGGGCCAGGAGCTTTAGAAGAACCTAAACTTGAGAGGGCTTTAACCACCTCTGCTTCAGTGGGGATGGAGCAAAGAACAAGATTTTCCTTTGCTGAGATGACAGGGGGAAACAGATCCAACAATTCCTCATCAACTTGGGGAGAGGTAGAGGAAAACAAATTAGTGAAGTGGTTCACAAAATTGCCTCCTATATCTGCCCTATCAGAAATCCAACACCCTGCACTTGTTTTCAGGAAATTGATAGAATTAGCTCCTCTTCTGATGATGGTGGAGGAGAGGAAAAATTTGGTATTAAGATCAGAACATATAAGCCAAATTTCTCTAGGTTTAGATTTCCAAAGTGTCTCTTCTTGAATGAGCAGCTCTTCAAGACTAATTTTTAGATTGGATTATAAGGAGAAAGAGATGGGGTTAGGGGGGAGCTGCTACACTTGATCAATCAAGGCCTTAGTAGCCTTAATCTTTTTATGAATATTCCCAAAGTGAATAGCATTCCATCTTTTGAGAGAGACTTTAGTGTGAAACTGTTTCTTGATCAAACAATGAGCAAGTGAACCAAAAACAGGTTGATCCCAGGCAGCTTGAATGACTAAATCACAAGTAGGGTCTTTAGTCCAAAATTCTTCAAATTTGAAGGGCCTAGACAACAAAGTTGAGTGATAATCTGTGTTGAGTAAGATGGGGTGATGGTTAGAAATTGTAGCAGGGATATGTAGGATAGAATATTCAGAGTGAAGGTGGATCCAACTTAGACAAGCTAGACCTCTATCTAGTCTTTCTTTGATGGATGCTTGCCCTTGTCTATTATTACACCAAGTAAAGGGATTTCTAGCAAATCCTAAGTCCACCAATCCAAAGTGATTTATAAACTGCTTGAAGGGGCAAGAAGAGGAGCTAGCAACCAACTTGCCTTCTTGCTTTTTAGTTTGATCAAGCACAAAATTAAGATCACCTATGCATAGCCAAGGACTAACAAAATTATCACCATCAGTAGTGAAGGAGTCCCAAAAAGCTTATTTATCTCTTAGATTAGGGGGGCCATATATGCAAGAGAGGATCCAGGGAGAGTGAGGTGGATCCGAGTAACACCAAGCAGAAATGGTGTTCTTGTTTGAGGAGAAGCATTCCAAATCAACACCAGCTCTCCAGGAGAGGACAAGTCCACCACTAGAGCCTATAGGTGCAACTTGGCATAGGAAAAAAAAAAAACCTAAGGAATTAAGAATAGAAATGACTTGAGGAGGGGGAGTTTTTGTTTCAGAAAGAAAGAGGAAATCTGGGTTGTTATCTTTGATAAGCATCCTCAAAGAACGAACTGCAGCAGGTCTGGAAAGAACCCTGAAGTTCCAAGAAATAATCTTCATGAGGGCTTGGGGGACAGATCACTCTCCCCTGACTTGGTGGATGAAAGAGCATAGAATACAACCTTCTTTCCTTTCCTATCAGCTCTGAAAAAATGGTAAGGGGTGTGAGGGGGGCCAATATTTGGTAGGGAGTCTTGTGTTTCTATTGGATAGGAGGTGTCCATATCATCTGAAATCAAGTGATCAAATGAGGGGGCTGCTGGACCTTTTTTATGGGGGTTAGAGGGGTTAGTAAGGCGGTGTCTTTTCTTTTTGTGGGGGGCTTTTGTTGTTCATGTGGAGATGACTTGATGGTTTAGGGATAGCTAAGGGGGGATATCAGTAAAGGACTGGTGCATGTTGGTTTCAGGAGTGAAGCTGCTTTTTAAGGGTTGAAAGTTTTTGGCGGGGGAGTTAGTTTTTTCTGTTGGAGACAATCTGGCATATGATGGGCTAGTGAAGGGTTTTTTGACTTGAGCTTTTTTATTAGAGACACAACTTGGCCCAAGATTGAAGTGGTTTAGTTCAATTGAGATTGAACCAAGAAACAGACTAGAAGTAGGTGTTGTAAGGGAACAAGTTTCAAAGGAGATAAGTTGTGGGGTTAGGTGATGAGGTGTTGCAGTATCTTTAGTAGCAGCATGATCACTACTAGTAGGGGTTACATGCTTGGCAAGGGCTTCAATAATGCTGAGAGGAGTTGATTAGAAGGAAGGAAAGGATCAAGAAGGGAATTTGTTGAGAGTTGAGGTTGTTGTGACAGGTTATTGAAAGGATTAAGGATAGTGGGGTTGAGATATTCTTGAGAATTGGGCCCATCTCCAAGGATCAGGGTGGTTTTTAGGGGAGAGGAAGGCTGAGCTTGGGAGGAGACACCCTCAGAGTAGCCCCAAGCGCCAGAAGGTTGAGATGGCAGATTTGAGAAGATATTCACTTTAAGAGAGATTGAGTATTTGCCTGGAATAACTTCTGCTGGGGGGGCATTGCAGTGTTGATTTTTATGGCCAATTCTTCCACAAGAAGAGCAATATATATCTAACCTTTCATATTTGAAGGAAATCCAGAGAGGTTCTCCTTCCTCACGGCTCAAGAAGAAGCATGGCTTCAATGCTTCAAGGACATCAATCTTGACCAGAATTCTGAAGAAGCTTCTGAAAGTCTTTTGAGCTCCACTGCAGTCCTCCACTTGAATGAGGGTCCCCAGTCCTTTACCAATGGCGCGCAACAGCATTTTTTAGAGTTAAATTGGCCAGGGGAAAACCATGTATTTGAATCCAAAAGGGTGACAAGTTGTAAGTTAGTTCCCCCATAGTGGCCTTTGGGGACCAAAGTTGAAGGAAGAGCAAGTATCCATTGACATTCCAAGTGGTTTGTTTCTGGATTCTGTCTAGGTGCTCCTGTTTAGAGAATTTGAACAGAAACTTGTTGGGACCAATAACAGCAAAGGAGAAAGGTAAAGCAAAGTCCCAAGCCTTGTTAAGGGCTGCATGGATTGTTTGGTTATTTTTGGTTTTTTTTGTGAGATGAGTTGTCCTACTAGGGGCAAGCATTCACTTGAGGAGATGTTTGTTGGGATGGTTTCAATTTGGTTAGAGGGGTCCTCCCAAGAGAGGGCCTCCGTCTGTGATATAATTGCTTCAATGTCTATGAAGGAGAGTAGAAGCAATAGGAGTGGGAGCTGAGAGTAGAGAAAATAGGAACAAGGGGAGGGAAATGGGTTCCAGAGAGAAGCAGTGAGGATTAGAAGTTCAGAAACTGAAAAAGGATAGAAAAGTTTCAAAGAAAATTTTCTTAGGGGGAGTTCTTTCGAGGAGAGAGAACTAAGCTTTTTCTTGTCTAATATGCTTATCAAATAAGGAATTTTTATAAATACATTTAAATCATTCAAGGGTTAGTGAAATTATATCCACTATCATTGTTTGTTTGAATCATAGTACGTACTAACATCGTTGTGGTTCTAACTTGTATGTAGAGGAAGTTCCTCTTTGAGACGAACCTTTTGGTGGTTGGTACCACCTAAATGTATAAGGTACTTTTAGTCGCACAATATTTACAAGCTCAATATTAGAAGATTAGATTCTAATGATCCTTAGTTAAGGACCTGTGATCTAGTAAGATATTTTAAAGTAAGCAAAAATAGTTAACAAAATTATGTTTTATCATGTATTGTTGAAGTGCTAGCCCTTTCCTCATCTGCAGTTCTATCTTGCAGCTGCAAAACAACAATTTTTAAGTAGGCCATAAAAGAGCTGCTCTAGATTTTTACACTGGTATCCTAATTAATTCTCTTGACTGCTACCTGCCCTTTGGGGCCACTCCACCTTGGCAAAACTATGTCTCAATGCTTAATATCTCTAGTGGAGGGGGGTATTAAGCTGGGTGGATCCTATCTGAAGCCTCTACGCTTGGTAACCCACATCTTAGGTGTGGGAAGCCCAAGGTACTGTTTTGAGCTATAGGTGATACTAGGATATCCTAATAAACAAAATAATAAAATAAGTGGGAGGATTTGTCAAACTTCTTTCTTCTAGTACATTTCCATATATAAATTTCTAAACATGAGTACTCGAATAAGATGTGTATGAAAAACTTGTAGATCTTTCTACACCACTAACTCTTCGAGAGAACGACTTCTTCCGATGCCACCAACCTCTCATTACAGCCAACACGAGCCTCCAGACAGTTTTATGTCCGAATCTTTTGTGACAAACAACATATAGCAAAAGAGCAATTGTTGATGTTCCTCCTGTAAAAATGAAAAGAACCCAAAAGCTACTGGGGCTAAGACTCGACATATCATCAATTGACTCCCTGTCCACACACTTCACAGATGCAATCATACTGTTTTCTAAATCTCGTAGCCTACCACTCTCGGACACATTTAGTAGTGCTTTAGTTACATCAGCAAGCAGCAGAGAACCCCTCGGAAATACCTGAAAAATATAATTTATAAGAAGGTTGCATTGCTTTGTTAGGAAAAGAGACGAAAAAAAAAAGAAAAGAAAAAGAAAAAGAAAAGTTGGAAAAATACTCACAAATCCGAACCCTCCAACTTTGAAAGTTGGTCCAGCTATGATAAACTCTTTGCAGTATTTTGCAAGAAATAATTTGGCATAAGGAACTTCAAGAAAGGCTGCTGCTATTTCCTGACTTCTAAGTGCCTCAGCATATTCTTCGGGGGAGTTATAATTCTTGATGTTGTTCTGGTGGATGTTTAAGACTTCCATCAAATAATTTGCCACGAATGATCCCCTACAGTATCCAACCATTGCATTGCCATTCCGTAGTGACTCAACATCAGCTACAGTGGGTTCAAGCCGTTGCACCGTGAGTATACTGGTGAGGTTAGCCACATAAGTTTGCGTGAGGACTAGTGCCACAAACAACCACACCACGGTTGCCATCCGCGATAGATTGCTGTGTAGTTTCCCCCCTATATATACATTCAATAAGATGAGATAAAGTGATATTAGCACTAGGTGAAAGAGAGGTGAAAAATGAAAATAAGAAGAAAAATTCCAGGTTACCATGCAAGGAGAAAAGAGTAGTGAAGGCTGAACAAAGCAAGACACCAATTTGATTCAAAGCGGAACCTTTGAGTTCGGGGCAGTACTTTCGCTCTATCAACCACACGACAAAGCCGTTGTAGATATTGATGGCTCCAATTAGAGCCCACATGGCTTTTGTGAAGGGCTTCATGAATAGCAATGCTCTGTTGTTGTTTTGTGTGCGTGCCGGAACTATCATCACCAGTCCTGATTCTGTGTAAGGGTGCGTAAATTCGGCATGTTTATATCGATTGGCCACTATGGCTACATCACCAACTGCCGCATCGAAATTCTACTCGATCCCATGAAAGGAACATTTTAACTATGATTAGCCGTAAATGATCATTAACAAAAAAAAAAAAAAAACAATGACTTGATTAGTTAGAAAGAATACCTTTAAATAAATCTGCTCTACTATTTGATCATAGCTTCCATAAAAGGGAGTAAAATTGTATTTCAAGTCGAATGGCAGGCTCTCAACGGTTGCTTTGAACAAATTGATAGCAAATCCACTATAAGTAGTGTTTGTTGAGTTATCATGTTCGACTTTCACATATTGTTTGAAACTTGATTTTGTCGGTACCGCAATCCTCAGTGGTTTGGAATTTGTCGAAGGTATCCATCCTCTTGGAGTGGTCCAAGGTCCACCTGGCCAAAACACCCGCCCTAGGTGTCTCATAGAAGTATTGTATAGAGCTCTATCACCAGTTTTCTTTGAGAAACCCTTTCCATATGACCAGAACCCAAGCTCATTATAGCTCTTTCCAATTACATTGATGATCTGAAATATATGTGCAGGAGCTACTATCCTGTCAATAAATTGANTTGTCGGTACAGCAATCCTCAGTGGTTTGGAATTTGTCGAAGGGATCCATCCTCTTGGAGTGGTCCAAGGTCCACCTGGCCAAAACACCCGCCCTAGGTGTCTCATAGAAGTATTGTATAGAGCTCTATCACCAGTTGTCTTTGAGAAACCCTTTCCATATGACCAGAACCCAAGCTCATTATAGCTCTTTCCAATCACATTGATGATCTGAAATATCTGTGCAGGAGCCACTTTCCTGTCAATAAATTGAACACTTCTACCATAGCTGCCATTAATCTCTCGCAGCATAATTTTATCTAACAATTGCTGCCCGCCATTGCTACTTTCCCTCATTGCTAGACAAACTGTCCTTACAACATCATATGCCTGCATAGCGGAAGTTCCAGGTTCATGGTTGTCCTCATCTGGATTTTCCAAGCTAAAATTTTTACGAAATCTAGTATGGAAGTTTTGAAAATGGGGATCTTGTTGGGGATAGTAGCTCTTGACACCTATAGTTCCTTGCATGGAAGAAATGGTGGAGGCATTGAGGGAATGGACAAGGCTTGTGATGGGATTTGTAGTTATCCATACATAATCTTTCTCCATCATGTTCATTTCTTTAGCCTTCACAAAAAATTGCTCAGCCAATGGCAAGGACATATGAACCAAAAATACTCTGCATTGTTCGCTTTCAAGCCTCTCAAGCTCAGTAGACAATGAAGAAGAATCAAATGGTGAGAGGGCTACAAGATTGCTTACTTCTACACCTACTTCTCGCAGGGCATCAGAAAGATGAGGTGTGACTCCACTGCGGAAAGAGTCAATGTCTTCGTAAATTACATTGACCTGATGCCATTCCCAAGAGGCAACAATGGCAGCTATGACTTTCATTTGTGCATTCTGGTCTGGCGAAGCTTGAAGCAAGAAGGGCCACTTCTTTGTTGCCCAAATTGGAGTTGAGTCAGTAATAGAAAGGATTGGGATTTTAGCTTGATTACCAAACTCTGCAACTAGAGAAGCTTCTTCCCATGTCTGCGGTAACAAAATGGCTTGCACTTCTTGCTTATTGATAAGATCCAGAGCTACAAATTAATTAAAAGTGACAACTTAAGCACCTGACTTCTTGTTTTACTACGATAACAAACATTGTTAAAGAATTTTCAAAATTAATATGTATACAAAGGTAGAACTAGAATTTTGTGTGGGAGATCTAAACCTATGTAAATAATAAATACATAGATACATATAGTGCTTTTATATATGTGTGTGAGGATGTTTATATAGATAAAATTAGACAAGACTTAAACTTAATTTCATACTAAGTCATAATTATATACAAAAGTTACAGGCCTATAAAGTATCTTTAACAAGAATTTTCCTTTCGAATACAAAAGTTTTCTAGCTAGTTGCTATAAACATGTACAATTGTATAAAGCTAAATCATGTAACCATATTCCAGAAGGTGAAAAACTCATCATTGGTGGAGCCATGGTATAAAAAATAGTATTCTTATTAGGATTTTAATTTTTTTTGGGGTTGCCAAAGACCTCCCAATTACTAAGGTAGTTTCGCCCCAATATATGTATGTATACCTACTTTGTGGTTTGTGAATGTTTTAAATGAAAAATATTAAAGAGTGTGAGTCCCACATAATAAATAAATAAATAAATAAGAAAAAAAAAAGAGAGAGAGAGAGAAAGTGATCATGATCAAATGGGCATTTATAAGGCCCAACTAACTCTACCAAAAGCACATTATGGCCAAAGTTAATTTACATGCCCTACAATTCTAGAACTGATCCAAGTCATAACCTAGATTGCATGCTCTACTACTATTGGATCACTGCGTATTATGGCCAAAGTTTACATGCTGATCTACAATTCAAGATTGCCTGATCATGAAGATGATGAGGTTTCATTTTGTCGGATACTTCATCTCAGTAAACCTTGGCATGCAGTAATTATGTAAAAAGGCAATATCATATGTATGCATCATTGTACTAGAGAAGAGAGGGTGAAGAACTTTAATTAACGTACGACTTGGTCGAGAAAAAAAAAAGCCGACATATATAGATATATATACTAGAGAAGAGAGGGTGAAGAACTTTAATTAACGTACGACTTTGTTGAGAAAAAAAAGCCGACATATATATGTGTGTGTACATACCTGCAACTGCTGTTTGATAAGGTTCCCTTTGAGAAGCTTTCATGAGCAAACCACAACTTTGGCCTGTCTCGTCGTAAACATCCTTAATCGCCATCTCCATCGCCACTTTCTGCTCCATACCGAAGCGAGAGCTGTTATCTACTATCGCCCCTATAGTGCCCCTGATCATGACTTGATCATTTGCTAATATGTTGGTCCTTCCAACATCTGCTGTTGCCCCTTGTGCAAGTAACAAAACTATGGCGAAGAAAGTGAAATCCATTTGACGCAAACTGGCTCATTTACTACTTGTCTAGAGAAGCTGCCACCACTCCTCTCTCTATTTATGTATATATGCTTTCTCTCGCCGGTCAATCGTTTGAATTGAATCCCTTCTGCGTGGAATAGTCTGTGGCCTCTTCAAAGTATATATATTCTTGATATTTACTGATGCATGCAGACCCTCGGACCGCGCTTGACCTTTCTAGAGATTTACAACAATATCTTTGCATGTCAATATTGTCATCTAATTCAGGCACCAATTTATTATATTCATTTTACACCGGTGAATTGTGATGCATTTTAAATGGTTTTTATGTTGGTCCCTTAAAAAATTAATAAAAAATTTAACTTAATTTCTTTCACTTTTGTAATGTCTTTTTTAAAGTTCAAAAACCCTCAATTTAATGTATCGAATTTAAAAAAATAATAATAATCTCACCTTTCCGTTAGGATTTTCTATTGATGGTTGAAATTCTTAAAATACCTTAATTTAAAAATAAAAATTTACTTATAATTTAAGAGTAATTTCGTAATCTGATAAAGTTTACAGGGATATAAGAGTCGTTTTACCCTTTGATAGTTCGATTTATCCCTAAATCCTAATTAATAAGAGGGGTGGGATTTCAAAAATTTTGAAAGTTAAGTACATTAAATTGACCGCTTTTAAACAGGAGAAACATTACTTAGAAGTCATAGAAGTTCAGCAAATTAACGTATTCTCAAAAATAAAATATCACTTAAAATACGTTATATTGGAATGGATCTGTAGACATTGCATATATTATTATATTGGGAAATGCTATGCATTCTTCTAGTGTTTTTCTGATGTTTCTTCCAACTGTGATATAATTTTTAAAATCATCGTTGAATTTAAAATTATTATTATTGACTTTTAATCTATTGGTGATTTTAAAAGTCACATTACAATTGAGAGAACACTAGAAAAACAATAGAAAAAAACTAGTATTTACCTATTATATTTTACGTAGCATATATTACGTACCAGATATGTTGTTTAGTCATTGTCGAAGCAGATTATAGGGAGAGCATATCTTATATTATATATATCATTTGTTGACTGTAATTGGTGGAGTTGGATTTATTCAGAGGGCTCGAAACAGTCATATGCAGCTTCAATTAAATTAACGTACATGACGCGTAACCGTAGATCAAGAACGTTGATATTGTAGAAATAGTTGACTTCCATCCCGTGCTGTTTACTCATTTGCTAGTAGAATCAAGATTTCTACAATATTGGTATATATTCCCAAACACGTTAATTTTGTTTGACTCGATCATCATTCTAGAATTAGAATATTGGTTAAATCATTCTATTCGTTATTTTTATATTACTTTAATCTTCCGTTATAAGTAACAATTTTATATGATATATATCATGTTAAGAGATCGTAAGTTTAAAATTTGACCCTATAATTTACTTTTAATTTCAATTAAATATTTTATGTATAGAGTTTTATTTATTGAGATGGATTAATTTTACCTCACGCATGAGAATAAATGTTAAAATATTAATTAAATTATTAAATTTATACTTTATGAAGGAAACACTTGTACTCAAAGGGTTTTATTTATTATTATTTTTTTTTTTTTTCATTTCAAAACTCTTTAGAAACATTTCATGCAAGTAGAATCACTTCATAGAAATTGGATGAAATAAATATTTACATATACATATATATGGCACTAAAAAAAAAAAAAAAAGATGAAAAAGCATATAATTAATACCTTCATCTACCTTTGGGGGTGGCCCTCATGCCACATTCAAGGGCAGCACATTTTTTCTTTTTAATTAAAAAAAAAATTTAAATAACAATAGGGGTGGTTGAACCACCCCATAGGGGGTGGCTGGCCACCCCATTTTGCCTGGGGTGGTTCGACCACCCCCAGACCAACCGTATGGGGCCAAGGGGGTGGTTCGGCCACCCTTGTTGTTACTTTTTTTAAAAAAAAATAATTAATTTTTAGATTTAAATTTTAAAATTAAATTTAAAAAAATAATATTTTAATAAGGTAAAACGGTGCATTTTGACCAAGACTAACGGCTGTTAAAAATTTTGATGGCATGAATTTTATTGTCATTTCGACTGATCTAGGGAGTAAATTGTCAAAAAAAAATTAGGGATTTTAAAATTTTGACGTGCTTACCCAAAGTGTTTAGATATAATTTCTCAAATAAAAATAAAAATAAAAATAATTTTGTAATTTTATAAATTTTACACGGGTATAAAGCTCATTTCATGCATTTTCTATCTAATTTAACTCTAAAACCTAACGGGAGGGCTGCAATTACAAAAAAATTTAAAGTTTGATAAACAAATTTGAGAGTTTTTTTTAACTTTAGGAGGGCAATTGCAAAAACAATAAAAATCATAAGGGTTAGGGAAAAGTACTGTTCACCCCCCTGAGGTTGGCAACGATTTTCAATTCGGCCACCAAAGTTTCAATTTTCTCAATTGACCCCCTAAAGTTTTAATTTCGGGGAAAATACATTTTTAATCCATAAAGTTTCAGTGCTTTTTCAATGTTAACCCCAAAGTTTAAAAATTTGCAATCCACTCCCATGAAGTTTCAAAATTTGGCAATTTTAACTTCCGGTTAGTTTTTTCCGTTAAAATGGACGAAACCCTAGAAAAATAAGACTGGGGGCATTTTTGTCATTTCATACTTTTCCGTCTAATTTGACGGAAAAACTAATGGAAAGGTTAAAATTGCCAAATTTTGAAACTTCATAGGGGTGGATTGCAAATTTTTAAACTTTAGGGTTAACATTGAAAAAGCACTGAAACTTCATGAGTTAAAAATGAATTTTCCCCTTCTTTCAATTTAGGCACTTTTGATTTTTTTTTTTTTCTCAAAATGCCCTCAACAGTGATTCTGACAAGATCTTGCCGAAATCCGGTGAAATCTGGCCGGATTCCAGCGAAAACCGGCAAGCTTCTTTTTTTTTTTTCTTTTTCTTTTTTTTTTTTCCAGATTCCAGCGAGCCTAAACTCGTCGGAGAAGATCTCCTTGGCCGGGAGCATGGCTTCAGAGAAGAGGGTTTGCGGGATTCGGGCCACTTTTTCAGATTTCGTTGGATTCCGGCAAGATTTTTCCAGAATCACGATTGATGGTTAGCCGGAATCACTGTTGAGGGTATTTTGAAAAAAAGTGTCTGAATAGAAAGAAATTGAAACTTTGGGGTGGTCAATTAAGAAAATTGAAACTTTGGTGGCCGAATTGAAAATCACTGCCAACTTCGGGGGGGTGAACAGTACTTTTCCCTAAGGGTTAAGTAAAGTTTTCCCTAAAATGATTTTAGGGTGGAGAAATCTGTAACAAGTAGCATTTTATGACTTTTTTAAAAAAAAATTTATTCAATCTACCCAACATTCACCATAGGGCAAGTAGAAATCAATAATTGTTTGAATTTAATGAATTTCTCTAAAACTCTTTTTTTTTTTCTTGGAAAATCCACTTTACCCCCTGAAGTTTCAGGTGTTTTTCAATTTGAACCTCAAAGTTTAAAAATTGGCAATGTACCCCCTAATGTTTAAAAAAATTTGGGAAAAGTTCATTTTTAACCCATGAAGTTTCAGCGATTTTGCAATGTTAACCCCAAAGTTTAAAAATTTGCAATCCACCCCCATGAAGTTTCAAAAACTTGCAATGTTAACCCCAACGTCAATTTGGCGGTCAAATTGGATAGATTCCGTCTCACGTGCGCCTCACGTGACTGTTTAGGGTTCTTTAAGGTTTAAACTTCCAGTTTTGCCCTCCCAGCTATTGAATTTTGCCCTCAAGTGCATGGGTTCCTGACGTTCTTGTTGGAAGGTACGAGTTCTACGTGGCCACACGCGTGATGATCAGATCGCTTGTCAGGCTCGACGTGGAAGCGGATCTTGTCGTCATTGCGTCCCTGGAGGTCCCTCTCCGATGGGTCCATGCTCTGTAAGTCCCAAGACCTTCGGTTCTGTTAAGATTGAACATTACAATATTACAATTCTCTCCCTCTCAACTTGTTCAATCGTCTTCTTCTTCCTTTCTTCTTCTTTCTCTTCTGCTCTTTACTCTGTTTTTCACGACTGCTTCAATCGAGCAAGCTTTGCTTGACACTATCCTTACGCTACCACCATGGCCGCGCCCACCTCCGCGACCCTCCCCCACAAAATCATAGTCGGAGCAGACTCCTTCGGCTGCGCCCTCAAGGACGCACTTGTCTCCCACCTACGCTCCCTTGGCATAGACGTCGAGGATCTGGGCACCTCCTCCTACTACACCATTGCCGCCGAGGTCAGCAAACGCGTCTCCTCCTCTCCCCACCAACACACGGGGCCTCGTCGCCTGTAGCACTGGCGTCGGGGTCTCCATCTTCGCCAACAAGTTTTCAGGCGTCTTCGTCGCCACCTGCCTAACCCCCGAGGAAGCCATCAATGCCCGCTCCGTCAACAACTCCAACGTCCCCGCCGTCTCTGGCATGTCCACCTCCCTGGACTCCGCCGTCGAGATCCTCAACGCCTGGCTCAACACTCCCTTCAAATCCCCTTGCCCTGCCTCCGGCTCCAACCCCTGGCCCGAAGATAACCAGTCCTTCCTCGACAACTCGCTCTCCGAGATGCCCAAGATGGAGAAGGTTCTGGGCGTCAAGCTGAGGGGAAAGATTGGGAAATGATCGTGGCTCTCGAAACGACGTAGTATTCGGTGGTGTACATACGTAAATGGTGTTGGTTTTGGACATATGTTTTGTTTCCTGGGTTCCACGTAAACCAACGGACGAGAACAGAGTATGTAGTGGGATTGGGAATGGAAACTCAAAACTCAATAGTAATGGGTAGATGTGGGAGCAGGAAAAGGGGGCTTCCAGGCCAAAGTAGTGAGCAAGCAAAGAGCCCTCGGGTGCCTCTTCCCGGAGCTCTTGTCCTGGAACGGCGTCAAGGTCGGCGAGGCCATGTGGTTCAAGGCCGGAGCTTAGATCTTTAGCGAAGGCGGGCGTTGGAGTGTAGTGTGTGGGTGTTGGAGTGAGCAGTGCGTGCGTGTGTGGGTAGTCAAACGCGTTGGAGTTAAAAAAAAAATAATAATAAAAAAAATAAAAAAAAATAAAAAAATAAAGCAGCCAAATTCATTAGACTGAAGGGAGGGCAAAACTGGAAGTCTAAACCCTAAAGAGTCACGTGAGGCGCACGTGGGACGGAAACCATCCAATTTGACGGCCAAATTGACGTTGGGGTTAACATTGCAAGTTTTTGAAACTTCATGGGGGTGGATTACAAATTTTTAAACTTTGGGGTTAACATTGCAAAATCACTGAAACTTCATGGGTTAAAAATGAATTTTCCCCAAAAAATTTCAATTCAGACCTTCCGTTACTAATTTCTGTCTAATTGGACGGAAATTTTTTTTTAAAAAAAAGCCTGAGGGTGATTACGTAATTTCATAGATNGCTGCAATTACAAAAAAATTTAAAGTTCGATAAACAAATTTGAGAGTTTTTTTAACTTTAGGAGGGCAATTGCAAAAACAATAAAAATCATAAGGGTTAGGGAAAAGTACTGTTCACCCCCCTGAGGTTGGCAACGATTTTCAATTCGGCCACCAAAGTTTCAATTTTCTCAATTGACCCCCCAAAGTTTTAATTTCGGGGAAAATACATTTTTAATCCATAAAGTTTCAGTGTTTTTTCAATGTTAACCCCAAAGTTTAAAAATTTGCAATCCACTCCCATGAAGTTTCAAAATTTGGCAATTTTAACCTCCGGTTAGTTTTTTCCGTTAAAATGGACGAAACCCTAGAAAAATAAAACTGGGGGCATTTTTGTCATTTCATACTTTTCCGTCTAATTTGACGAAAAAACTAATGGAAATGTTAAAATTGCCAAATTTTGAAACTTCATAGGGGTGGATTGCAAATTTTTAAACTTTGGGGTTAACATTGAAAAAGCACTGAAACTTCATGAGTTAAAAATGCATTTTCCCCTTCTTTCAATTTAGGCACTCTTGATTTTTGTTTTTCTCAAAATGCCCTCAACAGTGATTCTGACAAGATCTTGCCGGAATCCGGTGAAATCTGGCCGGATTCCAGCGAAAACCGGCAAGCTTCTTTTTTTCTTTTTCCTTTTTTTTTTCTAGATTCCAACGAGCCTAAACTCGTCAGAGAAGATCTCCTTAGCCGGGAGCATGGCTTCGGAGAAGAGGGTTTGCGGGATTCCGGCCACTTTTTCTGATTTCGCTGGATTCCGGCAAGATTTTGCCGGAATCACGATTGATGGTTAGCCGGAATCACTGTTGAGGGCATTTTGGAAAAAAGCGTCTGAATAGAAAGAAATTGAAACTTTGGGGTGGTCAATTGAGAAAATTGAAACTTTGGTGGCCGAATTGAAAATCGCTGCCAACTTCGGGGGGGTGAACAATACTTTTCCCTAAGGGTTAAGTAAAGTTTTCCCTAAAAGTTTTCTGTCTCACGTGCGCCTCACGTGACTGTTTAGGGTTCTTTAGGGTTTAAACTTCCAGTTTTGCCCTCCCAGCTATTGAATTTTGCCCTCAAGTGCATGGGTTCCTGACGTTTCTGTTGGAAGGTACGAGTTCTACGTGGCCACATGCGTGATGATCAGATCGCTTGTCAGGCTCGACGTGGAAGCGGATCTCATCGTCATTGCGTCCCTGGAGGTCCCTCTCCGATGGGTCCATGCTCTGTAAGTCCCAAGACCTCCGGTTCTGTTAAGATTGAACATTACAATATTACAATTCTCTCCCTCTCAACTTGTTCAATCGTCTTCTTCTTCCTTTCTTGTTCTTTCTCTTCTGCTCTTTACTCTGTTTTTCACGACTGCTTCAACCGAGCAAGCTTTGCTTGACACTATCCTTACGCTACCACCATGGCCGCACCCACCTCCGCGACCCTCCCCCACAAAATCATAGCCGGAGCAGACTCCTTCGGCTGCACCCTCAAGGACGCGCTTGTCTCCCACCTACGCTCCCTCGGCATAGACGTCGAGGATCTGGGCACCTCCTCCTTCTACACCATTGCCCCTGAGGTCGGCAAACGTGTCTCCTCCTCTCCCACCAACACACGGGGCCTCGTCACCTGCAGCACTGGCGTCAGGGTCTCCATCTTCGCCAACAAGTTTTCAGGCGTCTTCGCCGCCACCTGCCTAACCCCCGAGGAAGCCATCAACGCCCGCTTCGTCAACAACTCCAACGTCCTCGCCGTCTCTGGCATGTCCACCTCCCTGGACTCCGCCATCGAGATCCTCAACGCCTGGCTCAACACTCCCTTCAAATCCCCTTGCCCTGCCTCCGGCTCCAACCCCTGGCCCGAAGATATCCAGTCCTTCCTCGACAACTCGCTCTCCAAGATGCCCAAGATGGAGAAGGTTCTGGGCGTAAGCTGAGGGGAAAGACTGGGAAATGATCGTGGCTCTCGAAACGACGTAGTATTTGGTGGTGTACATACGTAACTGGTGTTGGTTTTGGACATATGTTTTGTTTCCTGGGTTCCACGTAAACCAACGGACGAGAACAGAGTATGTAGTGGGATTGGGAATGGAAACTCAAAACTCAATAGTAATGGNAGTTCTCTAAATGGTTTCCTCTTCGTAACCAAATATCTGTGTTGTTTATTGTTTATTGTTTTATATATTTTTGGTTGTTTATTAATTGTTAGGTCAGATTTATTTCCGCATAATATTATTTTGTTAAACATCTAAAAAATCCGAATAGGTGTTAATTTGACTCGGCACTTTGGTTTTGTCACCGAATTGCCAAAGGGGGAGTTTGTTAGTTCTTGTGTTGGCTTAATTCAGTTCCAAAATGCAGAAGTTACTGTACATAAGCTCAAACACTGATATAGAATGTTCAGAATCAAATCTCCACCGTTCATAATGTAGATTCATGTGTCATGAACGTTTCTACAAAATTTCAGCTCAATCGGACCACAAACACCCATCGATCGAAGCTGTTGATGAAGGCTGGACAGCATTTCCAGAATGCTGTTTTCTCCCCACTGCAGGCCATGTCCGGACATGGTGCTAGCATGTCTGGACATGAATTCCAGGAAGCATATTTTTGCTCCGCAAGGCCATGTCCGGACATACAATTAACCTGTCCGAACACCCCGTACCTATTATGCCCAAAAACTTATTTTTAGTGGCCTAGGTCTATGGTTTGATGTACTGATATATATACATCATTATAGAAGAGAGGCACGAATTTTCATCACCAAAGAGTTCGTCGGAGGGTGTGCTAAGAGAGATCATATGTGGTGAGCGTTAAATTGAATCTCTTAGAGTTTAGTTATTTCTTTGATAAATCTAAGGTTGTGAAGTCAATCGGAGTTCCGGTGAAAGGAGATCGCGTAGAAGAATTGTGCCAGATGTTCTAGAAAGGGCTATTGCGGTAGAAGTCAAGTGGGTCGCTTTTCTTATGCAAGAGTGTCAATTACAAAGGTTTTGTAAGTGTGAACTTCTTGTAATCCTTAGTCTTTTACTGAGTTAGTGATTTCCTGGGTTTGGCTACCCCGGAGAGGTTTTACATTTAGAGAGTTCTCTAAATAGTTTCCTCTTCGTAACCAAATATAGATTTATTTCCGCATAATATTATTTTGTTAAACACCTAGAAAATCTGAATAGGTGTTAATTTGAGTCAATTAGAATTTTCAATCTTTTCCCTTTTTTTTGCTTTGTTTTTTTTTTTTTTCATATTATTATTATTGTTTATATTTGGTTATACTTTTCTAAGTCGTTAGTTTTTTTTTTTTTTTTTGACATGTCCACACAAGGGAAGAGGGAGGGGAGATTCGAACTTGTGACCTCCGCTTCATTAGGCGTGGTTCACAGCCGATTGAGTTACCCATTGGAGACTTCTAAGTCGTTATTTCAAAAACATTATTAGTAGTAAATTATAATGAAAACCTTGCACTATAAGCTAGTGCAAATAAATATGAAAAAATAAGGGGAAAATTCACTTTACCCCCCTGAAGTTTCAGGGGTTCGTCAATTTGAACTCCGAAGTTCAAAAAATGGCAATATACTTCCCTAATGTTTCAAAAATTTTCAATTAAAACCTTCTATTACTAATTTTCGTCAAATTGGACGGAAATCTATGAAATTACGTAATTACCCTCAAGCTTTTTTTTCTGTCTATTTAGACGGAAAATATTAACAGGGGATTTAAATTGAAACTTCAGGGGATAAATTGCCAATTTTGAAACTTTGTGATTCAAATTGAAAAACTCTTGAAACTTTAAGGGGGTAAAGTGAATTTTCCCCAAAATAATAATAATAAATAACCAAGACCCAATAGTANTTCTATTACTAATTTTCGTCAAATTGGACGGAAATCTATGAAATTACGTAATTACCCTCAAGCTTTTTTTCTGTCTATTTAGACGGAAAATATTAACAGGGGATTTAAATTGAAACTTCAGGGGATAAATTGCCAATTTTGAAACTTTGTGATTCAAATTGAAAAACTCTTGAAACTTTAAGGGGGTAAAGTGAATTTTCCCCAAAATAATAATAATAAATAACCAAGACCCAATAGTACTATTGGCTAGACATGCTGAGTTTACTAGATCAAGTAGACAAAATGGGATGGACAAGAATAGATGATCTAAGTGGATTGAAATCCTTCTGAAAATGTAATTTTCACCTAAATGTACAATGTTTGATCTTTCCAACTACGTAATATTTACAAGCTCACAATTAAAAAACTATATTTTATCATGCACTTTACGAGGGAATGTCTTCTTATCATGCCGCCAATGTCTCATTACAACCAATGCGAGTTTCCGGATGATTTTATGTCCGAACCTTTTCTTACGGACAACATAGACCAAAAGAGAAATTGTTGATGTACTTCCTGTAAATATGAAAAGAACCCAAAAGCTACTAGGGCTAAGTCTAGACATCTCATCAACCAACTCCCCATCCGAACACTTCTCAGATGCAATCATGTTGTTCTCTAAATATCGTAACCTTCCACTCTCAGATACGTTTAGTAGTGCTTTAGTTACATAAGGAACCAGCGGAGAACCCCTCGGAAATACCTGATACACAACCAATGAAAAATATAATTTATCAAACTACCCAAATATTTATAAGAAGGTTGCATTGCTTTGTTAGGAAAAGAAAAGGAAAGAGAAAGCTAGTTGGCAAAATGCTTACAAATCCGAATCCTCCAACTTTGTAAGTTGGTCCAGCAGTGATAAACTCTTTGCAGTATTTAGCAAGAAATAATTTGGCTAAAGGAACTTCAAGAAAGACTGCAGCTATTTCCTGTCTTCTAAGTGCGTCGGCATGTTCTTGGGCGGAGTCGTAAGTCTTGATGTTGCTCCGGTGGAAGTTTAAGACTTCCACCAAATAATTTTCCACAAATGATCCAATAGAGTATCCAACCATTTCATTGCCATTCCGCAGCGACTCGACATCAGTTACTGTGGGTTCAAGCCGTCGCACCGTGAGTATACTGGTGAGATTAGCCACATACGTTTGCGTGAGAACTAGTGCCACAAACAGCCACACCATCATTGCCATCCGTGATAGATTGCTGCTTAGTTTTCCACCTGTAAGTTCAATAAGATGAAAGAAAGTGATATTAGCCATATATTCAATGAAAATAAGAAAAAGAAAATTTCATTTTACCTTGTAAGGAGAATAAAGTTGTGAAGGCAGAACAAAGCACGACACCCATTTGAATGAAAAAGGAAGCTTTGAGTTCAGGGTGGTGCTTTCGCTCTATCAACCACACAACAAAGCTGTTGTAGACACTGATGGCTCCTACTAGTACCCACATGGCTTTTGTGAAGGGCTTCACGAAGAGCCATGCTCTGTTGCTGTTTTTTGTGCGAACAGGAACTATCATTACCAATCCTGATTCTGTGTAAGGGTGCGTGAATTCTGCATGTTGATATCGCTTCGCCACTATGGCCACATCACCAACTACCGCATCGAATTTCTACTTGAGAGAAAAATAAAAAATAAAAACTAAGCTAAAAACTAAAGTGACAGTTAATTATCATTTGGATGTTTCTCTAAACTTGTTTGCTATGAGACATTTTCTTAGCCATTGGAAAGTACGTTAGAGTAAGCTAATAAGCTAAACCCTAATTCAAAGCAACCTTGGAATTGTTGATAGCCCATTAATTTCGGGAAACTCCATACTTTAGTATTATAATTAGAGCAAGTAGAAAAATTTCGAAAAATAAAGAACTTAAGTTTTGCTACATTCCTGGATGTACACAACCATCCAGGAATGTATGGCTCAATAAACATGTAAGCAATTAATGAACAATATCCATCAAGGCCAAAAATAATGACTTGATTAGTTTGAAAGAGTAGAGAATATACTTCGCACCTTTAAATAAACCTGCTCCACCATTTCATCATAATTTCCATCAAAGGGAGTAAAATTGTATGTCAGGTTGAATGACAATCTCGCAACGGTTTCTCGGAATAGATCGATTGCAAATCCTGTATAATTTGTAATGTTTGTTAAGGGATCATGTTCGACATTCACATATTGTTTGAAAGGCGATTGGGTGGGTACAGCAATTCTCAATGGTTTAGCGGTTGAGGGAGAAGTCCACCCTCTTGGAGTACTGGTCCACGGTCCACCTGGCCAAAACACCGGCCGTAGGTGTCTCATAGAAGTATTGTATAGAGCTCTATCATCAGTTGTCTTTGAGAAACCCTTTCCATATGACCAGAACCCAAGCTCATTATAGCTCTTTCCAATGAATCCAATCACATTGATGATCTGAAATATCTGTGCACGAGCTACTTTTCTGTCAAAAAATTGAACATTATTAAACTTACTCAGCATAATTTTATGTAACAATTGTTGGCCGCCATTGCTTCTTTCCCTCATTGCTAAACACACTGTCCATACAACATCATAGGTCTGCATAGCCAAAGTCCCAGGGTCGTGGTTGTCCTCTTCTGGATTTTCAAAGCTAAACCTTTTACGAAATCTAGTATGGAAGTTTTGAAAATGGTTATCTTTTTGAGGGTAGTAGCTTTTGACACCTATAATTCCTCGCATGGAAGAAATGATGGAGGCATTGAGGGAATGGACAAGGCTTGTAAAAGGATTTGTAGTTATCCAGACATAATCTTTCTCCATCATATTCATTTCTTTAGCCTTCACAAAAAATTGCATAGCCAATGGCAGGGACAGATGAACCAAAAATACTCTACATTGTTCACCTTTAAGCCTTTCAAGCTCTGTAGACAATGAAGAAGAATCAAATGGTGAGAGGGCTACAAGATTGCTTATTTCTGCTCCTATTTCTCGCATGGCATCAGAAAGATAAGGTATGACTCCACTGCGGAAAGAGTCAATGTCTTCGTATATTATAGTGACCTGATGCCATTCCCAAGAGTCAACAATAGCAGCTATGGCTTTCATTTGTGCATTCTGGTCTGGCGAAGCTTGAAGAAGGAAGGGCCACCTCTTTGTTGCCCAAAGTGGAGTTGAGTCGGCAATAGAAAGAACTGGGATTTTAGCTTGGTTACCAATTTCTGCAACTAAAGAAGCTTCTTCCCATGTGTGTGGTAATAGAATTGCTTTCACTTTTTGCTGATTGATAAGATCCCAAGCTGAAAATTTATGAGAAGTAATAACTTAACTTATGCATGAGAGACTTCTTGTTTTACTATGATAACAAACATGACTTCCTAGAACTTGATCCTACAACTATGTACAATGAATTATTTTGCATCCTTACCATGAAATTATGATATGAAATAACAAAAAATAAAGTTTGTGAACCTATTTCCATTACAAGAAGTATGTTGGGAGATAAAGCGATATAGAGTTTTTACCAAGAATACATTAATATACATAATTGAAAACAACTCTAGCCCAAAAGCCTAAGGTAATGTGCTAAGGTCCACTTAGGTATATTAAGCACTCTTTTCTTTTATATTTTCTCAATGTGGGACACAATACTCACAAGTGCACTCACAATAATCTCCCCCTCACTTATGAGTCTCTTCACATTGACCAAACTCGCTCTCGCTTGTGAGTCTTTTTACATTTTCAAGAGTGTCTCACGTCAAGAGTTGCGCGGGATGCGGACACAACTCTAAACCTAACGAGTCCAAACACCCGTCTCAGGAAAGAAACCATGGCTCTGATACCATTTGTTGGGAGATTAAAGCATTATGGAGTTTACACCAAGAACACATTAATATACATAATTGAACGCAATTTTAGCCCAAAAGCCTAAGCTAATGGGCTAAGGTCCACTTAGGTATATTGAGCACTCTTTTCTTTTATATTTTCTCAATGTGGGACATAATACTCACAAGTGCATTCACAACAATCTCCCCCTCACTTGTGAGTCTCTTCACATTGACCAAACTCCTCTTCGCTTGTGAATCTTTCTACATTCCAAGAGTGTCTCACGTCAAGAGTTGCAGAGCGGGAATCTGACGCATCCAAACATTCATCCCAGAAAAATAACCATCGCTCTGATATCATTTGTTGGGAGATTAAAGCGATTATAGAGTTTATATCAAGAGCACATTAATATACATAATTTAATACAACTCTAGTCCAAAAGCCTAAGTTAATGTGCTAAGGTCCACTTAGGTATATTAAACACTCTTTTCTTTTATATTTTCTCAATGTGGGACACAACACTCACAAGTGCACTCACAACAAAGTATATAATTGTTTCTCTTCCAAAATACACTGTTAGGATTTAGATTGCCAAATTCTATATCCAAATCAGCAAATTGTTAGAATATGTTAAACTTATAACGTTGGATATAATTTGGAATTTTAGGTGTAAAATTGGCCTCCATTTATTGGAACCATTTGAACGGTATGAATAAAATGACTTACATAAGCGAGTGTTTGCCAGGGTATTTGTTGAAGGATTCGAACGGTTAGCCTCAAGGATGTTCGTTCACTAGACCATTCACCGAGCCATCAGAACGGGATGCCTCGTGGAAGAACCTGAGAGCGTCGTACTTTGGTCCGTTTGCTAAACAGTCCGAATGTGATGCTTCATTAAAGAACACAGAAGCAACGTTCGGTGGCTCGTTCTTTGAACTGTCAAAATGGTCTTCACTTGAAGACATTTCAAAGCATGCAGTCTATTTGGAGTGCCGTTTGAATCTTGGTTTGAACGCCAAAGTTCCAAAGATGTCCATTCAGTACAACGTTCACTAAGCTGTCCAAACGGATTTGTCAAAGAACTAGTTTTAACCTAGTTCTACTCGAATGATGGGTTGGTACTGTTCGAACACCACCTTAAAATTTTCTTATTTGGGTCTCCAAATTGTTGAATTAAGCCTAGTTTTTAGAAATTCTATCAATAGGCCTCTCTATGCACAATTTTTCAAAGACTATGAGGCTATATTTTAGTGTTCTAAGAGAGAGTTCTTTAACCCTAGAGAAATCAAGATAATTCTCTTTTAGAGTTCTTTTGGTTAAACCAAACAAGTCTTTCCTTGAAAAAAAAAAAAAAAAAAAAAAGGCCTTTAACCTTTGGAGTTCCGTGAGATCAAGTAGAAGAATTATCTAGAGGTTCTAGAAGAGCTATTGCAATAGGGACAAGTGGGTCACTTATTTAGTATAAGAGCGTGTCAACTACAAAGGTTTTGTAAGTATAAACAAATTGTAATCTCTTTATTCTTCTATAGTTGATTAATTTTCAAGCTTTAGCTGCCCCATAGTAGTTTTACTTTTGAATATTTCTTCAAAAAGTTTTCACTTTGTCACCAAATTTATGTGTTAATTGTTTTACAGCTTTTATAATTTTTGTTGATTGACTGTGTTAGGAATGATTTTTAAATACAACATTAAAAGTGCTTGTAATTAAAATAGCAACCGACAAAATGCCATCTTCATGCCAATTTCACCGAAAGCATGCGATATTTTAGAAGTCACTCATGAAGGTACCAAAAGTGTTAAAAACTCAAAACTTCAAATATTGACTTCTAAATTTGAAGATATTATGATGAAAGATGATGAGATCTTTGATAAATTTTATGCTAAATTGAATGGTCTTGTGAATTCTCGTTTTAACTTAGGTGAAAGTGTAATAACCCTGATTCTAACCCTAGTTAAGAGATAGAGTAATTTGGACTTTAGGGTTAATTGGGATCAATTTGAGATTGACCAAACCTCATCCCTCAGGTTCAATCTTAGGGTTCAAGAAACCCTATGGTTAGAAACCCCATTTTTCATGTACAAACCTCAAGGGAGAAAATGAGATTTTTAGGGTTGTCAAGCCTCCAAGCAACTCCTAAACTCTATATTATTCCTATATCTAACCCAAGCCCCTCTACATGATTTTCAAGGTTCCCAGAGGCTGCCAGTGTTTGGTTTGAGAGAAGAAACGAAATTCTACAGTTCCAAAGTTCTATTTGAGAGTTTCTAAGCCCCAAAAAGTGAGAGAAACATTCTTTTGATGCGTTCTATTCTGTTGCATGTAAGTTTTACATTGGGTCAATACCTAGGTGTGTGTTGATAAGTTCTTTAGGTGTGTTTGATCATTGGATTTCATAGCACATGTTGTTTGGGTTGTAAAAGTATTCACAACAGTGTTGCATATGCTTGGATACGATGTTTGAAGTCGTAGATGATATATGGGTTGAACTTTTAGGAATCCAATAACCCCCTAAGAGTCTCCCCAAGGCTGGGATAGGTCGTTCTAGGGTTTCTAGAGTGCTTGGGATGAGGAGAGAACAGTCCCTACCATTCAGGCTCAAACCGCTTCAGCCTAGGAATAAGCTTGACCAGCATAGGATTGAACCTAGTTAGGTTCAAACCCCACCTATCAAGATTAAACCTGGCCAGACAAGTTCGAGCCCCGCACTGCTAGGATCAAACTTGCTCTATTCCAACACCTTGATTCTCCAGCTTCTGAGTTCTAGGTCAAGTTTTTGGTCTAGCAGAATCTTCTAATATTGGAATTTTTGTAGAGGACCTTATTGGTGAGTCAAGGTCGATTTTGAAGACTACTTATGTTAGGTTTTTAAGTTGACCTTATTTAATGGTATTTCTTGTATTGTTTTGTTGTTTAAACCTTTGGGGTGTTGCATTTAGTTTTTCAAAGGTTTTGTATTGTTCCTTGTTTTCCCGCCATAAGTGCCGTCAGAACGGAACATGTAACAGGAACTTACTGGTTTCTCGTCAGGAGTACCGTCAGAACGAGACATGTAACGAGGAGTTTTTGTTTCCTCATCAAGAGTGCCATCAGGACGATACAAGTAACGGGGAGTTACTGTTTTCTCATTAGGAGTTGCGTCAAGACGAAACATGTAACGGGGAGTTTATGTTTCCTCGTCAGGACGAGGATGTAACGGGATCAAAGCTGAAGCTATTGTTTCCTTGTCAAGAACCTCGTTAGGATAGGGATGTAACAAGAGCAAAATTGAAGCTACTGTTTTCTCGTTAGGAACCTTGTTAGAACGGGACATGTGGCGGGACTAATGTTGGGCTCCCTGGTTTCTCATCAGAAGGTGTGTTAAGACGGGACATGTGACGAAAAGGAAACATTTGTTCTTCCCGTCATAACAGAAATGTTTTCTCGTTAGGATGTGAAATTCTCAAATCTAAGAACTTGTTCTTCCCATCATAATGAGAAAGTATCTCGTTAGGACGTGAAGAGTAAAATGCTTCTCCTATAAAAGGTTTTCCTCACTGTTCATTGTAGACTTGGGAAAATATTTTCTCTGTGCTCTATTCATTAAAGTCTCAATATTCCTCTACGGGTGTTGTGTCTCAAGAGTTGTTATTTGGCGTGTTGCCTTGGTTGTTCATCTAAACAAGATTATGGGTTTGTTTGCTTGAAAAAGAAGTCTATTGAAGGGTCGGTAAGAAAATCCATTCCATGAAGATGGTCAGGATGGAGATAAGGTGGAAAGCTTGTTGTTCTTACTAAGTCTAGAGATTCTCAAAGGTTGTGAACATCGTCTAGTATGTAACTCTAAATCTTCATATAGTGATTTCTCAAGTTTGGCTGCTCCGAAGTGGTTTTTACCTTTGATATGTTCAAAGGGTTTTCCGCTTCGTCAACAATCTTTTTTGTTATGTTTGTGTTGATGCTTTAATTCAGATGTGCATGTTCTATGTTTGTTGTATGGCATAGTTCCATATTTTGTTTATTTGGAAATTACAAGTAGAACACGATCCTAGTAATCTTTTAACTTCTATGACCAAGGTGAGTGAACCTCACATAGATAATTTTATTTGTTTTTATCTTTATGGCATATTATTTTGATGCATACGAAACAAGCATGATCTCTACTTGTACGAAAATACTTTTTATAAACATGTGGACTCATTGTTTATGCATATGACACACTCAAAAGAATGGAATAAGATTAATATTCGTGAAGGTACTTTTTATCATGCATGCAAGTAAAAGATGTTACAAAATTGCATCGTATGACATGATTATGAATCATGGGCTAACATTATATGGGCAACACCCTATAGTCCAGATGGTGTTTATGTTTTTGCCATTAGATCCAAGGGGCCAAATAAGTGATCAGTGCAACCATGTATGCATGATGATCACAACCGTATGGCATCATTAATAATATGGGCCACCCGGGATCGGACCCGATCGAGTTGCTAGTTGTGGCTGCTATTGTATGCATCAAGGCACCGATGTTGTACCAAAGGTTCTTACGAGAACGTGCAAACCCTACTAAGAAGAGATTAAGGGCTTGGATATACTATATGAAGTTGAGCTATGACAATGTTATTTATTGCTTATGGACCTATGGTGTATCTATATGTATATTACATTGCATTCCTGCATAGACACCTTGACAATGAACTATCTTACACGATGATGTTTTAATATGGAACCATTTTTATCAAATTCTTGAGTTCACTAAATCAGTAACTGCCTTCCACGTGTTCTTGACTCACTAAGTCGATCGTGGACTTACACTTGTTTTCTTTCAATCTACAACTAGTCAACTATTAGATGGCGAGCCCTTACAAGAAGGTATATGATTGTGGAGGATATGGTAAGGATTATTTTTGAGAAACTAAATTCCATTTGTTTGCAGTTCATGTGAGATGAGAATGGGAATTCGCGTAAGGAGCTTATTGAGGTTCTACATCTAGTTTATCTTGCTCGATGCCAAATGAGTACCCAACGGGGCTCAATATTGCACACATGGATGATTCAAAGAGTTCAAATTCTTAAGAATAGTTTAATTGTATTGTGATTGTTAGAATTGGGTCTTGGGCCTAACTCAACCCAAAAGTTAGCTCTACAGTTGAAGTTTCCCATTGCCCTTATAAATGACTCATCTCCTTAATACCCACGCAATGTGGGACTTCCAACACGCCCCCTCACGTGTGGCGGGAGGACATCCAAGCCAACACGTGCAACAAATGGGAGACGGTGGGCCACAATCAATTGGGTTTGGCTCTGATACCATGTTATATGCATAACCAATGTGGGACAGACTACATATATAATCTAACAGTGATAATATGGGAAACCTGCCTTATTTGATGATTTTTTAAGGTAATTTGTAAGGAGTTTGTTACGACTTTGGTGTTGAAGTTTGATTTATGTGAGATCGACTTTGGAGACTTAGGGCCTGTTTGGGATTGCGTTTGGGATGCCCAAAAATGCTTTTAATACTCAAAAAGCCCGTTTGAAGAAAAAATTAGTCGTTTGGTAACAAAATTAAAAAGTGCTTCTAAGGGTCCAAAAAGCACTTTTGGAAAAAGCTTAAAAATGAAGTTTTTGTCCAAAAGCTCTTTTTGACTTAAAAACTCTATTTCTCAAACTCAATCCCAAATATGCTCTTAGTATTTTGCTCTAGTAACTTTATGCTTGTGATTTATTTTAGACAGCCGTCTTGCATGTATAATCTTGAGACCTTTTCCCGAAAGAATTAGACTGAAAGTAATTGTTACAGAGAGAGCAAGGATTTAGATTCCGTGAAAATAGATGAACTTGTAGGATCCCTACAAACTTATGAGTTATCTCTACCTCAGCCCAAAAGGAAGAATTTGAGCTTAAAGACCATCAGGGAAAAGGTGAGTGACTCCACTAATGAGTACTTCTCGATCTAAGGACGAGGACTTCATGACATTACTTACTAAGAATTTTTGAAAAGTGCTCACGTTAGAGAAGGGAAATAGCTAGTGGGAATAAAATTTCCAAATTCTCTAAAAAGTTCGAGAGAGATTCCCATGGAGCCTCCCAAGGAAAGAAGGATAAGGCTAAGAAGGGAAATAACTCTCAAGGCATTCATTGTCATGAGTGTTCGGGGGATATGGACATATTCGAGCTGAACGTCCAAATTATATGAAATCTAAGGGAAGAAGAGGTATGGATGTGACTCTAAGTGATGAGTCAGAGTTTGATGACTCGGTAGCTAAGTTTGAGGATAAAAAAAGGGAATTAATTACATGGCTTTCACATTCTCTATAATATATAAGTGGTGGTGTCTAGTATATATGCCTCACTTGATAGAATGATTTGCAAGCTACTTATGATAAATTGTTTGAAGAGTATTCAAGGTTGAGAAAACTGAACCAAGGTTTTAAAAAGCTTGAATAAATTAAGTAGATGAAAGCTTGCTTGTTAAACTAGAAGACTCAAATGTTTTGATTAATGGTAAATTGAAACCGGACATGGCTGAAATGGATGAGAATTGAAAGAAAAATTTTAAATAAATCTAAGGATCAATTGAGCAAATTTTGTAGTGATAAATTGAATAAAATGTTGAGTGACCATTAAAAGATTCATGGTAATTAATAAATCTGGACTTGGATTCATTAACGCCTATGATAAGAAAGTGGGGTGTTTAGGTGATATGGGTAAGAAAGTTCTTGTTGCTAATATGTCTAGACCTAAGTTTAGTTATATATGTACCCAACCCGTCTTAGAAAACAACCTTCTCAAAAGGTCAGTCCATTTTCGCCTTCATTATGGCAAAGTTAGAGATCATATCCGTCTAAATTGTTTCAAATTAAAACCCAATGACCCGGCCTGTGAGTGATAGTTCCTATTTCCTAAATAACCATAAGGAGTTGTTCAACATGACAATTGCTGAAAAATCATGATGTTCAAAGTTACATGTCTACACCTAGATTTTGTCGGATGATCTTGGCATGCAATAACTATATATGTAAAAGGCAATATCATGATCATATGCGCATTTAACGTATGACTTAGTTGAGAAAAAGAGGCGACATATATATACATACCTGCAACAACTGTTTGAGAAGTTGTCATGTTCAAACCACAACTTTGGCCTGTCTTTTTTTTAACATCCATGATCGCCATATCCATCGCCACTTTCTGTTCCTTGCCGAAGCGAGAGCTGTTATCTACTATCGCCCCTATAATGCCCCCCCTCATGACTTGATCATTTGCTGATCTGTTGGTCCTTCCAACATCTGCTGTTGCCCCTTGTGCAAGTAACAGAATAATGGCTAAGAAAGTGAAGGTATCCATTTGACGCAAACTGGCTTATTTACAAGAGCTGTCGCTCCTCCTCTATATATATATATTCTCTCGACGGTCGGTCGTTTGAATTGAATCCCATTTGCGTGGTGGAATATTCCTAAATTTTATCTTCTCTGCATTGGTGGATATCTGGACGGGAAAAGGACATGAGAATATAACGTGTAATATTTCACTTTCTGATATTAAATCTTTGACTATTCCACCTCCTCCATTTCTTCCCTTTCATTCTCACATTAGCCCGCGTGAAATGGATGTAATAAATTGCGTGAAGTTTTGTAGAATAAATTCAAAACGTTATTTTTGACAAATTTGACAAATTGAAAGAAAAATGAATTCCGTGAAATAGTATGAGGGGTGGAACATCAATAATATATTTGAAGACCTACAAAAAAAATCCATTTTATGACGGTTATTTTTAACCTTTTTTTATTATGATGAACAAAAAAAATTACTTAAAATACATCACATCATTTGTGTAAAATGAAAGGAATAATAATACTTTTTTCAACAATTTATCACATAAAATTCACTCTGAATAAATAATGTGACATATTTTAAATATATATAAAGAAGAAAGATGGTTAACTTATATATATTGCTTGGAAAATGTTGTTAACAGTTGACAGATTCAAATTTAAATGAGGAGATCAAGACCGTATTGCATACTCAAGTTAATCTAGACCTGTTTTAGGGCAAAGTACATTAATATATCATTAAGACCACTACGGTACGATAATTAATGGTTGGACTGTTTCATTGCTCAACTTGAAACTTGAAAGAAGCTTAGTAGTAGGTTCTTGGTATTTGTTTGGAAACACCCATTTGCTCCAGTTCGGGCCCTAGACTTGAGTCTTGACAATGACACGATTGACATCCTTACGTTTGCCCTTTTTGCACGTTTGTTTGATTTGAGTTTGTTATTAACGGTCATCCTATAATTATAACTACTGTTAAATATTTATCCGATGATATTAATATAAGGAAAATGATAAAGTCCCAATTTAAATCCAACTAAAATCCAACTTTTTTCCTTTAAGTGCCAGCTTAAAAAAAAAAACAAAAAAAAAAATTTGTCAGGGGAGAAAAGAGAAAGCCTTAAACTAGCTAGAAATTGAGTCTAAAATAAGAGAGAAGTTAGATCTGTGTTGGGTATATGTTGTAGTTGTATTACTCTCTTAATTTAATCTATTAGAGTAAGTAATGATTAACATGTCTCCAAAAGGTAGCTCAATTAACTGGAACTACATTTAATGAAGTAGAGGTCATTAATTTGAATCGACATTTCCCTTCTTATGCCACTACAAAAAAAAGGGAGTGGCATGTTAATTTTAACATATCACTAATTTAGTAATATGTATTTTTTATTTTTTTTTATTTTTTTTTTCAGTTTTAAATAGTAACGTGTCAAATTTGACACATTACCATTTAGTAACATGTCAAATTTGACAAGTCACCATTTGATAACGCGTTACTTTTCACACGTTACTAATTTTTATATATTTTATTGATTTTTTTTATTATATAATTTTTTTTTATTTTTTATAAAAATTTCAAAATTAATAACGTGCCACATGTAGCGCGTTACTAAAATAGTAACGCACCATATGTAGCACGTTACTAATGGTTTTTTTTCCCCCCCCTTTTTTTTTTTCTCTTCCCCTTTTTTTTACACTCATCCCACACATACCTCTCTTCTCTACCCCCTCTTTTCTTTTTTTCTCTGTCGTTCTCTCTCCGGTGTACGGACCTTGGGGCAGACCAGACATGGCCTGCTTCTTCTTCACAAAAGACATCCTACAAGGCAAGACCATTGACGCCTACCAGACGCAGGAGGAGAAGGAGGTGGCGCGTGACTTCACGTATATCGACGACGTCATGAAAGGGTGCCTCGGAGCTTTAGACACAGCGAGGAAGAGCACCAGTAGCAGCGGCAAGAAGCGCGGCCCGGCTCAGTTGAGAGTCTACAATCTGGGAAACACATCGCCGGTGCCGGTCGGAAAGTTTTCTTTTTAAAAAATATATATATTTTTTGATTAAGTTATTGTTGGGATGGATCAAATTGTACCTGTTCTTGGTGTAACATATAGAGATATATAGGAGAGATGATGAAGAAGAAAAACAGAGAAATTAAAGAATTTGTGTTGCATGGCTGGGTTCCTTCAGATCTTCATATCTACTCAACCAAACGCCTCCCTCCATCATCGGTAAGTTTTTCATTTTCCCTATTTAAAACACCTTTCTTCTTAATTTTATTCTCGCCATTTTTTTCTTCTTCTCACCAGTTGCAGCAGAGAGGAAAGCTGCAGATCAAGTGGGTCGGCCAAGTGGGGCAAAAAAAAAAAGCTGCGTGGGAGAAACAAAAGAGAGGAAAAAAAAAAAGGGGGTGAAACTTCATAGAACTCTTTGAATTTCCACCATTTTTGAAATACCCATCACGAACTTTAGAAACTCTTAATTTATCCTCCTGAACTTTCAATTGCTTTTAATTTGAACCCCTCCGTACAATTTAGGGTTTAAAAATTTAAAAAAAGACCAAAATACTCCTTATTTTTATTTTTTTAAAAAATTAAAAAAAAAAAGTTCTGGAAGTTGGAATTTTATACAAAAGTCACCGTTTAAAATTTCAACTTCCAAAATGTTTTTTAAATTTTATTTTTTAAATGAAAAGCATGGGTATTTTAGTCTTTTTAAAAAATTATAAACCCTAAAATGTACAGAATTGTCCAAATTGAGAGCAATTGAAAGTTAAGGGGGGTAAATTGAGAGTTTTTAAAGTTTGAGGGGGGTATTTCAAAAATGGTGGAAGTTCAAGGGGGTTCTCTGAAATTTTCCCAACAAAAACAATCTCAAAATAATTTAAAAAATAATAAATTTGAGGGGAAACTTCAGAAACCCCCCTCCCATCTTCCACCGATTTACACTAATCCCCCCCGATATGAAAAAACTCTCACTTACCCCCCCCAATCTTCCATTTCCTCTCATTGACACTCCTTTCGTCCCTTTTAGGCGTCAAATGCAAACGGAATGCCCATCACGTGACTTTCATGTGATTTTTTAGCCCTGACCTCCCCGTTTTGCCCTCAGGAAACACCACCGACAGTTGTCCTCATTTAACCCAACCCGAAGCTTCGTATTCCCCTCCCCATATCACGAAGCTCGTGTACAAACCGTGATGCCATAAGAAAGTCGAGGAACGATCTAAGGAACTAGCTGGAGAAAGAAGGTCGGAGCTGAGGAACGAGTTGAAGAAAGAAGGTCGAAGCTGAGGAACGAGCATCGTACGGCGAACATTCTCACACGACGGCGAAATCACCCACCGGAAAAAATCATCCACCGGGCAAAATCTCAGAAGATGGACCAGTCGGAGGGTGAGGTAAGCGATTCAGGATCGAGCTATCCAATTTGCAAATGTGGGAGCAAAGCCGTTATCAAAACTGCATCAAATTCCAGTCAATTCCTGCTGTATCCCTATGGTATTGTCGGGCACGTGACCTTCTTTCATCTTGTCTCTGTCTAGCAACACATGACCTCTTGTTGTGGCCAAACTTCATGCAATACCCACATTGATTCTTCTGACCCCCCTTCCTAATTGCATTCGAATTTCTAGGTTCATCAACACCCCTTTCTCTCACTTTCCTAGGCCTGCCAGGAGCTGCCCTAACCTTTGGTGGCTCAATATTTGGTTGGCTGCCTCGAGACCATTGCTCAGCACTTGGCACAGGGTAGATCACATGGTCATATGCAGCTAAATACATCATCTTGCCATAGTACTCACTCAACTCTTCAGCTAGGTCCCGACCTTGGTGTAAAATGGCAGAAATTGCATGACCACATGGGATACCAGTTACATCACATTTCCTGTAGCCACAAGTGTGAGCTTTCATATCTACAACAAATTTTTTCCCAAGGCACTCAACCTCAAACATCCTATTTCCTGCATATGTACACGAACAATTGCTGGCTTCATCCTCTTCCTTTTCTAGCTTCTTCATAATCTTTGGCCCTAAGGCCTCCTCCATTGACATTGAAATTATCATTTCCCTCTTCCTCACATACCTCATCATCAACTTACATCTAATCCCTTCCAACATACTCAAGATTGTCTGGTCACGAAATTTTTTGATCCACGAATTGAAAGCCTCATAAATGTTATTGTGTAAGAGGCCGGACTTACAATGTGTATTGAACCATCCCCTACACCAAGTGGATGGATCAATCTTCTCTAGGTAGGCATATGCATCCTTACTAACTCTCTTTATATCCTCCATTACTTCGTAGAATTCCGTCCTTGTGTAGGATGCAGCTGCTCGCCAGAGAAGATCCTTCAATAGCACACCCCGATGACCATGATTTCGAAAATTCGCATACAAGTGTCTAACACATGTACGATGCTCGGACTGCGGGCATACTTGTTCTATGCTTGGAATGAGGCCTTGTACAACAATTCAAAATTAGTACTACACACAATAAACACTCCATTTATGCAGAATTAAACAAATGACTAAAACTACTTTACCTTCTGTCGATCCGAAACAAAAGTGAACCCATGTTCAGTAAGGCCAAGATCCGTAACAAGCGCCTCTAGAAACCATGTCCAACAATCTTTCGTCTCAGCCTCTACAACAGCCATTACAATAGGGTACATGTTTTTGTTCGCATCCCTGCCCACAGCAGACATGAACTGCCCCTTATATATTCCCTTAAGGAAACAAGCATCAAGACCCATAACAGGCCTACAACCCTGTAGAAAACCACTCTTCATAGCGGCCAAAGAAATGTAAAGCCTCTAAAATCTGCATGGCACCTGAGGCATTGGTCTTTCAACCATCAAGATCAAACAACTACCTACGTTAGTCCTCCTCACCATGGAGTAATAATCCCACAACCAATGGTATTGCTCATCCTCTTTGCCATAGATCGTTTCTCTTGCTTTTTTCCTTGCCCTATATAGGGAACTCACATGGACATCAACATTATACTTCAACTTCACCTTTTTCTGCAAGACCTCTATTGGCATGTTTGGCTGCTCCCTAAAGGACTTTATACACCAATCAGTAATCCAGCTTGAAGTTATCATATGATTTTGGTACGTCCTATTGCAGCTGTGTTTGGGCCTTAGGGATATTAAAAGGAATGTCATCTCATCCTTCAGCTGCCTCCCATATACCCTATACCTGCACCTCTCATCCTTGCAAACAATAACAATCATCTTCCTCTCATTTTTCTTGAATTTCAAATTCTTCCCTCTAAGAATATTGTATTGTCTAACAGCTTTTCTAAATTCAGCTGCATCGTGAAATGTATTCCCTACAACCAATGCGGGATTACTCATGTCAGTAGGATCAAAAGGGTTACATTCTAAATTCAGTTGCATCAGCTTTTTTGGTTACATTCTTGCGTCTAGACAACAATTCCCTATCATCATCACTACCATGTGGTGATTGCAGCTGATCACTATCGTACTCCTCTACACTATCATCACTGTAATCCCCACCCTCCACAGTAGCAACATTCCTACCATCACCCACACCCTCACCACTATGACTAGCATGACCCTCACCACTATGACCATCAGCACCAACATCCCCTTCCACACCTTCATCTTCATCACCATCAACCCTTCCAGCATTTCCAACCCCCTCATCAACCGGTATAGTAGTAGTATCCTCATCAGAATCCATACAATCAGTATCATCACTAAGCATTGAATCCCAGAATGGATCCTTTCTATACACAACTGTCCTCTCATACTCTGAATCGTCCTCTTCATCCTCATCAACTACATCATCAGTTACACCACAAGTTACTATATACAACACTAGAAGATCATAATCTAAATGTCTTGCCATCATTTCATTAACACTAAAGTCATCTGATATAAGTCGTAGTCCATGGTCTAAAGACACTCCTGGTAAACTGTAATAAATAAGGTCCCTAGACCTATACCCATATGTACTACACACGTCCTCTATATCAGAAAATGTCAAGTTGTTACCTAGATATGGATCAGGGTAATTACTCACATTGCCCCCAATATAATTAACCCTACATTGCATGTTAAAAGTACTCCCATGGTGCACCTCAAACATATAACAACGTGTACCCATCGCATATCCTGCCACATCCATTACAGTCAAAAGGTTGTTTAGTACAATACCCCCAAACAATTCCAACCACACAAAATTAATATTAATAAAATGTCAACAGAGTAAAAATGCCATCAAATAGGAAAAACCCAACTAACAAATTCAGCAAATTAAACAAATTACACAATCATTAATGGTGGCCAACAACTGGACCCCAATGAAAACATATATTCTATCATAAGTATCATTTCATAACAATGACAAAGCTATAGATATTGTATCCTAAAAGCACACAATTGAATTAAACTACTATTTTATATCTTCATAAATGAATTTGATGTAAATAAGAAAACGTAAACTAAAACGACCTAAACCTTAACTATTTTAGCACACTGAAAAAAACAACCCAACTTTTATTGGCAAACACAAGTTTTTAGAAAATTGCCCCTAAAAGAAAATTATCCATGTTGCCCCTGTCCTCATAGCAGCCACGAACAAACCACAAGGTGTAAGTAATAATTTGAAAACATTGGGCAGTGTGGTCCCAACAAATTCATACACCCAAAGGACTACATTACCCCTGCACAATAAACAAAAACTTCACAACTTGCCCTTGTACTCATAGCAGCCACGAACAAACCACAAGGTGTAAGTGGTAATTTGAAAACATTGTGTAGTCCCAACAAATTCATACACCCAAAGGACTACATTATCCCTACACAATAAACAACAACTGCACAACTTGCCCTTGTACTCATAGCAGCCACGAACAAACCACAAGGTGTAAGTGGTAATTTGAAAACATTGTGCAGTCCCAACAATTTCATACACCCAAAGGACTACATTACCCCTACACAATAAACAACAACTACACAAAAAGTGAACCTCTCTGCCAATACACTAAGCACAGTTGTCCCTTTCAAGCTCAGCAAGCAACCATGAAATGCACAATAACAGGTCAACAAGCAAACATAAAGAGACCACTTGACCACTTTATTCAATGTATAAAACTCATAGTGCTACTCATGTGTACAACACAAGTCGAAGATAGGGGACCATAGTTAGCTCGGACAAAAGACAACATCTTTCAAAAAAACCAACGACCATAAACCATAAACATATGACAACTTTTCACATATTTGTTTGACAAACCCCACACCCTTTAAAAAACGACAAAAATATGACCAAATCCGAATAAATAATACCTAAACCCTAAAACAAATCCACAAAATCCCTAATCCAGAGCCGTTACATGCAAAACCCCTAAACATCCAATACAGATTGTTCCGTAAAAGAAATTTATTTTACAAACCCTAAATATATATTTTAGGGATAACGAAACTTACTTGATTATCGTTAATCCAAACTGTTTTAGATGGGATTTTGACTAACTTGTACCAAATCTACTCCGACACTTCAGCTACAATGGTTCGTCGCCGACAGACCAACCCGTGGTTCCCACGAGCTGTGAGCCCTAAAAGCGTTTGGGTCCTTTGACTCCTTTTATGTTCGAAAATGTTGTACACTTAACCTTAAATTTGGCTCTTATGGAATGAGGGTAGTTTAGGTATTTCGGTGGTGCTTCCTGAGGGCAAAACGAGGGGGTCAGGACTAAAAAATCACGTGAAAGTCACGTGATGGGCATTCCGTTTGCATTTGACTGCTGAAAGGGACGGAAGGGGTGTCAGTGAGAGGAAATGGAAGATTGGGGGGGTAAGTGAGAGTTTTTTCGTATCGGGGGGGATTAGTGTAAATCGGTGGAAGATGGGGGAGGGGGGGTTTCTGAAGTTTCCCCTAAATTTTATTTATAATTTTTAAAAAAAAATTAGTGACGTGTTATTTTGGTGACGTGTGAACAATAACATGTCACCAAATTTGATGACGTGCTAAAATTAAAAAGTCACCATTTTTGGTGACGTGTTACTGTTTACACGTCACCATTTAGTAACGTGTGAACAGTAACACGTCATTAAATTCTCATTAGTAACTTCCTGATTAGTTACATGCCACATACATTACAACTAACATGTTACTAAACTTTAGTAACGTTTTTTGGGCCTTAAAACGTTATTAATGGATAGTTACTAAAAATTAAGTTTTTTGTAGTGTGAGGACATGTCAAAATAATAATAATAATAATTAACATAATATCTAAATATTCTAATTTCAAAACTTGACTTTATACATAAAATAAAATATTAATTAAACAATTTTTTTATCAATTTAAACTTAGGAGATTATAGTAAAGGTATCTTGTTATCCACCTCTATGAACTCGCATGACAAGTCAACTATTCCTTACAAATTTTATAATGACAAGATTTCTCTTGCAAATCACAAGAATAAAGGAAGTACCAATTGTAAGTCGGTAATTAATAGTCTTCAACTCTAACTATTATTCTTGAACTCCATTATATACACTAACACCTACCTAGAAAAGATTGCTCATAATGAAAAGTTGTAAATTGTAATATGCTTCGGTATCTTTCCTTGATTATGGAAAGATAATTTGTATTCAAGAATTATTATATATACTAGTTCATAGCTCGGAGCACTCACATTGATTTAACAAATATTTAGTTAAAATTTAGCTAAACAATACATTTTTTGCTGCATATGATTTATAAATAACCGAATTTACCAAGTAATAACTTGTATGTCTTGCTCTCTAGGGGTAAGTCAATCGGTTGGAGACTACATCTCATAAAGCAGAGGTCACTAGTTCGAATCCCTCTCCCCTTATGTGGACACGTCAAAAAAAAAAAAAAAAAAAAAAAGCTTGTATATCTTGTACAATTATACTCACTAAGTCATGAATTTACACTTGTATCTTGCCACTAGTGGCGGATCCAGGATTTTCACTCATGGGGGACATTTTTTTTATGAATAAACAAATAAAATTAATTAAAAATATTAAAATAGTAATTAAATATAAAAAATGACAAGCTCTTATTAATAGATATGTTCTTCGGATTTGGTCTCTATCACTAGGATTATAATCGCACTTTTTTTTCTTAAGAAAGATCTCCAAGCAGATTTGCTAAAATTACTTCAATACGATGTCATTTAGAATTTGATTGGAGCTCAATCAAATCGTTGTTTTTATCTATAATCTCATATAACTACAATTATATATTTATACAATTGAAATATGAAAATTTATATATATAATTAAATAATTAAATATAAAAAAATTATCAAGAATTAAAACAATCAATTGAAAAGAACAATTTAAATCTAAATCTAAAAATTTGATTACATATTTACTAAACTTTAGGCTTTTTTTTTTTTAATGTAAATTTTGGAGTAATTCTACAAGGCCTACTTGTGTCTTTCTAAGAATAATGTGGCTATTAAAATCAACATTAGACTTATAATTGATCATTATTGAATTTTGATCAAATGATGATTTTAATAACCACGTCATTCTAGTAGGACACAAGTAGGCCTTGTAGAATTACTCTAAATTTTGGCTTTTATTTGTTTGCTTTATTTTTTTTTTTTTTTTTGGAGAAAAGGCTTTTGTTTTTAATCATGTTGTGTTGTGATGTTTGAAGTATTTAGTGGCTTGGATTTTTATAGTCTTTAGAGTTTGGTGTCTTAAGACTCTCAACCAAACCCATTGGCCCATTGACATTTTTTTTTTCTTCTTTCCAAAGCCCACTTTAGTGTTAAAAAGAAAGAAGTTAAAATTTTGTTTTGGTTCACAAAAAGTCCAAACATCAAGGACATGATTGTCAATTGGCCCACAAATAGTCCGAATGCCACTTATTTAAACGGTGTGTTTAATTAAAGGACATGGTTGTCAATTTTCCTTTATCATCTTCCTCCATCTTCTTCCTCATTTCATCTAACATTCTAACTTAAACCTAAAACATCATGTAACTGAAAACTACAGCAAAAACACTGCATTAATCATTTGCCCTTGATAACTGGGGCATAATCATAGCCAAAGGGGCATACTTATGGCTGAGAGGTGTAAGAAAATTTTTTACCAAGGAGTAAGGAGAATTTTTAGGGGTCGAGAGGGGGCATATGCCCCCTATTGACCCCCCCTGGATCCGCCCATGCTTGCCACTTTTGATATGCATTGTTTATAGATAGTTTAGTTGAAGATGGATCCCAGAAAGCATCTTGTTGTTTTGAAGAACTTAATTTGGATAAGTTTTGAGGAGTTAGATCTCGTGTGATTGAAATACATGTGAGATGCTGACGAAGCCACCCACCATGACATGATTAAAATTATCTTCATGCTTTATATTGTTAAAAGTAGGCTTTGATTATGTTTTGAAACAATTAGACTAGGCTTGTAATCATATAACTTATTTTGATGACAGGTCTTTAACTGCGACAATTGGAGAATTATATATGTTATGATGCTTTAGATCTATTCTGATTATTTGTTGATTGTTGATTTAATTCAAAATTATCTATGTTTATAAGTTAAAAGTCTTCTACTACATACTTTATTCGGAGAAGATGAGATCTCTGAATTTTGTTCCTCATGAAATAAGACTAAAAAATAAACCATAAAGTCAATTACCAATAAATTAATTTTCACATGGCATTACATATATCCCCGTGACCTTGTAGCAGTTTAGTCCTCAGTTGGTGATAAAGGAAGTCCGGGCTCGTGCATCCTAATTTTTTTGTACCTCAAGAAGGCATCCTTGAAACTTAGAAACTTGTGTCTAGCTGTCTTTAAGGTAAGCTTTAGTGAGGTCTACTAGTCTGGATATTTCCTTAACTTTGCTTTTGAACTAAGCTTAGTAAAGGGGATGAAAATCTTCAGTCATGGTCCATGTGCTCCCTTTGCATGCCGTTTGGTCCTCTTTAATATAGCAAATTGTCGTGCATGCCCTTTGCTAGTGAAAAGGGAAATGTTGACCTGCCAATTACAAAAGGAAAGTTTATATATCTCTACTTTAACACTTAATAGTATGGATTCTCTGTCACTTTTTCATATTCATTTGGAGTCCCACCAAGCATGCCATATCGCATTAATTGAGATATATATATATATATATTAATTTCTTTTAACATATTTTCCTTCTCTTTCTTGTTATTATTATTATTATTATTAATGATTTTCCTTCTCTTTCTTCGTGCCTTTTTCGGCACGATTTTGGGCACTTCAAATAATACCTTGGGTTAGGGGCCAACCTAACTTAGGTGGTGTTTGATAAACGGTTTGTGTTTGCACTGTGCACGTGTGTACTGTATATTTTTTGTCTTTTAGTTAATAAATCTTCAAACATCACCGAAATACCCCTATCTTGTTCTTGTTCTTGTTCTTCGTCCAATGGTTATCGCTTCTCTGCAAATCTCACGCCAAAAAGCTTCCACCTGGCCCAACCGTCCGAAACCCCATCCTCATCACCACCTACCCAACCCAATGCGTTGCCGTCGCCACCACAACCTCAAAACCCAGATCACACACTCTCCGGGGACCCTCAAGTCCGGCTCGCCCTCTACATCGCCCATTCCGGCATCGCTTTCGCCATCTTCATCCTCTACTTTGTTTGCAGAGTCCTCGAGCAGTATCTCTGCCCCATCTAATGGGCCGTGCTCGGCTCCATCCCTCTCAAAGGTGTTCAACAAACACCATCTCCTTCTGGTCCGACTAACACTCGGCCTCACAAAAACCATTCTCACCGTCCCAGTTGCGCAATTTTCAAAGTTTTCGTTAACACCCTCATTGAAATTCGGCTTCTTTGCTTCCGGGTCATTCTCAGAAAGTCAAAATCGGACACCCTGCGACGGTTCTGTAATGGGTTTTTGAAGCTACTTCTGAAAAGAAAAATCTGAAGATATGCTTGAATTTTCTTTTCAGAAAACCTGAATATTGGGTTTTCTTTCTGACTTTTCTTATGTTTTAATTAATAAACTTGAAAACCTGAATATTATTGGGTTTTCTTTCTGACTTTTCTTATGTTTGAATTAATAAACTTGAAAACCTGAATATTGGGTTGAAAAACATTGTGGCAATTGGGCTTATTTTTGAAATGATTGTTGTGATATAGGGGAATGGGTGGGGTGGGGTGGGGTGTTTCACCGGAGATGTACAGGGAGGAAGCCGGTTGAACTTTTTGTATGCGAAGAAAGATGGGTACGGCAGAAAACAAGATTGGAGAAGGAGATTTGCAAGGTTTTGGAAGATTCAAAACGAGATTCGCAGCTCCTTACAATTAAGAGTGGGTGTGGGGGAGTGCTGTTCGGAATAGATTGATTGAGATGGGAATCGATGAAGGCAGGAGATGTGATGAGAGAGTTCCATGATTCGGAAACGCACTTGAATTGGAGTAGAGATTTCACGGGGAGTCTCTGGAGGATGTTGGCCACCACTTCGTCCGGGAGAAAACGTATGTTTATGGGCTGAGGGTAAAATTGTATTTTTATTGCACAGTGCAAACGTGCACAGTGCAAACGCAACCCCAAACCTGTTTATCAAACAGGGCCTTAATGGTTGGGGAGTACACCTTTGGGAATCTCAATATAATTTTTACCATTATAAAAATATTATCATTGCCCTTTTAATGATGACTTTTTCACCCACTAAATGAAAGATGAGTTTTTAGCAAATCACTTAATTAATATTGATAAAAAAAAAAAAAAAAAATTACTAAAGGTTTCACTATAAAGATAATAATTGATATTTTATTCCCTAATACTATAACTTTCTCTTGTATCCCTCTAAGAATATGGGTGTTACACATCCCAAATTTGTTTCACAAAAGTTGGTTCCCAAATAAGGTGTCACCAAGATTTATTATTTTGGAAAGTATGTCATCAACTCATGAGATGGTGACATATTATTTGGGAACCAACTTTTGGAAAATAAATTTGGGATGTGTAGCATTTCTCCTCTAAGAATGATATGGCTATTAAAATCACCATTGGACTTGTGATTGATCATTTTTTTATTTTGATCAAATGATAATTTTAATAATAACATCATTATTAGAGTGACTTAAGAGGGATACACTAAAATTACTCTAAAAACTGTCGTGGACATTATTTGAAGGAGAAGCCAAGTTTTGTTTTTTGAATTTTTTTTTTTTCATACGCATATATAACAAAATAGAAAACTTTTGTCTTCGACACGAATTGAGTAATGTTATAAGGTTTCCTATAGTCTTTCTAGAGTCATCCCAAATGTGATGTGGTTTTTAAAATTACCATTGAATTTGAGATGTAATTTATTGACTTTTGATCTATTGGTGCTTTTAAAAGCCACATCACATTTGGAATAACTCTAGAAAGACTTATAGCATTACCCACACGAATTAGATTAAGCACAATATCACCATTATTACTAATATTTGAATTTTGAGAGCCTTATTCTTCTTTATTTTTTTTCTTCTATTCAAAAGCCTTATTCAATAGTAGGTCTTAGGGTCTGTTTGAAATTGCATTGTAGGGGCTTAAAAATGTTTTTAACACTCAAAAAGTCAGTTTGAAAAAAAAAAAACAAAACAAAAAAAAAGTATTTGTTTGGTAAAAAAACATTAAAAGAGTTTTTAAGGGTTCAAAAAGCCTAAAAATGGTCAAAACGCACTTTTGACAAAAGTTTAAAAATGAATTTTATGTCAAAAAGTTTTTTTTTTTTACTTATAGTCTCTATTTCTCAAACAAGTTCTTAGACAACCACCTAACTAGCTTTAAGGCTTTGAAGCGACCCTAAAAGTTTGGGTTAGCTTCGATAGGCCCATCAGATACTGATTGCTTTAGCTTCCACAGGCCCATCAAACCATTATATCAAAGATAGAATGTATTGTGAAGACGTGAATTTGTTAATGCATATATGTACCAAACCGGAGCTCTTTTGATGGAAAAATCACAACATCATCGGCACTTTTCTTGGTTTCTGACATTAACCATAACTGTAGTGGACGGATTTAGATCTCCTTCAATTACTTAAAATTGAGGAATCTTATGTTACTTTTTAAATTTAATAGTTTATAAAATATCAGCTACTTTTTATAACAAAGACATTACATTTTTTTTTTAAGCAAACTTTTATTTTATTAAAATTTAAATACTTTTATAAATTATTAAATTTAAAATAAAAAATCACCATTTTGTAACACAAAAATCTCGAATCACAGACCACAAAACTGACATTTTGCCGACCAACATTTCAACCCAAACATCTCACCTAAAAAATTTTGACGCGACAACTTTTAATTTATGTCACAAAAGCTTAAGGAGATGCTGACATTTAGGTCGGCACCTCCTTGGTTTTCCAAAGAAGTCCTCGCCTTTTCTAGATTGAGCCACATCCTATTCCATAGGCGGCTGATTCTCTTTCATTCTAAAATAATAGTTAATAGAAAAATATATTTCGTCTAAAATTGTTTTTGTTTTTTATATTTTTAAATTTATAAATTATTCTTTGAATTTTAACATATCACTCTCAAATTAATAAATTCAACTGTAATCTACCAAAACCCAACTAGAAATCAATCGGGACCCTACCAAAAACAGCACGGAACCGATCGACACCGATTAACAGTGGCAAAGCTAGGATTTAAATTTAAATTATTTTTTTAATGAATGAAACAAAAAATTTAAACTTTACAAAATTTAATTAAAATATTAAAAAATATAAGTAAGACAACAACCTCCGCCCAACCCATCTCCGGTGAATCTCCCTTCTTCCCCAACCTCCAGTTTTTTTTTTTTTTTACAATCACTGACTTGAAAACCAACCAATTTTACGTGAATCTCCGGCCACGAGCCTTCTTCTTCCCCAATCCGACCACCAAAGTTTTTTTTTTTTTTTTTTTTTTCTGGAGGGGGAGTTTTCTGCAAAATCAGCCTCTCTTCTTCTTCTTGCACAACTCTTCGAGATGCTTCTGAAACTCGACTGTCCTCCTTGGGTCTAGAAAATTGTTGTTCCTCCACTTCCTATTCAAAACAGAAAATTGTTGTTGAATCATTTACTTAATTATCTTATACTTTTCAATATATAGGCCGACTTCAACTAATCCTTGATTACTTGAATAAACATTTTTCTGTTCTTTAGAAAGGTCCAGTTTTTTTTTTTTTTTTCTTTTTTTTTGGTTAAACTAGCATTTGGTTTGGTGGGGTTCGTCGGATCGTGGGTTAATAATAATATCAAGTCAAAATTGAAAGAATCTCATCCTCGACTGGATCGGATTCGTTAAAACGGTTGCCGACTGCCGCCCAACCAATAAAATAGGCCCTTGAAGCCGCATTGAAACCCACGTGGCAAGGAAATTCAGATTTATGATGATGCCGACGATTGACGAAGCTCATATGATATGCGTTTATAATAATTATTATTAATTATTATTATATGCTTTGCATTGCCTGGTTGGGCCACTAAGTATATAAGAATAATTAATAAAACAAAACACTTTTCTTTTCTGTGAAATCCCGTCCCGTGGGCCTTTAACCTTTTTCCGCTTTTAGATACACTCCGCGTGACGCGTCACGCGTAGACGCGTAGATATTTGTCGCCGTCGCTTTCCCAGCACGTCGTTTCAGTTCTGACAAACGGCGCAATGGATAGTCAACTTTGACGTTGAAGACACGGCACTGCACGATTGCCGATTGGGATCTGGTTATTAATTTAATTTATTTTAATTCATTAATTAATTATCTGCCCTTCTCCTTCTTGAAAGTTCAATCAGTCCCACTACGTGTCCTTTTTTCCATTCTATGATTGCCATAAATGGCCAAGCGGTTAACTTCTTCGAGTCCCGTCCCTACTACGCAATTGCCTTGCCCCTGTCCCTACTAACTTATTATTAAATATTCTCTTAATATTTTCTGTTTTTTGGGTTATTTTATTTTGTTAAACAGATTTAAAATGAAGAAATTCTAGAAGTTATTTCGTCTACTTTTATAATTGATGTTTATTTTCAGAGTAATTTTATATGGCCTACTGTCGTCCCACTAGCATCTTATTGTGTTGATGTGACATGATCAATTAATCATGTCACATCATCCTTATTATTTTTTTTAAAAAAATTGAAACGGTAGGACGTTGGTGAGATGACACTAGGTTGTGTAGAATTACTCATATTTTTCAATTGGAAAAACCTCTTATCTGGTCAGGCTGCAAAAGTGGCCTTTTGCAGCAACTAATAGAATTAAGACATATCACCTAAAGCACAAAAAATACACAAAACTAAACTACAACCTAAAACACTATATTTTGAAGGTTTTATTCTTCTTCCTTATCCTTACCCATTAGCCAACAACTCCCTTCCCTTAACAGAAAAAGAGAGATGCTACGAGAGAGAGAGAAAGAAGCACGGGAGAGAGAAAGAGAGATACAAAGATAGTGAGAGAGAACCCAAACCACGGCTGGGTCACAGCATGTGGCATTAGAAACGGGTTAACCTTCCCCCTAAAGGATTAACATTTCCCTCTAGGATTTAGTTTTGAATCCCAAAAAAAATTAAAATGATAAAGTCACAACTTAAACCAAACTTTTTCTCTTAAGTGACAGTTAAAAAAAAAAAAAAAAAAACTGCCAGTGGAGGAGAGAGAGAGCCTTAAACTAGAAATTGAGTCTAGAAGTTGAGTTTAAATTGTGGTTGTATCACACTTCATCCAAAAATGAGTTTTGATGCATTAGAATAGAGTTGAGGCTAGGTTTGACAGAAAAGTTGCCGAAGAGGGTGACCCAAGGTTGGGTCGTGGGTCATGCCGGCTAGGTTTTATTATTATTATTATTTTTATCTTTCTCATTTTGATTTGGTATGGTTATTCTCACTTTTATTTTTTGCATTTTTCTTAAATTGATAATGTGTCACATGATAATTGGAGGCTACAAAATGGGTGTTATCAGGATGAACCTGATAGTAGGGGCTCTCTTTTCAATTATTATTGGACCAAAATTTAATAATAATTTATCACAAATATAATAAAAAAAAATTTAAAAAAAAGTTTTATCTTTCAGAATACTTTGTTGTGCTTTTAAATAATGAGAAAAAAATACTAATATTTCATGGAAAAAAAACGCATAAGATTGGTTTGGTTAAACTTTTTAAAGTGTTTATTATTATTATTATTATAAAGGTGAAAGAGATTTGGGAGGACTTGTTTGGCAATACTTTTTTTTTAGCAAAAATGTAAAAACATTAAGAGCATATTTAGAATATTACATTTCATGAAGTCAAGGTCATTAGTTTGAATTACATACTTCTTTCTCTTGTGTGGACATGTTAAAATAATAATAATAATAATTGTGTTTGAGAAATAGAACTTTTAAGTTAAAAAGTGTTTTTGACAAGTTTTTATCAAAAGTTTGTTTTTGCTATTTTTAGGCTTTTTAGACCCTTACAAGTGCTTTTAATGTGTTTTTACTAAAACATATTTTTTTATTCACACGAACTTTTTGAATGTTAAACAAAGTCTCCCAAACACACTTCCGAACAAATCCTAACACAAAAACATTTAAAACTAATTTTACTTTTATATCATCTCACAAATAAAAAGCAAAAAATAAACCATATAAAAAGCATCCTCAAGCCAACCATTTTTGTTTTAAATTGTTTATTAATATTTTTAAATTTCAAAATATATATATCACAAACATTATTGTCAAACAAGTCATACATTTATTCGATATTAAAAGATGGCCCCACAGGCGGATATCCATCGATGGCACGTTGCGGTCGGCAACCAAATCGAGAGTTGAACATTAAATATTCTCATCGAAAAATACTTGAGTGCATTCTCAAAACCATCTCTCTGCCATATGTACACATCATCATATTATCGTGTACCGTACAAATTGAGAAGAGAACCGAAGGAAGGAAGGGGCATCTATTATCTAACTTCGAGGAAAAGCAAAGTAAATGACTCTTACCTTACTCGAACCTCCTTTTTTTTTTTTTTGTTCGAAAAAAAGGTTAGCTAGAACAATCAGTCTATCACTTTTTCTAAAATTACAGGATCAACCTTTTAAATGTTTAAATAATGATTAAACGATTAAATTTAATTTATATCTTTAAGGTTCAGTTTAATCGGTTGCACATCACCATCCTATTAAGTAAAAGTCATTAGTTTTAAATTTAAATTTCATTTTCCACTCTTCTTCTCCATGTACAAACATGTTTTAAAAAAAAAATTAAAATTTATTTGTTTTTATCAATTTACTTTAAGAAAAAAAAAATCTAACAATATTTACTTGAAAATATATGTAAATATATAACATTTTCCAAACTCAATTGTCCGTGTAAGAGAAAAATAGGGGATTGGAAGGGAAGTCCATATCAGACCTTATTCTCTGCTTTTTTTTTTTTTAATAGCTTATCTTATTATCTAAGTTGAGTTACTTTTAAGTAAATATTTCTTTATTTGAGGGGAAAAAAAGGTAAACAAAGAGACCATGTGGAGCTAAGAATCGAAAAGACTGCGAACTAGGGACGGAACCAAAAATTATTCTGGGCAGGGGTTAAATGCTAAAAAAATTTGTTGCTAAGGGCCATTACCTTATAATTGTTATTATTTTTTTAATCTTATAAACTTTTTGTCCTTATGAATTGAGGGGGGCATGGCTTATGCGAGGCCCCACCTTTCCCCACTGCTGCCATAAACAAACCCTACATGTATAAGAGTACGTTTAATAATTTTAAGTATTTTGTAATTTGAGTTATTTGTTAATATTTTTATTTTAAGAAAGAAAAAAAAAAAAAAATCAATCTTGGTACAAATTTTTTTGGGAGGAGCCTATGGCTCCCACCGCCGACGCATGAAAAGAACAGCTGAGCTGCCAGCCTCAGGGGACCAGAAACAAAAAAATAAAAAAAAATAAAAAAAAAATCAGATCCAAGTGGTCGTCTTGCTTTCCCCTTCTCAGTGGCTACAAAGAGGTTCGGTCTCATCTCATGTTTCATGAAGTATCTGGTTCCCAGCTAGGGACAGGATCCTTGTCCTTACTTTCTAATATCTGGTCGCCGCCGCCTAACAAAGCCATGCTTTCATTAAGTAAAAGTCGTTAATTTGAATTATACTCTTCACTTTTTTATTTTTTTATTTTGCAGACATGTAAAAAAATTTATTTAATTAAAAAAATAAATGACTCATAATAATTAAATTTGATTATGTATATTAATATATATAGTTGACACAACTCTAGTATAAAAACTTAAATTAATGGGTTAAGATCTACTCAGATATATTAAGCACTTTTTTTTTTTTTTTTTTTTATAGTTTCTTAATGTGAGATACAACACTTATAAGTACACTCACAACAATCTTCCAATTACTTGTAAGTCTTTTCACATTAACCAAACTTTCCATCGCTTGTGAGTTTTTTTACATTTTCAAGAATATCTCACGTCAAGAGCTGCGGATAAAGACACAACTTTAAACCCAAATTGCAGGTGGAAGCACAATTCTAAACCCGACACATCCAGACACCTGTCCCAGGAAATTAACTATGGCTTTGATACCAATTGTTGTTATCGTGTACAACAATGATAAATAATATGGAATAAAAAAGAGAGATATCAAGAGGGAGTCGAAACATAGATTTAACCGCACTCTCCTGTGGACGTAGGCACATTGCCGAATCACATTAAATCTGTGTCTCGACTCTCTTGAAATCTCTCTATTTTTTAGAACAATTGGTATCAAAGCAATTATAGAGTTTTTACCAAAAGTATATTAATATATATAGTTAAATACAACTCTAACTCAAAAACTTAAGATAATGAGTTAAAGTTTATTTATGAATATTAAGTAACTTTTCTTTTATACTTTCTTAATGTGAAGCACACAACATCTTATTCTTGCTAGAGATGCTCTAAAGATTTTTATGTTTAAGTGGATAATAATTTAAACCTTTTGTTTTCTTCCCAAGATTTTAAACTTAATTGATAACAAAAAATCAATAAGATATAAGTATCTCCTCAGTCCCCGCTTACGAGTTACGATTGCATGTTGGGATTTCTGTAATTCAAACAGCTCACGAGCGAATGAATGAGCACAGCTCAGTTGGGGTCCCATTTTATTGCTCGAATTATTAGCAAATTAGTGTGACAAATTATTAAAGGTGTCAGTCGTTGAAAAGCTGGTATCAATATTTGTAGCTCACTCAAGACTTTTTCATAAATTTGCATTCAGAAAATTTCAGAGTGGTAATTAAACGAGTCCCCCACCACCTTTGCTGCACCATGCTTTGGCCCATCGCCTTCCTCAGGGCTTGCTGTCCAACCCATATCCACATGAATATTATTTCAAACTCTTTAATGTCAATTTATTGTATATCTGTAATCATATATATATATATATATAAAATAAAAACAAACATTTTTCACATCATTTTTTCCATGGTGGTGTCGGCATATACCACCACACACAACATAGAAGCATTGCATGAACAAGATTTTTTTTTTTTAAAAAGGATAATATTTATTTGATATTCTAATTTAAAATTAGTCTGTTTAACGGTTAATATTAAATTATATCATATATATATATATATATTAAATGTATTAACATTAAAAAATGTTTGAGTTGCTGTGGGCAACTAATTGAGGACACCTATTTGTTTTAAATAATTGCCAATCCTGGTCTGTTGTACACATCAAAAAGAGGCAAACGAAGTACCTCATTGTTTAGTGAGTGCAGCCCTCTCTTAATCTTTTGGCCAAGTATGGTTCGTGGAGAGTCCTGTATTCATTCAAAGCATTGTACTTGTCCTTCCTCTTTAATTTATGTTTTAATTTAACTTATATCGGGATAAACTTTAAAACTCTATTTTTTACGGCACTTAATCAATAATTGATACATAAACAAAAATATAAAAAAGTGCAAAAAAATAACTTGAATCGAAATACACTAAATTTTAGGATAATAAAATCTCTAAAGGGTTAACCTTTAATTTATAATTAAAAAAAAAAAAAGAGTTTTTAGGCATTAGAAACGGGTTTTGATGCATTATAAACGAGTTTTGAGACATTGGTAACGGGTTTTGATGAATTATAAATGAGTTTTGGGTATTAGAAACGGCTTTTGAGGCGGGTCACAGTCTGCAGGGTTTAAGGCATTCAGGGCCGGCCTAACTCGTGAGTCTGGCCAATGTCTTGTTGGCTACAGGTTTTTTTTTTTTCTCTAATTTTGTGTGGTTGTTCTTACTTTCATTTTTTGTTTTTTGTTTTTCTCAAATTGATAATGTGTCACGTGGTAACTAGATGCTGTAAAATGGTTGATTTACACCAAAACCTGATAGTAAGAACTCTCTTTAAAAATAAAATAAAATAAAAATAAAAATAAATACTATCTCATACCATGGAACAATATCATCTTCATTTCAAATGAAGTAAAGAGGATTCAGTTAGTTATACTTGAAGGATATTATTGTCTTTTCACTTTTTTATGAGACAAAAATACATTATAATATAACTAACTAGATATTGAACTGAATTGAAGGGAGATAATAACTTCTATAAGGAGTTGGTGTAAATAACTTCTTTTATGCCTACCAATAAGAATTGGCCATCTAGGATTATTGCACAAATTCAAATAAGAACCAAAATACTAGATTATAGGTTAAAAGCTTTTTTTTTTTTTTTTTTTAAAGAATGTAGAGGAGAGCCGAGGATGGCTGCGTGGCCACCCCCAGCCCATCTAGGGTGGCCGGCAAATAACCCCAGTGAGCCACCCTATGGGCGGAAAAGGCTGCACGGACCACCCTAGCCCATGGGGGTGGCTCGACAGCCACCCACAGATGGGCTGTGGGTGGTCGTGAGGTCACCTCCAGTAGATCTAGCCACCCCTAGCTCAAATCGAGGGTGGCCAGATCTGCCTGGGGTGGCTCACCGAACACCCCCAGCCCATCTGGGGTGACCAGCGAGCCACCCCCATGGGCTGGGGTGGTCCGTGCGGCCTTCTCTGCCCATTGGGTGGCTCGCTAGCCACTCTCAGCCCTCTGCACATTTTTTTTTTTAAAAAAAAAAAAGAAAATGCTTTTAAACTATAGTATGGTGTTTTGGTTCTTATTTGAATTTGTGCAATAATCCTAGGCGGCCAATTCCTATTAATGGGCACAAAGGAGCTGGTGTAAACCAGCTCCTTATAAAAGTTATTCTCTTGAAGGGAACATGATTTTCTCTAGTTCAAATGAACGGGATAATATCCAGTTAATTATAATGGATGAGTATTTTTCATAAATACCCATCCACTATAACTGACCGGATATTATACCGATCAAATGAAATGGAGAGATCCTAATTCGGACTGAAAATGATCTAATTTATTCTCTCCATTTCAAATCTACTCTATTTTCTCAATTTAGTGCATTTTAAATGGTAGTATTGTTCAAAAGTTTTAATGATGGCAGTTTATTAAATGCATTATCTTTCAAAATGTACTAAATAAATAAAAAAAAAAGGATTTGAAATAGAGAGTATCATTTTTCGATTCAAATGTCTTAGTTCAAATGAACTGAAAAATATTCGATTAATTATAATAAAAGTGTATTTTTGTCCACTTTAAAATTAAAAAAGATAAATATACCCCTTAAATGTAAATCAATTAATATAAACCGAAGAGGCTCTTGTTCCTCTATCCGGCGACCTTCCTCCTCTCGACAATCGCATCAATAATTTCTCTATTTTCAATCATATATTTAACTTGTCCTTCAAGTTCGGCCAGCTCACCGATAAATCTCCCCTTAAACACTCTGACAAACCCACTGCAATCCCTCTCTTGCCCTTACCATTTGGGGCAATTTAAATGATACACATACTTTTCAACTATCACTTTCACGTTTATATGTTTTTTTGAGTGATATTAAAAATTAATAATAATTCTTCTAAATTTTAATAATAAATAACATTTCTTTGAGATAATAATGGCATCTGGCGGGAGTGGAACTTGGGCATGTTTCAACGCCTCGTGATCGTGAACTTTCTCTCCAACCAAACAGTCACCAAGAAGAGAAAAATTCAACCATAATATCTACCAAGTTACCAACCTTTCTTATTCTTATTCTTCTTCTTCTTCCTCTTCTTCTTTTCCAGTTGGGACCTACTATATATATTTTCTCGGTCCAAGCCTACATTCTCGGAGAGAAGGATGGGAAAAAATAAATAAATTATTTCTCTTAAGATATATTTGTCTAACTAAATTTTAAGTCAAGTATTCGAGTAAGTGGGTACCATATAAAATCTCACATAAATTGCTTTAGATTCTTATCCCTTCTTACTCAAAAGCATTAATTTCAAATAAATAGTGGGTACCATATAAAATCTTACATAAATTACTTTAGATTTTTATCCCTTCTTACTCAAAAGCATTAATTTCAAATGAAATGAAAATTATTTATTTTATTTCATGGTTAAAATTTAAAGTTTGTGTAGTTAATGATGTATATAAAATTAATACTAAAAAAATTTAAATAATATAAAATTATATGTAACGTTAAAAACATTAATTTTAAATTTTAACCGTAAAATACATAATATATATATTTAAAATAAAATAGAGCTAATTCTTGTCCCTCCTAGTGTTGCTCAGGTAGTCACTGGCTCACTGTCATCTGAGTTTAGTACGTCAAAAAGAAGTACCTTTGGTCATGGAACGGTCATGACACTCGAACCTAACCCCACTAGGTCCCTAGTCAATAGGGATGCATAATTTATAAATTTTGTTTTTTTGTTTTTTGTTTTTTACGTTATTTTATTATTTATTATTTTTTAATGCTTGTTGTGACACTGTGATTAAAAAAGAAAATAAAAAATGATTAGGATTCTCTGGATTTTCTAATAATCTTAAGTAAATATTATTTTTTAAAGAGAAAGTTCACACATTTTTGATCATTTTCAAATTATTACTTAATTGACAATATATTTTTAAATATTTAATTGTAATAATGTCCTTTTTAAACTATTAAAATATGAAAATATCGTTAATGTTTCCATAATAACAAAACTACACTTAATAAAATAAAAACAAAACATACTAAAACTTTTAGAAAAAAACCCAAAACTAAAGAGTGGCCAAATTTAATTTTTTTTTTATTTTTTTGGGAAATTATATCAAAACATTTTTTTTTTTTTTCAACAATTTACTACCTGGGTCAATTGAAATTACAATAAAATTCCTATCGTCAAAATTTTTTAACAACTGTTAGTCATAATTAAAACTCACTGTTTTACCTCATTAAAATATTAAATTTTTTATTAATTTAATTTAAAAAATAAATCTAAAATAAAAAAAAGTATGGGCTGGCCGGCCACCCCAACTGAGAAAACTTTTTTTGGGGTTTGGCTCTAGGGGGTGGGTTGGCCAGCCATTTTTTTTAAATTTTTTTTAATTAAATTAATAAAAAAACTAATATTTTAATGAGGTGAAACAATGCGTTTTGATTGGGACTAACGGTTGTTAAAAAAAATTTGATGGTAGGATTTTATTGTAATTTCGATTGATCCAGGGAGTAAATTGTCGAAAAAAAAACTTAGTAATTAAAAAATTTTGACGTCAAATTTTAGGGGTCTTTTTGTCTTATTGAGAAATTTATAGGGGCATTTTTATCTTTTTGCTAGCCTTGGAGGACAATGACAATGTTTAGGTAGTTTGTGAAAGGAAAATGCTAGGGGTTCTCCCCGTAGGTTCTCCTGGCGTTCTCCCAGTCTTACATAAAACATGATTTAAGAAAAAATAAAATTGTAGTGGCCTCCACACCAGTTTTTTTAGGCATTAGCATCAAATTTGAGGCATTAGCACCAAATTTGTGAGGCATTAGCACCAAAATTGAGGCATTAGCACCAAATTTAGGATGATCAAATCCATTTTGAGTGATATCATCCCTAAAGGGTTAACCTTCCACCCTTAGATTTTAGTTTTGAATCCAAAAACAAGTTTTAAAGCATTAGAACCTAACTATTAACTCATAAAAATTAATCGGTTGGCAAAAAAACGGTATTACAATTTTATTTTTTCTTAAATCATGTTCTATGTAAGACTGGGAGAACGCCAGGAGAACACTATGGGGAGAACCCCTAGCAAACCTCTTTGTGAAATATTGTCAATTGAATGTTAATTTAATGGGTATGTAGATTTTATCATATTTTTAAAAGGAAAATGCTAGGGGTTCTCCTCCAAGTGTTTTTCTAGCGTTCTCCCAGTCTTGTGTAGAACATGATTTAAGAAAAAATAAAATTGTAGTGGCCTCCACTACTGGTGTTTTTAGACATTAGCACCACATTTAAGGCATTAACATCAAATTTGAGGCATTAGCACCAAAATTGAGGAATTAGCACTAAATTTAGGATGCTCAAATCCATTTTAGGTGATACCATACCTAAAGGGTTAACATTTCACCTTTAGATTTTAATTTTGAATATAAAAACAAGTTTTAAAGCATTAGAACCTAAATATTAACTCATAAAAATTAATTTGTTTGCAAAAAAACGGTACTACAATTTTATTTTTTCTTAAATCATGTTTTACGTAAAACTGGAAGAACACTAGGAGAACACTAGGGGGAAAACTCATAGCAAACCCCTTTTTAAAAAATCGGGTAAGAATATATATATATTTTTGACATGTCTGCATAAGAGGGGGAAAAAGATTCGAATTAGTAAATCCGCTTCATTAGGCATGATCTCAACCGATAGTCCCGATCGACTGAGCTATCTCTCATGAACAAAAAAAGAAATACACAAATTAAACCAAGATAATACTTAACGTTCCTAGACCGAAAATAATGGTTATACCAAAAATATTTTAGTTTGAAAAAAAAAAAACCTCCTGTAATTCATGACAAACCACAGGGCTAAAATGGGAAAAACGAAGATCACCATTTCAAACGATTAAACTTTCATCATCATTAAGCAGCTTGATTTCATCGTCCTTGAAGACACGGCGTTACGGACACACGGTTCCGACGCTAATCGTACTGTGTCAGCCACTATATCTACGCCAATCTCTGTATATATATATATATATATATATAGTAAGAGCAGAAGCAATAGCACACAATCCAAAAGAGAGACTCTTTCAGATGTACAGCTAAGCACAGTCTCCAAAATCCCCCATCTCCTTATCCATGTCTAACCGCCTCACCCTGATCTTCTTCCTCATCTTCATCCTTATCCTCTGTGGCCCCTCCAATGGCCGCTTCACCACCCGCCTTCAGTCATCCTCTGATCTGGTCTCCGATGGTGGCGTCCGGCAGGTCCGCGGCTGGCCCTACCTGGCTCTCAACCGCCTGTCTGCGGCGGATTCCTCCTGCGACCAGACCTACGGGTTCTTGCCGTGCACGACCACTGTGATCGGCAACCTCTTCCTCATCCTGGCCTACGGCTACCTCATGTACCTCGCTGCGACCTACTTGTCCAATGGGAGCGAGCTCTTGTTGGAGATTCTAGGCCCTGGAATCATTGGCGGTCTGTTCCTCCCCATCCTTGGTGCCCTTCCCGATGCCATGCTCATTCTGGGTACGCACTTCTGTTTCGATGCAAAAATTTTTGTTAAAATATTAATTAAATCATTAAAGGCCTAATATTGAATCTTTCAGCTCTTAAATTAAGTTTTGAGACAAAAAATGATTTAACAATAGTGTGATTTGGATTTTGTTTTTCTTTGGTCTGTTTGGTTGCTGAGATAGTGTGTTTTAACGAAATGAAGAAAGTCGTAATCTTGTTTAACTCAAATGGATATCACTTTGTTGTTTGGTTTCTTTTTTCTTTTTCTTTTTGTCTGAAAGAGGTTGACCGGAGGTTCTGTTTATCGTGTAAATCGAAGTTTTCTGTGTCTCCTTTTCTTTCATAAACATATGTATATATATAAAAGGATTTTCTTTTTAAATTTAAATTTTATTTGAAGAGCCAGAGTGATTCAAATAAATGTGTAGCGTGATTCAGGAACCGTTACCATGTCAAAAAAAAGAAAAGAAAAGAAAAGGAACCGTTAGATTCTTTTTAAATTTAAATTTTATTTGAAGAGCCAGAGTGATTCAAATAAATGAGTAGCGCGATTCAGGAACCGTTAGATTCCATGTCAAAAAAAAAGAAAAAAAAAAAAAGAACCGTTAGATTCTTTTTAAATTTAAATTTTATTTGAAGAGCCAGAGTGATTCAAATAAATGAGTAGCGTGATTCAGGAACCGTTAGATTCCACGTCAAAAAAAAAAAAAAGAAAAAAGAAAAGGAACCGTTAGACGGTTCCTGAATCACGCTACTCATTTATTTGATTATTTCTATGGGTTTATATTTCCGTAAATTCCGTTGGTATCTGGTAGGTTTTTTAAATCACTCTGGCTCTTCAAATAAAATTTAAATTTAAAAAGAAAATCCTTTTTTTTTTTTTTTTTTTTTAATTTTAATTTTAATTTGAAGGGCCACTTTTAGAAGAACTCTCTCTCTCTCTTTCACTCTCTCTCTATATATAAAATATTTTTTTGATAGATGAGAGAAGAAAAATAAATATATAAGCTTAAAAAATTAATATTGTTCACTTTTTAGCTCTTGGGAGTTGTTTGAAAATGGATGATTATTGTTTAGTGGACATGAATGGTAGCAAAAATTGATTGATATGCGAAAAAAGTAAGAATATTTGATATGAAAAAGTGAAAATTTTTGTTTTGTAGTGATTTTTTAATTTAAGTTATAGTAAAAAGTGATTAATATAATATAAAAATTAAGAATGTGAGTTAACTATTTTTAGATAAATAGTAAGGGGCTCTTGCTAAAGGGTGCCTTGATATTTGAAGAGTCTAATAGGTTGTTTAAATAATCCTTTCTAAAGTTTTTTGTTTTTTTTTTTTGTTTTAAGAGAAAAACTAAATTGAAAAAGGTCACTAAAAATGGCCTAAATTGGTCAGTTGGTACCGGTACCATTCATTAAACTTGTTGAAAAAAAAGAAAAATAAAAGAGGTTGTTGGAGTAGGTCAGTGAATATAGTGCAGGAATTGAAATCAGTTTTGTTTAAATGCAAAAGATTCTCTTTTGTCACTATTAAGAAGATCTTTAACTACTACTTCTTCTCCTGTTTTTTATTTTTATTTTTTATTTTTAAATTAATTAATTAATATATATTTAAAATTTTAATTCATTGCATTTTAAAAACGATAAATATGGAGGTAACAAAGTCTGAACTATTTAATTTAAAAAATAATAGATAAGATTTTAGGAACTCTGCTGTAGAGTTAGCCTTTGAAATATTAGATGGAAAAAAAATAACTCGAAACGAAGATGTTTTGCTCTTTTTATTTTTATTTATTTATCTAATTTTTTCTGGTTCCATTGACAAAAATTTGAAATGTTCAAACCAGATTAGGTTTAAAAATGGAACTTATTGGAAGGAAACAAGGATGGAATTTTCCTACGGAATTAAGGGTGTAATTCAGTCCTTTGCTACTGAATTTAGGTAGCGTTAGGAAGCTTTTTTAACTCTAAATTTTGATAATTTGGCAGTATTTATTAGTCATTGTTACTTTTTAAGTGTTCTTATCTTGTCTGTTGTTTTGAAACCTTTTAAATGCGTTTCTTTTTCAATCAAGAAGTTATTACATAAACTGTCCACTTCTTATGTTTAAATTTTGACTAAATTCTGTCTGTCTCTGATGACTGCAGTTTAGCTATTGCAGCTATTGCAGTTCACAAACTTGGGTTGATTTTCTAATGTTTCTGATATGTTCTCTTGTCTTGTATAGTATCCGGTCTATCTGGAAGTACAGCAACTGCTCAAACTCAAGTCTCTGTAGGAATGGGCTTGCTAGCTGGGTCAACTGTTATGCTTCTTACAGTAATATGGGGATCATGTGTTATTGTTGGCAAGTGTGACCTTGTTGATTCAAAGGCAGTAGACTCAACAGATACAAAAGGCTATAGCTTAACTGGTATGTCCTTTAGATTTTCTTTTTCTTTATTAATAACCTATGAAAATCAAAGAGCTGGCTCTGTAACCCGTGATTTTTATGTGCACATGCATTTTTCTTTATTTGGTTAGGAGGGTAAGAATAGGGAGGGCATATCTCCATCTCTGTGTTTTTTTTGGTTTGTCAATTGATGGCATACAAAATATCATAAATGGGTAGAAATGGTGGATAAACAATCCAAAGCACAAGGACTCTCTCTCTCAACATCAACACGTTGGGTAACTATTGGCCATAGCAATATTGGAGGGGACCAAAAGAAAAACTATTTAGTTACTTAAACATTGAAACAAAACTTGCTACTGCAAGACAATGCTCGGGTTAAAAATAACAAATTTGTTTAAAATGAAATGTGAAATCAGTAATATCACATTTTTTAATGAGACCTAAGGCAAATGTATGTAGGAGTTACTGTAATCTTATCTATCTTAGATTGCTATGATTTTTACTTAAAAGTTCTTTATGTGTAGAAGAGATGCATAAACAATGCCATTCACTGAAATTTATTGCATTCTGATTTTTTGGAGAGTTAGGGGTGGGTTATTATCCTTGACCTCTGAATCATTTGCTTATCTGCCTTGTATAGTGAACTGGTCAATAACTGTGTGATTGAATACTTTACATGGATTCATGACCCAATAAAATCTTCGCTTTTACAGAATCTGGTGTTAGTACTGATATCTGGACTTGCTACGGTGCAAGGATTATGATCATATCTGTCATCCCATTTTTAGTCGTTCAAATACCACAAGCTTTCAGTTCAACTTCAGGGAGGCACTTAGCAATCTTGATTGGGCTTATCGTCTCTCTTCTACTATTGGTTTCTTATTGCACTTATCAGGTAAGTGTGCGTGTGGTATTATTATATTTTCTTTACAGTTTGATTCTCAATTTTCATTCTCCTGTTGGTAATATTGAATAATCATTTTTCTGTACTTTATCTGGAAATTTGGATGGTAGTTTCTACTGAATGCTAGACATTTTTATTAAACATGTACTTTTGATGGTTTGAATGAATGGTCCCACTTCTGTTTTTTGTTATGGACCTGATAATCAAGTGACTTGGTCCATGCTCGAATTGTGAAACCAGTGGTTTTATTGATGAGATCAATACCTTGGTTGACCAGTAACATGAAAGATCAAATGACTGGGGTTGGCAGGAATCAAAAAATGGCATTCCAGAGGCATCAGGGCATTCTCAACCATTGAGCTATCTTCCTTTCTTGTTGAGTTACTTAATTGTTACTTGCAATGCTAAACCATTGAGCTACCTTTTTCTTTGGAGAAAAACTTACAATGTTAATAATTTAAAATTAGTTGTATTTCATATTTTTGAAAGATAATTTTAGCAGTTCAACTGATTGACCCAAAGTCGTACTAGTGATGTGAGTACCCCCACACACCCGTGACCCAATCAATGCTTGGTGCGGGTTCATGACTATGAATTTTGGATGCTGAAGGTTGACATCCCATAGTTATACAAAGTCTGATGTGGCTTCCTAATTCGGCCTTTTGTTTTTGGTCTAGTGAATTTGAAGAAAGAGAGCAGGGGATGAGATCCATTAAGCATAATCCCAAACATGCTTGAAAAGGAGCACTCGAACGCCCAAGATAGTTTGAATACCTGATAAACCAGCAGCCTTACTCCCTCCTTAGCAACATGCATGGGTCAATTCACACGGGAGTCAAAAGATATTTCATTTTCCTATATTTCTGCTAAGGAAGTTTGAAAGAGAGCCTATTGAACATAACCTCTAACCCACCTCCTCTAAATCTCTAGGAAGATTAGATTTGCTATTGTGGTTTGAATATCTGAAATTCTTTCCATATTTATATTTATTTTACTTTCTGATAGAGAAAATGGAAAACGTTGTGCAGGTCCTTCAGCCTATGATCCAGAGGAGAAAACTTTCTTATGTGAAGCACAAGCATGTTATAGTTGGACTTTTAAAGGATCTTAAAAAACGTGCACTTGGAAGGCTGCTCAACGACAATGGTGAACTTGACAAAGGCGTTGTTGAGAAGTTAGTTCACTAAGTAACAGAATTAATAAATCGTCTACTTTTTTGTGTATTTGCTGAATTTTTGTTGGGTCTCTCATGACAGGCTGTTTTCTGCAATTGACACAAATAAGGACAGAAATATTTCAAAATCTGAATTGAGAGCATTGATTGTTGGAATTAATTTTGAAGAGATTGACCTGGATAAAGAGGATGCAATAGATAAATTAATGAAAGATTTTGATACGTCCCATAATGACGGCATTGATGAGGGTGAGTTTTTTGAGGGCATTAAAAAATGGCTAGGGAAGTTAAAGTGGATGCGGCCTCCCTCTGGTGATCCTGGTCCTCACACAAAACATTTCCTAGACTTTCACCGCGTAAGTTGAACTGTTTCTTATTCATACACATATTAGCATAAGAGGAATTGTTAGGCTTACATACACATTTTACAAAAAAAATTTACAAACTGATGTAGCACAACATAATTGGGTTTCTCAGAATTTGAATTTATCTCATATTCAATAATGTTGTGCCACATCAATTTGTAAATTTTTTTTTGTAAAATGTGTTCGTAAGCGTAGCATTTTACTTAACTAACATAATGCTTGATTTCTTTGAAAAATTCATATACAGGAAATAGCAAGAGAGGAAGATTTGTTGGATGTGGGGGATCAAAGTGATGAAGTTGTTGAGGGTGTTGAGGATTCCAAGTGGATCTCCATCAAAGCAGTGCTTTTATTGATTCTGGGAACTCTCATTGCTGCGGCATTTGCCGATCCCCTGGTGGATGCTGTTGATAACTTTTCTGATGCCAGTGGTATTCCTACTTTCTTCATCTCGTTTATCGCGCTGCCTTTGGCTACCAACTCTAGTGAAGCTGTCACAGCAATTATATTTGCTAGCCGTGATAAGCGGAGGACTGCCTCATTAACATTTTCTGAGGTTTGTTTCTTATTCCCACTCTCTCTATATACGTTCTTACACCATATTTTCTAAAGTTAATGTTGACACATTTTTTTTAAGAAATTAAATAATGTGGAATCACGCATATGGATAGATGCACAAACTTTAAATTTTGACCATAACTTGGATACTATCAATTTTATTTGAAATGAAGAATATCATTGTCCAATATGTTCCACCCATCCATGGAAGTCAAGGGACAACAAACGCCTGGATTTTAACCATAATTTTGCATTGATTGCATTGTTCTGCTAGTTGACTACAATCAGAAAGCATGTTCATCTTTCTTTACTGGCTGTTATTTGATGACAGTTAGAATCGATCCATCAAAAAATGCATCTCTTTGATAACAGTTTGGTAGAACTCGATCTCAATGTTCAATTACTTATAAAAAAAAACGTATTCGAGCTCTATGCCAACTAGTGTAGTGTTATAACTCGTTAATTTCTTGCTGCAGCTATATGGAGCGGCAACGATGAATAATATCCTCTGCCTCTCGGTCTTCTTGGCCCTTGTTTACGTAAGGGATTTGACATGGGAGTTCTCTGCTGAAGTGCTGGTTATTCTAATTGTCTGCATTGTGATGGGTGCCTTGGGCAGCATCCGCACCGTTTACCCTCTCTGGACGTCCATTGTAGCTTTCCTACTTTATCCATTTTCCCTGGCGCTGGTTTATGTCCTTGATTATGTTTTAGGGTGGTCATAGATTCACGGATGCCTGCTAAGTTTTGAGTTGTGGGTATTACATTTCCTGCAGGAGGATTCGCAGTTGTTTCTTTTACTCAGTTGTTGTTGTTCATGGTATGATACATATGAGTGTGGGACTAATAATTTGACTGTTTTTGAGGAGCCTATTTATGGGCAATTTTTGTAGTTGTACAATTATTGCTTTCATGGTCTGGTATTGTTATCTTTATTTATTTATTTGTCTTTATCTTTATCGTACACTCCCGAGCCTATAGACACTGTATACCGCGGACGAACCACCGCACGCCTACTGTCAATGAATCATTGCCGCCGACAAATAGCTGAGATCCAATCACAAATGACACCGTCGACCCCACATTTAAGTGGAGTTGATGATAGCGCTCCTATATATAAAGTCTATTGGGAAACCAATGAACATTCATTTGGAGTTATGCAACAAGCTTGATTTTTGACGTCAATGGCCGCGATCTAGTGGATGATATACCGATCTTTCGTACAAACCATCCCATCCCACTTGACAAAGCACAGTGGGGCAAGAACTTCCACCAAGTTGGACTCGGAGGAATTAATCCTCCCCTATAGAGCCTAATAAATTGTCACGAGAATTTTTTTTTTTTTTTTTTTTTAAAATTTTAAAATTTTAATTTTAATATGATTAACGGTCTTAAATAGTTTAAAAAATATTTTTAGTATTTAAAAAATAGTTTTTTTCCTTTTTCTCTAAAACATCATTTATTTTAAAAGTTCTTGTAATTCTTGACCAAATTAATCAGATGTCTTTATAAAAAATGAGTAATGATATAAAAAGATTAGTCTTTTTAAAATTATTTTAAATATAACGTAACGTTTAAAATTATCATTCAATTTGTGATATTTATCCCTAAATTTTAATTTAGATGCCACGTACAACTAAGCACAGTCCCCAAAATCCCCAATCCCCTTATCCATGGCAAACCGCCTCACCCTTATCTTCTTCCTCATCTTCATCCTCATCCTCTGTGGCCCCTCCAATGGCCGCTTCACCGCCCGCCTTCAGTCATCCTCTAATCTGGTCTCCGATAGTGGCGTCCGGCAGGTCCGCGGCTGGCCCTACCTGGCTCTCAACCGCCTCTCTGCGGCGGATTCCTCCTGCGACCAGACCTACGGGTTCTTGCCGTGCACGACCACTGTGATCGGCAACCTCTTCCTCATCCTGGCCTACGGCTACCTCATGTACCTTGCTGCGACCTACTTGTCCAATGGAAGCGAGCTCTTGTTGGAGATTCTAGGCCCTGGAATCATTGGCGGTCTGTTCCTCCCCATCCTTGGTGCCCTTCCCGATGCCATACTCATTCTCGGTACGCACTTTTATTTAGATGCAGTAAGTTTTGTTGAAAAATTAATTAAATTTAAATGATTAAAAGCTTAAGTTTTCAAAACAAATAAATGAATAATAATTTAATTAATATCTGAGTAAGTTTGAAATTTTATTTCCTTCGCTTATCTTTCATTTTAATTAAAATATTCTAATGTTAGACATTCTGATTAAGGGGAGTTTGAGCTAAAAGATTGAGACCAACAAATGATTTAACAATAGTGTGATTTGGATTTTGTTTTTCTTTGGTCTGTTTGGTTGCTGAGAAAGTGTGTTTTAACGAAATGAAGAAGGTCGTAATCTTGTTTAACTCAAATGGACATCACTTTGCTGTTTGGTTTCTTTTTCTTTTTCTTTTTGTCTGAAAGAGGTTGACTGGAGGTTCTATTTCTTTCATTTGCTTGGGGGAATGTCCTTCCAAAATTTCTTAAAATTTTAAAATTTACCCCTAAAATTTAGGACTTTTTAAGAAATGTCCCCCCCAAAATTAAAATTTTACCCCTAAATTTTTACTTTTTAAAATTTTGTCCCCCCACCCTTAAACGTTTGGTTCCGCCCCTGATGGGGAGGGACTGAGATGTAAATTGGGTATAGAAAATCGGGAGACCCATTTTTTTTTTTTATTTCTAGGATTTATTTATTTATTTATTTTTGCATTGTGTAATGTACTGATACTTTTTTTCTATTTTTTTTCTTCTTTTTTTAATCACTACTGGTACTTAAATACAATGTGGAATTGAGCTTGTGTCAAATTCTCTAATTAAATGTTTAAATTCTAACAACCAATACTCTCAATATTTAATAACCATAATATCCAAATTACTATACCACTTAGATTAGAAATTGAGTTTAGAGTACTAACCTCAAAAAGTGCGACATGCGTTGAGTTATTTTGCACCTCGTTGATTAACATCATATTCCCATATGTGATGACGCAATCCAAGATCAAACTCTAATGAACTAATATCAAATTCATTGCCATCAACTCCCTGAAATCTTTTAGGAGAATTTTCAAAAATTGGCGATTGATGATGTATCACCAACATTGACATTTGAACTTTGTACATTTTTTTGTTTGGGAAAAGTGAAATATTGTATTTAACTTTTCCATTATTTACAAGACTACAAATAAATTTACATGATCATTTTGGAATCTTTAGGAAATAAAGAAAATATATTCGTAGATTAACAATGAACAAACTTATAAGAATAACATAATCATCACATAGACTCTTAAGTTAAACATTACACTTTAAACCCTATAATTATTATTCTCTTTCTATTCCATTAATATAGCAACTTACACCCAATTTATAATACTCATATTCACATACAATAATCAATATGATTGTAATATGACATATTATAACCTAAACCCCATAGTCATTAATTTTCATTGAACTCATGAAAGTTTAGGGTTAATTAACACTTTAAATGTAATTAACTCATTCAATTAGTAATCCTAGTGTTTACATACCAAATGCCTTAATTTAATTCATATTATACAAATTAGAGTTTATGTCCATATTAGGAATAATAGTGAAATTGAAGCTTTTAACCAATTAATAACCCGGAGCTTAAATCACGCATAGAAATCCACTACATACAAAAACACCAAGTTAATTTTAGAAATTTAACTTCTTACTAAAATCTAACAACCTGGAGTTTAAATCATGAATTTTATGAGGAATTGGTAGGGGGCCCAAAATATATTTTGGGCAGGGCCAATGTCATGTAATTTTTTTTTTAATACCAAACAAAAAAAAAATTGGTGGAATTGGGGGGAGGCCTGGGCCATCCCCGGTCCCCCCCAAACCCATCTCTCTCTCTATATATATATTCCTTGTAAAGTTATAATGCTTTTGGGTTCGAATCTAACGGTTCCTGAATCACACTACTCATTTATTTCTATGGGTTTATATTTCCATTGGTATCTAGTAGGTATTTAAAGCACTCGCTCTACAAATAAAATTTAAATTTAAACAGGGTTAAATACTTCATTAGTCCCTAGGGTTTAGAAACTTTATTTTTTCCTCCATGGGGTTTGGAAAGTGACCAAATTAATCCTTGTGGTTTTGAAAAATGACTAAGTTAGTCCATCCGTCAGTTGACCGTTAGTTGACTTAACGGACTGACACATGGACCAATTAGAAGTTGACACGTGACCAACTAATTAAATTTTTTATTTTTTATTTTAAAAAAAAAACAGTGAAAGGGGTGGTTGAAACCACCCCCAAACCACCATTGGGGGTGGTTTCGGCCACCCCTTGGTGCCCAATATTCAATTTTTGTTTTCTTGAACTTCTTCAGCAACCAAACAGAGAATATACCTATCTATCGACCTAACCCAAAACGCAATTTTCTTTCTTCTTCTTCTTCTTCTTCTTTTTTTTTTTTTTAAATTTTTTTATTCTGTTTTACCTCGTGTTCTCTGATCAGAGTCTGACGATCCCAAACGATGAGACTGCAACAAATGAATCCAATGAAGAGCAAAGCCAAGCGTTTCGGTCTCTTTAGGTAATATGACGTGTGACAGTACCTCCATTTGCTGCTTGTAGATGACGATCTGCTACTCCTCGCCATTTCTTTTCTTTCTTAAAAGCTTTTTGGTTTTTTTCTTTTCTCTTTTAGACCTCTTTCATTTTTAGATTCAGAACCATTTCCTTGACTTTTGTGTTGTATTGGCCAATCTAAAATCTGTACCAGTAGGAGGAAAATGGAAACGTTTCGATGGGATAATGGTAAAGGTCAGTGCGAATCCTCTCTATTCTTGAGGAAAATAGAAAAACAGAAGCATAAACAGAAGCAGATCCCAAACTACCATTGGGGGTGGTTTCGGCCACACTTGGCTCCATGGGGTGGCTCGTCACCCCAGGTTTTTTTTATTTTATTTTTTTAAAATTAAAAAAATTTAATTAGGTAGTCACGTGTCAATTTTTAATTGGTCCACGTGTCAGTCCGTTAAGTCAACTAACAGTCAACTGACGGATGGACTAACTTGATCACTTTTCAAAACCACAAGGACTAATTTGGTCACTTTTCAAACTCTAGGGGGAAAAAAATAAAGTTTTCAAACCCTAAGGACTAATGAAGTATTTAACTCATTTAAAAATAAAATTCAATTTTTTTAAAAAAAAAAAAAATTAATTTGGAGGGCCACTTTTAAAAGAATCAATCATCAAACTCTCTATATCATTTTAGAGTAATGATTTTCCCACAACCAGCATGAGTGAATAGTCATTCACGCTGATTTAGTGTTCATTTTAAAAAATTATTTTTAAAAAAAGTTACTGTTCGTTTATTTTTTTAATAATATTTAATATTTTTTTAAACCAGCGTGAGTGGCTGTTCACTTACACTGTTGTGGGAAAATCATTACTCATCATTTTATATTTTAGGTATATATATATTTTGTCTTTGATAGATGAGAGAAAAGAAAAATGAGTATATAAGCTTAAAAAATTAATATTTTTCACTTTTTGGCTCTTGAGATCGTCTGGCAATGTACCATTACTATTTAGTTAACATAGATTATAGCAAATATTGATTGATGTGAGAAAAAAGCAAGAATGCTTAGCATAAAAAAGTGAAAATTTTGTTCTGTAGTATTTTTTTTATTTAAATAGTAGTAAAAAGTGATTGATGTGATGTAAAAAGTAAGAATGTAAATTCAATTTTTTTGAATGAATAGCAAGGGACGCTTGCCAAATGGTTGATATTTGGAGAGTCTGTCTAACAAAAGTTAAATTTAAAAGATCGTAGATAGCTGATTAAATAGTCATTTTTAAAGTTTTTTGTTATATTTTTTTTTGTTTTTTATTTTTTATTTTTGAGAAAAGCTAAATTTGAAAAGGCACTAAAAATGATCTAATGGGTCAGCTGGTACCGGTACCATTCATTAAACTTGTTGAAAAAAGAAAATAGAATAAGAGGTTAGTTGGAGTAGGTCAGTGAATATAGTGTAGGAATTGAAATCAGTTTTGTTTAAATACAAAAGATTATGCTTCTTTTGTCACTATAAGAAGATATTTAACTACTACTAATTCTTCTCTTTTCTTTCTTTTTAATTTTTAATTATTATAATTTTAATTTTTTTTATTTAATTCATTGCATTTTAAAAACGATAAATATGCATGTAAAAAAAAAAACGATAAATATGGAGGTAACAAAGTCTGAACTATTTAATTTAAAAAATATTAGATAAGATTTTAGGACTCTGCTGTAGAGTTAGCCTTTGAAATATTAGATGAACAAAAAATTCGAAGGGAAGATATTTTGCTTTTTTTTTTTTTTTTTCCCGGTCCCATTGACAAAAATTTGAAATGTTCAAACAAGATTAGGTTTAAAAATGGAACTTATTGGATGGAACACAAGTATGGAATTTTTCTACGGAATTAAGGGTGTAATTCAGTCCTTTGCTACTGAATATAGGTAGCATTAGGAAGTTTTTCTAACCGATCTAAATTTTGATAATTTGGCAGTATTTATTAGTCATTGTAGCTTAATAAGCGTTCTTATCTTGTCTGTTGTTTTGAAACCTTTTCAATGCGTTTCTTTTTCAATCAAGAAGTTCTTACATAAACTGTCCACTTCTTCTGTTTATATTTTGACTAAATTCTCTGTCTCTGTCTCTGTCTCTCTGATGATGGCAGTTTAGCTATTACAGCCATTGCAGTTCACACACATGGTTGATTTTGTAATGTTTCTAATAAGTTCTCTTGTCTTGTATAGTATCCGGTCTATCTGGAAGTACAGCAACTGCTCAAACTCAAGTCTCTGTAGGAATGGGCTTGCTAGCTGGGTCAACTATTATGCTTCTTACAGTACTATGGGGATCATGTGTTATAGTTGGCAAGTGTGACCTTGATGATACAAAGGCATTAGACTCGACAGATACAAAGGGCTATAACTTAACTGGTATGTCCTTTAGATTTTCTTTTTCTTTATTAATAACCTATGAAAATCAAAGAGCTGGCTCTGTAACCCTTGAATTTTTTTTTTTAGTACTTTTAAGCATTAGCAACAAGGTGTTTATTTCTTTTATATGTGTGCATGCATTTCTCTTTAGTCGGTTAGGAGAGGGTGAGAATAGGGAGGCCAGACATCTTTGTTTATTTATTTATTATTATTATTTTAAATTGATGGCATACAAAATATCATAATTGGGTAGAAATGGTGGATAAACAATCCAAAGCACAAGGACTCTCTCTCTCTCAACATCAACACGTTGGGTAACCATAGTAATGGAGAAACTATTTAGTTACTTAAACATTGAAACAAAACTTGCAACTGCAAGACAATGCTCGGGTTAAACATAACAAATTTGTTTAAAATGAAATGTGAAATCAGTAATATCACATTTTTTTAATGAGACCTAAGGCAAGTGTATGTAGGAGTTACTAAAGTTTTATCTATCTTAGACTGTTATGATATTTAGTTAAAAGTTTTTTATGTGTAGAAGAGATGTATAAACAATGTTATTCACTGAAATTTATTGCATTCTGATTTTTTGGAGAGTTAGGGGTGGGTTATTATCCTAGACCTCTGAACCATTTGCTTATCTGCCTTGTATAGTGAACTGGTCAATAACAGTGTGATTGAATACTTTACATGGATTCATGACCCAATAAAATCTTCACTTTTACAGAATCTGGTGTTAGTACTGATATCTGGACTTGCTACGGTGCTAGGATTATGATCATATCTATCATCCCATTTTTAGTCATTCAAATACCACAAGCTTTCAGTTCAACTTCAGGGAGGCACATAGCAATCTTGATTGGGCTTATCCTCTCTCTTCTACTATTGGTTTCTTATTGCATTTATCAGGTAAGTGTGCGTATGGTATTATTATATTTTCTTTGCAGCTTGATTCTCTATTTTTATCTCAATTTTCACTCTCCTATTGGTAATATTGAATAATCATTTTTCTGTACTTTATCTGGAAATTTGGATGGTAGGTTCTACTGAATGCTAGACATTCTTGTTAAACATGTACTTTTGCTGGTTTGAATGAATGGTCCCACTTCTGGTTTTTGTTATGGACCTGATAATCAAGTGACTTGGTCCATGCTTGAATTGTGAAACCAGTGGTTTTATTGATGGGACCAATACCTTGGTTGACCAGTAACATGAAAGATCAAATGACTGGGGTTGGCAGGAATCAAAACATGGCATTCCAGAGGCATCAGGACATTCTCAACCATTGAGCTATCTCCCTTTCTTGTTGAGTTACTTAATTGTTACTTACAATGTTTAAATCATTGAGCTACCTTTTTCTTTGGAGAAAAACTTACAATGTTAATAATTTTAAAATTAGTTGTATTTCATATTTTTAAAAGATAATTTTAGCAGTTCAACTGGTTGACCCAAAGTCGTGCTAGTGATGTGAGTACCCCCACACACCTGTGACCCAATCAATGCTTAGTGCAGGTTCATGACCATGAATTTTGGATGCTGAAGGTTGACATCCCATAATTATACGAAGTCTGATGTGGCTTCTTAATTCGGTCTTTTTATTTTTGGTCTAGTAAATTTGAAGAAAGAGAGCAGAGGATGAGATCCATTAAGGACTCATAATCCCAGACATGCTTGAAAAGGAGTACTCGAACTCCCAAGATAGTTTGAATACTTGATAAACCAGCAGCCTTACTCCCTCATTAGCACCATGGGCCAATTCACATGGGAGTAAAAAGATATTTCATTTTCCTATTTTTCTGCCAAGGAAGTCTGAAAGAGAGCCTATCGAACATAACCTCTAAATCTCTAGGAAGATTAGATTTGCTGTTGTGGTTTGAATGTCTGAAATTCTTTCCATATTTATGTTTTACTTTCTGATAGGGAAAATGGAAAACGTTGTGCAGGTCCTTCAGCCTTGGATCCAGACGAGAAAATTTGCTTATGTGAGGCACAAGTATTTTGTAGTTGTACTTCTAAAGCATCTTAAAAAACGTGCACTTGGAAGGCTGCTCAAGGACAATGGTGAACCTGAAGAAGGCGTTATTGACAAGTTAGTTCACTAAGTAACAGAATTAATAAATCGTTTACTTTTTTGTGTATTTGCTGAATTTTTGTTGGATCTCTCATGACAGGCTGTTTTATGCAATTGACGCAAATAAGGATGGACACATTTCAAAATCTGAATGGAGAGCATTTATTGTTGGAATTGAGTTTGAAGAGATTGACCTGGATAAAGAGGATGCTGTAGATAAATTAATGAAAGATTTTGATACGTCCCATAATGACGAAATTGATAAGGGTGAGTTTGACAATGGCATTAAAAGATGGCTAAGGAAGTTAAAGCGGAGGCGACCTGCCGCTGGTAATCCTGGTCCTGACACACTAAATCTTATAAATGACTTTTACCAGGTAAGTTGAGCTGTTTTATATATATATATATATATATATATGGAAAATGTTAGGGGTTCTCCCCATAGTGTTCTCCCAGACTTAACGTAAAATATGATTTAAGAAAAAATAAAATTGTAGTGGCCTCCATTACCGGTGTTTTTAGGCATTAACACCAAAATTGAGGCATTAACACTAAATTTAGGATGATCAAATCCATTTTGGGTGATACCATCCTTAAAGGGTTAACCTTCCACCCTTAGGTTTTAGTTTTGAATATAAAAACAAGTTTTAAAGCATGAGAACATAAATATTAACTCATAAAAATTAATCTGTTGGCAAAAAAACGGTACTAAAATTTTATTTTTTCTTAAATCATGTTTTACATAAGTCTAGGAGAACCCAGGAGAACACTATGGGGAGAACCCCTAACAAACCCCTATATATATAGAGAGAAAGAGTACCCCATGAACTATCACCCTCTGTCAATATGACCCCATGAATTGACTCTCACCACTTGACACCCTCTAACTACCATTTACTTATCAAAATTCCCCTTGTCATCAACTTCGTTAAAAAACTTGAAATGACACAAATATTCTAATTTTTATAAACAAAATTTACTTATAATACCCTTAAAACTAAAAAAGTTAAAAAATATATATATATTAATGTATCAGGAATGTTCCAATAAAAAAAAATTAAAACTCAAAAATTAAAACTAAAACATAAATATATAAAACTAAAGAAAGCTTATAAATTAATTTAAAAATAAAAAATAAAAAAATAGTGGGGTGGTTGCCAACCCCCTTGGGGGAGAGGGGTGGTCAATGGGCCACCCCTAGAGATGACTGGAGGTGGCATGCGAGCCACCTTAGAGGTGGCCGAGGGTGGCCATACACATCCCCATAGGCCGAGGGTGGCAGTGAGCCATCCTCGGCCACCTTTAGGTGTGGCCTCCCATATTGCCTAGGCGAGGGAAAATGGATGTGCTTATATAGAGCATGTTCTCTCTAAATGGTATGAGACATTTGGGGTAAAGCCAATAACAAAAACTATGCCGATTGAGGCCCAAAGTTGGCAATATCATACCACTTGGAGTGGGGTATTACATATGGTATCAGAGACGTAACCTAGCCTGAGGTTGTGGAGTCTTTGTTGGGTCCCAAGAGGGGGAGATCGTTGCGCCTCACATCGCTTGGGTGTGAAAAATTGGATGTGCTTATATAGAACATTTTCTCTTTAAATGGATGAGGCTTTTTGCAGTAAATCCAATAATAGAACTTTGTGGGCTGAGACCCAAAACAGACAATATCATACAACTTGGAGTGAGGTGTTACACTAGGGGTGGCTCAAGCTACCCCCCCTCCTCTAAGGGGTAGTTGGCGGCCACCATTTTTTCAAGCTTTTTAGTTTGATATATTTAATATGTATATATATATTTTTAAAATTATTATTAAAAGTGACACATGTCATCATTTTATTGGTGTTGACGTGGCACACTAATGGAATTCATCAAGTTTTGACGGAATTTGATTGCAGGTACTGAATTGTTTTTTTGGCCTACCTCGATAAACTTTGAATTATTATTTATTTTTTTATATTGTAGGCAGTGATTTGTAATTTAGGCTAATCATATGGACTGATTTTGCATGGGTGGTCAATTTTTTATAGTTTAAGTTTTTATTTTATTTTATAATTTAATTTAAGTTTTTAATATTGATATTTTGTATTTGATGGTATTTTTGTCATTTAATGAGATTTAGCATCTAAAAAGAGAATATTCTATCCGATTTAATGAGATTTCCTAACGACGGGGTTTTGGTCAGTAATTGGTAATTCGAGGGTGTCCGGTAGTGAAAGTGTTAGTTCCTTGGGACATATTGACGGTGGGTGGTAGTTCATGAGGTAAAAAGTAATTTATATATATATATGTATATGAAGTAATTACCTTTTACCTAGATGATGCTTGATTTCTTTGAAAAATTTCATATACAGGACATAAAAATAGAGGAAGATTTGTTGGATGTGGGGGATCAAAGTGATGAAGTTGTCGAGGGTGTTGAGGGTTCCAAGTGGATCTCCATCAAAGCAGTGCTGTTATTGATTCTGGGAACTGTCATTGCAGCGGCGTTTGCCGATCCCCTGGTGGATGCTGTTGATAACTTTTCTGATGCCAGTGGTATTCCTACTTTCTTCATCTCGTTTATCGCGCTGCCTTTGGCTACCAACTCTAGTGAAGCTGTCACAGCAATTATATTTGCTAGCCGTGATAAGCGGAGAACTGCCTCATTAGCATTTTCTGAGGTTTGTTTCTTATTCCCACTCTCTCTATATACGTTAAGTGCTTGCACCATATTTTCTGAAGTTAATGTTGACACATCTTTTAAAAAAATTAAGTAATGTGGAATCACGCACATGGATAGATGCACAAACTTTAAATTTTGACCATAACTTGGATACTATCAATTTTATTTGAAATGAAGAATATCATTGTCCAATATGTTCCACCCATCCTTGGAAGTCAAGGGACAACAAACGCCTGGATTTTAACCATAATTTTGCATTGATTGCATTGTTCTGCTAGCTGACTACAATCAGAAAGCATGTTCATCTTTCTTTACTGGCTGTTAAAAGGAAAAGATTGTCATAATATGCATATTATTTGATAACAGTTAGAATCAATCCATCAAAAAATGCATCTCATTGATAACAGTTTGGTAGTACTCGATCTCAATGTTCGATTAGTTATAAAAAAAACGTATTTGAGCTCAATGCCAACTAGCGTAGTGTTATAACTCGTTAATTTCTTGCTGCAGCTATATGGGGCAGCGACAATGAATAACACCCTCTGCCTCTCAGTCTTCTTAGCCCTAGTTTACGTAAGGGATTTGACATGGGAGTTCTCCGCTGAAGTGCTGATTATTCTAATTGTCTGCGTTGTGATGGGTGCCTTGGGCAGCTTCCGCACCGTTTACCCTCTCTGGACATCCATTGTAGCTGTCCTACTTTATCCATTTTCGCTGGCGCTGGTTTATGTCCTTGATTACGTTTTAGGGTGGTCATAGATTCACAGATGCCTGCTAAGTTTTGAGTTGTGGGTATTAAATTTCCTGCAGGAGGATTCACAGTTATTTCTTGGGGAAACTTCACTTACTCCCCTGAAATTTGGCCATTTTTGCAAATACTCTCCCAATGTTCAAAACTTTTCACTTAGGTGTATCAAAGTTTGGTTTTCTTGCACTTTGCTCCTTTTGTACAGCAAATCCTATTGGAATGCCAATTTTATTTCTGACTCCAAAACTAAAACTGCATAGTTTTGAGAACGGTGTAGTTTTGGAGTCAAGGGTAAAATTGACATTTTCTATACGGAATGAGTAAAGTGAGAGAAAACCAAAGTTTGATATACTTAAGTGAGAGGTTTTGAACATTGGGAAGGTATTTGCAAAAATTATGAAAGTTCAGGAGGTAAGTGAAGTTTTCCTTTATTTCTTTTACTCAGTTATTGTTGTTGATGGTATGATACATATGAGTATGAGACTAATATTTTGACTGTTTTGAGGAGTTCAGTATTGGCAATTTTTGTAGTTGTACAATTATTGCTGGTATTGTTATCTTTATCTTTATGGTGCACCCCCGAGCCCATAGACACTGTATACCGCGGACGAACCACCTCACGTGGCTCACGCCTACTGTCAATGAATCATTGCCCCTGACAAAAAGTTGAGATCCAATCACAAATGACACCGTCGGCCCCACATTTAAGTGGAGTTGATGATAGCGCAAGCTCCTATATACAAAGTCTATTGGGAAACCAATGAACATTCATTTGGACTCTTGGGCTTTGTTTAGGAATAGTAGAAGTGGACTGGAATTGTAGTAGATTTGATTGATGTGAGGAAAAAAGTAAGAAAGCTTTGTATAGAAAAGTGAAATTTTTTGTTTTGTAGTGATTTATTTATTTGGAAAGTGATAAAAAGTGATTAATGTGATATAAAAAAGTAAGAATGTTGGGGTTGATTTTGAGAAAATTTTTTTGGGACTTACGAAGTCCAGTCCAGTTACTGTTCCCAAACAAAGCCTTGGAGTTGTGCAAAAAACTTGATTTTTGACGTCAATGGCCTCAATCTGGTGGATGATATGTTACACAAACCTTGTTAACCGATCTTTCGTACAAACCATCCCATCCCATTTGACAAAGCACAGTGGGGCAAGAATTTCCACCAAATTGGACTCGGAGGAATTCCTCCTATAGAGCCTAATAAATTGTCATATATATATATATATATATATTACGATTAGCCGTGTTTTTCTACTGTTAAAATACTGTTTAAATTGCGTTAGAGCATTTTTAATGGAGGAGTTAAATGACACTTTTATCTAAAATAGTTCTTTAAATTGACAAAATACTTTCTACGTTGGAGAAGTTAAAAAAAATGTAGAATATATATTTTATTAAATGAGCTAAAAAAAAAAGCTATATATAGTGGCATTATTCAAAGAATTATTTTCCTAAATTTTCTTTCCACGTCTTTTTTTCTCCAACTATCTCTCTCAAAATTTTCTTCCTATGTTTTTTTTATTATTTCTCTCACCTATTTTCTCTTTTACCAAAATTTTCTCATATTATTTCTCTTTCCTCATCACTTTTTTCTCGAAAGTTAGAAAAATAAGATATTTAAGAAAAATACATTCATTATAAAAAATAAAAATTAAATGATATAGATAAAAATATAACTAATCGGATGTAGGATGCTTTTAAAAAGTTATTAGCTAAACTAGATAAATTGAGTTTTGATGAGTTATTTTACATTAAAAAAAAAAATTAGCTCTTCCATTGGGAATGCTCTTAGATAGCTTAAAAAGTATTTTTAGTGCATAAAAAGTTTTTTTTCTTTTTCTTTTTCTCTAAAAAATCATTTATTTTAAAAGCCATTGTAATTCTTGACCAAATTAATCAGGAATAATGCTACACGTCCATCTTAAGTTCATCTAAGAATGATGTTATTAAAATTACCATTGGACTTGTAATTGATCATTATAGGATTTTCATCGAATGATAATTTTAATAGCCACATCATTCTTGGATGAACTTAAGATGGACATAAGAGGGATTTCTAGAATTACTCCTATAAACCACCTTATAAATGATAAAAAAAAAAAAAAAAAACAGCTGTCTTCTTTTCCTTTTCTTTTAAAATGACTTTTTTTTTTTTTTTTTTTAAATATATATTTATCATTTGTATTAATAATAAACAATCTTAATTAATTAACTCTTAATTTACTATTTTAATCATCCGATCCTAATCTAACACAAGAATGGCATTCCGATGCAACACAAATCAAATACTATTCATTTTAGCCATGTGGTCAGCAAAAATGAGTTTTTGTATTTTTTTAAAGCAAAAAACCAAAGAATGTTGGGAAAAGTCTACGTACTCTCTCAAATTAATTTTTATTTTTGGGATATCTTCCACAACGTGCCCCAGCCTACTGTAGTTCTCTCCCGAAGCCTGCACAACATCAATCACTACCTTTGCATCCTCTTCCAGACGAACTTGTGTGAGACTCATCTCCATGCATAACTATATCGCCATCAACGCTGTTGTAGCCTCGGCTGCCTCTAGAAATCTCAGTTGAGTCTTGCAACGTGCCGCTCGTACGTAGCCACTGTGATCACGGACAAGCAAAACCCCAAAACCTATCTGTCCATACATTCAATTGACAATGTTCCTTTCAAATTTTTAATTATTACAACAATGTTTTTTCCAAACTACTAAAAAAATTGACAATGTTCCATAATAACAAAAAAAAAAAAAAACTAGTTTTTTGGGCGGGAAAATTTAATTTAATTTATTTTCGAATATATTGGAGTATTTTTGTTTGATTGAAAAAAAATTTTAGGTAATTTTTGTCTTTTTGCTGGCTTTGAGAGGACATTGTCAAATTTTTGGTAGTTTAAGATATGCATTGTTGCAATTTCAAAATTTGAAAGGAATACTATCAATTGGGTAGTAATTTGAAAGGTATGTAAACTTTTCCCTTGAATTTTTTTACCAAAGGGACCATCTTTTTGTTGGGCACATGCATGCATTTTTTTATTAACTAAACATATATTTTAAACTCCTTAATGCAATTCCAAACAAACTCTAAGTCTTTTAATATGTATATTTGAACACAATTTTAGCCCATAACCTTAAATTAATGGATTTGGGTTAGCTTAAATATATTAGGTACTCTTTTATTTATATATTTTCTCAATATAGGATTCAATATTTATAAGTGCACTCATAACAATCTCTGAGCTCTTTCACATTGACCTAACTCCCTCTTGCTTTAACGCAACTTCAAACCAGATGTGTCCAGACGACACTTGTCCTCAGAAGTTAACCGTGACTTTGATACCACATTGACCTAAGTTAATGGGTTTGGATCCACGTAGGTATATATATATTATCTTCATCATCAAAAGATAGAACACAATAAGCCTACTCTTTTTCCTTATACTTTCTTAACGTGAGATTCTATACTCGCAACAATATACATATTTCTGTACCTATAACAACATGGAAAAATGTGGTTGGCAATCATGCATGGCCGGACTGGGTTTTCTTGGGAACAGTATGATCGGAAGAAAGTCAAGGGAAAAGGAGCGTCTTTTACTGGTTGGACGTACATCACTTATGCAATCAATCATGACAGAAGCTTATGAAGAAGAATTGCGTATATATTTGGGGCAGGGCTTAGCTCATGTTGTTGCAGAGTCTACACAGTGAATCAAACCAGAAATGCTCCATTTGTGTACCCAACTCATGTGAGTTGCCGGATAATTCTTGTGAGTCCGTCCTCCGGTGAAGGAATTGTTCCGGTGTGTGTCTGTCTCTTGAGAGAAGGAATTTTAGGCTTTGGAAGAGAAGGGTGGACGGATGACACATGGCAATTCGTGTGTTTCAAATCACATTATATCAAAGAAAAGCTTTAGGCCCCGTTTGTTTCATGGATTAGACCTTTGGATTTGACTAGTTAACACTAGGTATAGTTAGTCATTTGTTTGGTAACGCTCTATTCCTGGTAATAATCTATTTTCATGGGACTACTAATTCCATACACATAGGGTTAGTTAAGCCACTAAAAAATGAGTGGCTTAGCTAATCCTTTCTTATGGGATTGAAATTATTGTGTAAATTTTTTTAAAAAAACCCCACCCTTTTCACACCCACAACGCTTCTCTCAAATTGACTCTATCAGTGCAAAACAATCTTTGTCTTTCAAAGTGATTGACTTTTTCAGTGCACACTGTAACGATCTCTCTTTTCTACGCAAGGTTTCTCTCTCTCCCTCACTTCTCTGTTTCTTAGTTACTTCGTTCTCTTTTTGTTTCTTGGATTTTTTTTTTCTCTGTACCATTTCTCAAATTTTTTTTATTCTATTTTTTATTTCTTTTGATTCTCTATACCGTTTCTCTTTGATTCTGTTTTTCCGCTCTATCTGTACCTTTTTTTTTTTTTTTTTAGTTTCTTTTGGTTGAGTTTGATTGACATTAGAATTCAAGATTGAGTTTGATTCTGTTTCTTTGTTTCTCCACCTTTTTTTTGTTTTGTTTTTGTTTTAAATTTTTGTACCATTTATTTTGATTATGTTTCTCTATCTTTCTCTGTACCGTTTTTGTTTTTTTTTTTTCTTTATTTTTATTGAGTTTAATTGACATTAGAATTTAAGATTGAGTTTGATTATGTTTTCTCCAACTATAATATAAATTGTATTTGTATTATAAGGATATTTTAGGAAATTTGATCACAATACGATTCTATTCACCAACATATTGTATTGTACTAAACGAATGAGTAGGATTAGCTAGTCTATTTCAGTGTTACAACCAAACAAAGGAATATGAATAACTAATCTATTCCACACTCTTCTATTCCCAGTAGTAACTAATTATTTTCCAATGGACTAGACAATTCACGAACCAAACGAGGCCTTAATATGTGGACGTGAGTCATAGCCCAGTGGTGGAGCCACGTTGGTCTTTGAGAATTAAGGGTGCCGTGTCACCCTAAAGATTTTTTTTTTTTTTTTTTTTTCCTTTCCTTTCCCTACACACGGCACCCGAAACGTGTGTGTATATATATATATATATATATATATTTTTGGAGAAATTAGCTTTACCCCTCATGGACTATCACTCTCTCTCCATTTGCCCCCATGAACTACCAAGGTTACCTAAGACCCCCCAAGAACTGCCATTTTGCTACCAACGACCCCCTACCATTAGTCAAAAGCGTCAAACGTAACGGTCAACTGTACTGCATGTTCACAACATTATTCCGTCAGTCAAAGACACTGTTCATGGTACTGTTCATGTTGACCATCATGTTTAATGTTCTTGACTAACGGTAGGAGGCTGTTGGTAGCGAAATGGCAATTCATGGGGGGTCTTAGGTAACCTTGGTAGTTCATGGGGCCAAATGGAGAGAGAGTGGTAGTTCATGGGGGGGGGTAAAGCTAATTTCCCCATATTTTTTTTTTCTACCTATTAGCTTGAGAACATTGTCTCTTTTTTTAAAAAATTTGAAATTGACATTTTGGATTTGAGTATTCATTATAATCAAAAGAATCACATTACATTACAGTGGAGTATCATTATCATTTTGACATATTCAATACTACTATCGACTTTCAATTGCAGAAGCTTGATAGTAGGTTTGGTGAAAAGATGATGGAACTTTTGACATTTAGCTCAGCTAGTTTTGGATCCAAAAGATGCTTATAAATCCTTTAAAATAAATGATATATGTATCATTGCAGAGAAGTATTATCGGCCTTTTGATTTTTTTGAGCAGGAGAAAATTAATTTGAGATATGAGTTGAGATATTTTGAATTTAATGTGCTTATTGATTTGACATTACAAAATTTGTCTTTCATTGCAAAATTATGCCAAAGATTGGTAGAGACATACTATCTTATTGATAGATTGATTTGTCTTGTTTTGACTCTTCTAGTATCTATAGCAATTATCGAACTAGCACTTTCAGTAATAAAAATTGTTAAAATATGACTTCACAATAAAATTGAGGATGATTTTCTTGTAAATAGTTTAGTTCTCTATATTAAAAGGGAAATTGCTAAGAGCATGGATTTAGATTTTATACTTCTAAGAGACTGTAAAGTGTAGTTCTAATTTTTTTTTTTTTTTTTTTTGTCTTTTTGATATAGTGTCGACATGTTATATTTCTAATATATCAATTTGAGCACATATTTATCAATTTTTATAGATATATTTTTTGTGATGCACATATTATGTGAATTACTCAATTTTTATAAAAATTATGTTTATTATATTTTTAGTTTAGCGTTCCCACGCACAATATGAATTGTCTGGCTCCACCGCTAGAAACAACATTATTCTTTCTGTCTAGTCTCTTTCCTTATAACGTTTCTATATATAACTAACTTGTAAGATCAATTTTCTTCACCCAGTTCCAAGGGAAATTTTTGTCATATTCCGGTGTCCTGAACTTGACACCATACCTGGCCTGTACTATTCCCCTTCACAAATGCACTCGTAAAACATGTACAGATGGTGACGGGAAGACACATTTCCGACGCTTATAAGACAGTCTCTGTCTCCGTCTTATGAATTGTCTCTGCCTATAAATTCAAATTACAAATGGTTTATCTGGTTTATCACAGCTAATGTATCCTTATCTTCACTTGAAAGTACGTTTAAATTCTTGATAAGATCTCTAACAGAGATACACAGTCCACAAAATCCCACATCCCCTTATCCATGTCTAACCACCTAAACCTCTTCTTCCTCCTCCTCCTCCTCCTCCTCATCCTCTGTGGGCCCACCAATGGCCGTTTCATCACCCGCCGTCAGTCATCTTACGATGTAGTCTCCGATGGTGGGGTCCATCAGGTCCACGTCTCACCCTACCTGGCCCTCAACGGCCTCTCTGCGGCGGATTCCTGCTGCGACCAGACGTACGGGTTCTTGCCGTGCACCACCTCCGTGCTCGGCAACCTCTTCCTCATCCTGGTCTACGGCTACTTCATGTTCGTCGCTGCGACCTACATGTCGGACGGGAGTGAGCTCTTGTTGGAGATTCTAGGCCCTGGAATCGTCGGCGGTCTGTTACTCCCCATTCTCGGTGCCGCTCCCGATTCCATCATCATTCTCGGTACGTTTCATTACAGCGATTTTTGCTTCTTTTTCTTTCTGTTTGGTTGCTTAGAAAGTTCGTTTTACCCAAATGAAGAAAGCCGTACGTAATCTTGTTTATCTCATTCTCGTTTTTTTTTTTTCACCATTAAATATAAATATATAAGACCACGTGCAAATTTCACAGGTTCATTAATAAATTTGTAAGAAAAAAGCTATAGGGATGTTTCCTATACATTAGATGTCACTGTAACTGTGTAACATACGTATTTATGAAATTAATAGGAACATGGCTAATTTTTTTTATTTTTTGAAAAAAAAAAAAAATTTCCTTATATTTAAGAAAGAAAAACATATATAAGGTATTTGTTATGAATACTCTTTTACTGCTTTTTGCTTCCAAATATTTATATAGGGTTGTAGAGTAATTCTAGAAATTTCTTAAAAAATGAAGTGACTTTTAAAATTATTATGTAATTAAAATTCAATAATAATTAATTACAATTCTATTAGTAATTTTAAGAATTACNTTTTGTCTTTTGTCTTTTGTCTTTTGTCTTTTTTGTCTTTTTTTTTTTTCATATTAGTATTAATATTTGTGTGTATATATATATAAATATAATATTCCTTATAATGCTTTTGGGTTTGAATCTAACGGTTTGCTGACGCTACTATTTTTTTTTTAATTGTTTACATATATATTTAATTTATATGACCAAACAAAATAAGAGTTAATTGTAGGCTGAAAATAATCTACATTTTAAACAATATCACAAAAATCAAATAAACTGAACCAACGAATGGCCAAATCGCTATAAAGCAACAAAGATTGCTACATTGACTTTAAATAGATTTTTTTTTTTTTTTTTTTTTTTTTTTTTAAGCTCACGACTTTAGATGTTGAAAGCAAAAAGATGAGGTTCAGCACTTATACCTTCAAATTAAACCAACAGTATAAAGCCCAAAATGTTACATTATACTCTTATCCCTTAATGATGTTTACAATACAAAGAGTCTTTATTTATAGGAAGGTTAAGAAACTCTCATACTTTTTATTTTTATCCCCAATCTGGCGCTAAAAAGCCTCTGTCCACATCAGACCTCAGCAACCATTTACCAAAAGCGCCTAATTGAAAGTAAACAAGTTCTTAACCCTCCAATATGGATGGCATTTTTCTTAGGGGTTCTGTCCCTAATGTTCTCCTATCATTCTCTCAGTATTACATAAAACATGATTTAAGAAAAAATAAAATTGTAGTGGCCTCCACTATCTGTTTTTTTAGGCATTAACACCAAATTTGAGACATTAGCATCAAAATTGAGGCATTAGTACTAAATTTAGGATGATCAAATCAATTTTGAGTGATATCATTCCTAAAGGATTAACCTTCCACCCTTAGGTTTTAGTTTTAAATCAAAAAATAAGTTTTAAAGCATTAGAATCTAAATATTAACTTATAAAAATTAATCTGTTGGCAAAAAAACGGTAATACAATTTTATTTTTTCTTAAATCATGTTCTACGTAAAACTAGGAGAACGCTAAGAGAACATTAGGAGGAGAAACCCTAGCAAATCCCTTTTTCTAATTAACAAGATGAAATTTTATCTCATCATCCAAACCTCTCCACAAAAAATCACTCAATTTTTCTACCCAATTAGTAACACTAATCGAGATAGGGAAACATGAGAGAAAATAGGTTGGAAGATGGACATAGTGCTCTTAATCGACGTTAGACAAATGAAGTATTTTCTAAAAGGCTAAATTTCTCTCTATTTTCTTAATGATAGAATCCTAGACAGACTTAGCCTTAATCAGAGCACCCAATAGAAGACCCAAATATTTCGAAGGCAAGGATGAAACCCTACAACCCAGAATATGAGCCAACCCACTCATATTGGGCACATTACCCATATGAACCAACTCTGATTTAGCCAAGTTAGTCTTCAAACTTTAGTCTTCCAACTCTGATGTAGTCTTCAAACTAGAAGCAACTTTACAAACAAAGGATAAAAAATACAAATACAAATTAAAGAAAACTTTTAAAATTTTATTTTTTATTTTTTTTTTTAAAAAAAAAACCAAAACGATGTCGTTTATATGGTAATACGATAATATTATATTATATATGACATAACTTCTAGATTTTTATATATATTTAAAATTTTATACACAAAAACAACAACATTTCATGTATTTTATATATATAATATATATAGGCAGTTAACAATTAGCAGTTAATAGTTAACGGTTTTGTTTGTAATTAAGAGCAAATGAAAAATTTTATAAGACTTTTTTTTTTTTTTTTTTTACATGTCCACATAAGGGAAGGGAATAAAGGATTCGAACTTGTGACCTCCGCTTCATAAGGCGTGGTTTACAGCCGATTGATCTAACCATTGGGGACTATAAGACTTTTAATGTCTAAAAACTGATGGAGTATGGTACATTGCATTAAATTGAAAGCTAAGGGGATACAATTAGGGAGTTTTAAAATTTGAGAGATCTTCTCAAAACGCAAAGTAATTCATAGGTCTAAAGTGAAGTTAAAAAAAAAAAAAAAAACCGTTGGCTCACAATCCACCGTGGTAGATGACGACGAGTGGTAAATTGTGATCTGGGCCGTTGATTTTTGGGAGTAAGGCAAAGCCGAAATGCCATATTCGGATGAGATGACGACGTCTTTCTACCAGTAGGAAAAAGTCAGGGACCCCGTATCCCCTCTACGTGGCCGTGTATGTATATTTTGAAGAAGGGTGGGAATTAGTGAGAGAGAAAGAAGTTACCAAATGATGAAGAAAATGAAATCAATGTGGCCCACCGCGGCCGTGGGTCACCACTCATCAGACCCATGGTGGGTTAGCCTGAGGAAGATGTTTTATTTATTTATTTTGATAATATAATATATTTTATGTTATATATATTGAAAAGTTTGCAAATTTTTCAATTTTAAGAATGTGATTGCAAATGGCACTTGTTGGCTGATTTTGTAATGTTTCTAATAAGTTATCTCGTCTTGTATAGCAGCATCCGGTCTTTCTGGAACTACAGCTGCTGCTCAAAGTCAAGTCTCAGTAGGAATGGGGTTGCTTGCTGGATCAACTGTTATGCTTCTTACAATATTATGGGGATCATGTGTTATTGTAGGCAAGTGTGACCTTGTTGATTCAAAGGCATTAGACGAACAAAATACAAAAGGCTATAGCTTAACCGGTATGCCCTTTAGATTTTCTTTTTCTTTATGATTTGTAAATGGATAGAAATGGTGGTTTTGCAATTGATGTAAATGGATAGAAATGGTGGATAATGAATCCAAAGCACAAGAACTCTCTCTCTCTCTCAACATCAACACATTGGGTAACCATCGGCCATAGCAATGGAGGGAGAGATAGAAATGTTTTTTAAGTTGCTTAAACATAGAAACAAAACTTGCAACTGCAAGACAATGTTTTGGGCTAAACATTATATTTTGTTTAAAGTGAAATGTGAAATCAGTAATATCACATTGTTTAATGAGACCTAAATGTTTTGAAGCAACACTAAATGTTTTGAAGCTACTGTCCCTTTTCGTCATCATCTCGTCATGATTTCCATCATGACGAAAAAGACATGTTTTGAGATCCAACCTTTTGTAAGGTTTCATCGTCATGTCGAAATTGTCTTTGAAGCTTTTGTATCTTTTCGTCATCATGACAAAACTGCTGGATAGCGATGAACCCCTAACATTTCGTCATGAAGTTTCCACAGCCGTCATGACGAAATTCCAGATCTAAGTTTTCGTCATCAAATTGTCCTGAAAAAACATCTCGCAACTGAACGTCTCTGAAGGATTTATTACACTGTACAAGGAAAGGTATAAATAAAAACTTATGCCCATTTGGAGCTTAAGCAAGCTAATTATAGTTTACGTACGTAGATTGGATTCCAGAGGTGCTCTTGCTTCAATTGTGTTCTTGCTTTGTTGTGCTGCTACTTCTTTGTGTTATTGTTAAGAGCTTATCGATGGAGTCGGTGAGGAAATGCACTAAGTGAGGATTGTTGAGGTTGGAGGCATGCCGGTTGGTCTACTGTCTTACAGAATCTTGGAGTTTACATCAGCTTGTAAATTTTCCTTGTGTCTGTAATCTAAATCTCTCTCATAATGATTTCTTGGTTTTGGCTGTCTTGTAATAGCTTTTTCCATTGGTGTTTTCTTTGGGTTTTCCACTTCGTAAACAAATTTGTTGTCTTACGATTGTGATGTGCATGTCTTACTTTGTCTTCCCATATTTTATATTATTGCTGAGTTTATTGTACATTGTTTGGATATATTACACGATTCACGTGTTCTATCAAAGTTATTATCCTACACCTCTGAATCATTTGCTTATCTGTCCTGTAGAATGAACTGGTTGATAAAATACTTTACATTGATTCATGACCCAATAAAATCTCAACTTTTGCAGAATCTGGTGTTAGTACTGATATCTGGGCTTGCTACACTGCAAGGATTATGGCCATATCTGTCATCCCATTTGTAATCGTTCAAATACCACTAATTTTCAATTCAACTTCATGGAGGCGCTTGGCAATCTTGATTGGGCTTATCTTCTCTCTTCTACTATTGTCTTCTTACTGCCTTTATCAGGTAAGCGTGCTTGTGCTATTATTATATTTTCTTTGTAGTTTGATTCTCCATTTTTATCTCAATTTTCATTCCCTTATTGGTAAGATTGAATAATCAGTTTTGTGCACTAAATCGAAAATTTGGATGGTTTGTTCTACTGAATGTTTTAGACATTCTTGTTAAACATGTACTTTTGCTGGTTTGAATGAATGACCCATTTTCATGCTCTGGTTTTGTTATGGACTTGATAATCAAGTGACTTGGTCCATGTTTGGATAGTAAAACAAGGCGTTTTTATTGATACCTTGGTTGATCAGTAAGATGAAAAATCAAATGACTACGGTTGGCGGGAATCAAAACATGGCTTTCCAGAGGCAAAGTTGGGTGACTGATTTGAATAAATTATACGTGTTTAGGAGGAGGGAGTTGAACTCTTTCATAATTTTAAAAGATAATTTTAGCAGTTGAACCGGTTGACCCAAAGTGGATGAGGTCCATTAGTTAGCACTATAAGCTGAAGCACATGGGAGTCGAAAGTTTTTCATTTTCCTATTTTTCTGCGAAGGAAGTTTGAAAGAGAGCCTATTGAACATAACCTCTAACCCACCTCAGAAGGAGTGCTTTAAATCTCCAGGAAGATTAGATTTGCTATTGTGGTTTGAATATCTGAAATTCTTCCCATGTTTATGTTTTACTTTATGATAGAGAAAATGGAAAACGTTGTGCAGGTCCTTCAGCCTTGGATCCAGAAGAGAAAATTGGCTTATGTGAAGCACACACATGTTATAGTTGGACTTCTAAAGCATCTGAGACAACGTGCACTTGGAAGGCTGCACAGGGATGATGGTTCACCGAACGACGATGTCATTGACAAGTTAGTTATTAACTGACAAAATTAATTACAAATCGTATACTTTTTTCTGCATTTGCTGAATTTTTGTTGGATCTCATGACAGGCTGTTTTCTGCAATTGACACCAATAAGGACGGAAACATTTCAAAAGCTGAATTGAGAGTATTGATTGTTGGAATTGAGTTTGAAGAGATTGATGACCTGGATCAAGAGGAGGCTGTAGATAAAGTAATGCAAGAATTTGATACGTCCCATGATGAAGTCATTGATAAGGATGAGTTTGTCCAGGGCATTAAAAGATGGCTAAGGAAGTTAAAGTTGAGGCGGCCTGCCTCTTGTGATCCTGGTCCTCACACAACAAAGTTTTTATATGACTTTCACCACGTAAGTTGAGCTTTTTTCTTATCCAATATGTTCCCACCCATTCTTGAAGGGACAACAAATCTTATATATATTAACATGATGTTTGATTTCTTTGCAAAATTCATACACAGGAAATAAAAAGAGAGGAAGATTTGTTGGATGTGAGGGATCGAAATGATGAAGTTGTCGAGGGTGTTGCGAGTTTCAAGTGGATCACCATCAAAGCAGTGTTGTTAGTGGTTCTGGGAGCTATCATTGCTGTGGCATTTGCCGATCCCTTGGTAGATGCTATTGATAACTTTTCTGATGCCACTAGTATTCCTGCTTTCTTCATCTCGTTCATTGCGCTGCCTTTGGCTACAAACTCTTGTGAAGCTGTCTCAACAATGATAACTGCTAGCCGTAATAAACGGAAAACTGCCTCGTTAACATTTTCTGAGGTTTGTTTTTTTATACCCACTATCCTCATATACCTTTAGGTACGTTTGGTGAAATGTCTATTCTATTAAAAAAATGAATAATTATTATTGCGAAAAGAAAAAAATTAGAATGAGATAGCTATTTTTATTCCTCAGTTTGGTGACAACACATACACTATTACTGGAATTGAACCAAAATTACTAAAATACTCATATTAAAAAAAAAAAAAAACACAAGTTTTCTTTGTTAAGAAGTAGGAACTTTGGCCGTAGATTCCGAAAACTGGTAGCCATCGAACTCCATTGAACATCGGCGACATGCGGCAATGGATTCCGACTAACTCCGTCAGTAGATTCCAAAAGAAAAAGAAATGTTGGTGTTTTTTTTTGGAAAATGCAGTCTATTCCTTAAAGAATAGCTATTCATCTCATTTTTTAGAAGAATATGTATTCCTAAGAATGGGGCCATACCAAACAAAAGTGTGGTTATTTCATAGAAATAATCATTCAATTTTAAGGACTTATTCAGCAAACCAAACAGGGCATTAGAGAAATTCTTCTTCCTCAATTTAAGGAATAGCTACTATTCTAAGGCTAAAAACCTTATCAAACTATGGAATAAATTATTCCATGGGATCCTTGTACCAAACATACCTTAGTATTTACTTGGATAAATTACAGAAATTGCAAGATATATATATACTAAACTGTGTTATAGGTGTTAGAGTATATCATGAAGTTCAAGAATAATAGTCATATTATAAGACTATTACTAACTTACAGTTGAAAAATATTACTGAGTCACGTTTGAAGACTATCACTGTAGTTACTGATGAATAGTTAAAGATTATAACATAGCTAACTTAGTTAGAGTAGAAGTTTATTTGTATTCAACATAATTCTTCTATAAATAGGAGCATGTTATATTGTAAATATTACTAAGAGAAATAAGAGCTTAATGCAGCCTTAAGGCTTGATCTTGTGGATGTAGGTCATAGACCGAACCACGTATTTCTCTGTGTCATTTCTATCTTATTATTCCACTTTATTATTTCTGTATCATGAATCTTATATGGTATTAGAGCAAATTGGCTAACGCCAATTATTAGATCCTTGATTGTAATTTTTCTTTTATGTTTCTTATTCTTTATTTTGATTGATTTCAAAATCACGAAATCTATATTGTTTTATTTTGTTAAAAAATAAAAATAAAAAAAAAGAAGAAAAAGAAAAAGGGAGATATCAATTTCCAAGACCCCGGTGGTCTCTCTCATGCCTAAGCCGCCAGATTTGCCGATGCCTTCACCACCTCCATTCATCTTCTTCTCTGTCAGTCCACACCAAATCTCCAGTCCTCTGCCTCCCAACCACGCATCCACGATGTGTAGCGGCACAACCACTTTAGCCATCGACTCCGGCATCAACTTCTCCACCGAGTTCGTCTCCCTCAGATTTCATCTCCGATCCGCGCCTTTCTCCATGGTTTTTCCTAGCCCAATGTCAGCGCTACCAGTGTCTCCCTTTGCCTCCGACTTCAAATGGTGTGTTTTTGGCGTCCTTCGAGGGTTTGAACCTAAGGTGTGTTGTACTTGGTAGGAGGCTAGGAGTTACGTAAATTGGGAGAAGAAATTTAAGAAGAAGAAGAAGAAGGGTGTTTGGTAATAGGTTTATCTCTTAAATCCTGCATATATTACTATTATTGTTTAGGAATATGCTATTTTGGTTTAAGTTTCAGATTTAGTTTCTGTTTGGTTATGGGAATAAGATAATCCTTATCCTAACTTATGTATTTAAAGAATAGGATATTATTTACGAAATAAAGTAAAGAAAAAAAAAAAAAAAAAGTGGCCAAGTTGCCCATATTTTTGCCCTTTGTTGGCACAATTATTTGGTCTTTTGTTGGTCCTTTGTTGACCTAGACCTACTTTTGGCCCGATTCTTTGTTTTAAACTCGGGCCTATTTCAGCCCACAGTTGGCTCATACCGGCCATAGTAGCCGATGCCGGCCACAATTGCCGAAGTTCAAGTTCAAGACCAGCCGATGTTTCAAATTCGGCGCCATCAACTCCACTCAACTACCTTGGCTGCCACCAACTCCAACGAGTTTCCAGTCACCATCTTGGCCTCTGTTGCCAACCAAAGAATAAACTCAAGTTTTCACAAGTTTATACATTGAGTTACCTTGAGTTTGAGAGAGAATGTTAGAGTATATCATGGAGTTCAAGAATAATAGTCATAATATAAGACTATTACCGACTTACAGTTGAAGAATATTATTGAGTCACATTTGAAGACTATCACTGTAGTTACTGGTAAATAGTTAAAGATTATCACATAGCTAACTTAGTTAGAGTAGAAGTCTATTTGTATTCAACATAATTCTTCTATAAATAGGAGCATGTTATATTGTAAATATTACTCAGAGAAATAAGAGTTTAATGCAGCCTTAAGGCTTGATCTTATGGATGTAGGCCATAGACCGAGCCACTTATATCTCTGTGTCATCTCTATCTTATTATTCCGCTTTATTAGTTCCGTATTATGAATTCTTATAATAGGTGTCTTAGCTAAAGTCTACAAAATTTTAAACAGCTCTTCCGAATAATGATTAGGATTGTGCTAAATGCTTATTACATATGGTGGATCTTTACATTTCTTTAGTCTAGTTGTTCTGGGACTTCTGGTGAGTGGAACCAACCAACCAAAGAAGGAGATCCTAATCACCAATGAGGCCCCTTAATATGTTGCCTGAGGCCACCCATCCTTGGAAGTCAAGAGACAATTAAGGATCACCTGGATTTTAACCATAATTTTGCATTTATTGGCCCTTAATATGGATATTATTGATAGCAGTTTGAATCAATCAGTCAAAATATGGTTGGCATTGATAAGATTTAACATCTGTTGTACTTTCACTCTAACCAGATTTGTTTGTATTACTTGACCAATCTTCTAGTAGGTCTATCTGAAATAAATCCAGTATTTGATAGGTCATATGAAAACAATGATGTTTATTAGCTGTGCTTCAACTTCAAATTATTAATTTTCTTCAAAATGCTAAATACTGTAGTGTCATAATTCGTTAATTTCTTGGTGCAGCTCTATGGGGCAGCGACAATGAGAAACGTCCTCTCCCTCTCTGTCTTCTTAGCCCTTGTTTACATCAGGGGGTTGCCATGGGATTTCACTGCTGAAATGCTGGTTATTCTAATTGTCTGCGTTGTGATGGGTGCCTTAGGCAGCTTCCGCACCCATTACCCTCTCTGGACATCTATTCTAGCTATTCTACTTTATCCATTCTCCCTGGTGCTGGTTTATGTCTTTCATTCCGTTTTTGGGTGGTCATAGATTCACGTATGTCCCGAAGTTTTGACATGTGGTGATGCGGAAATTGACAGAGTCTGTATCCTATTTAACCAGTAGTGCGTTAGCTCAACCACCAACAACGAGGAGCTCCAATTCTACTGGAATTTGAATTATCATCAACAAGCCATAGATGACATTTTATGAAATCTGAACTTAGTAAGATATTTATTGTGCGAGTGTGATGCTAATTTGTTGTTAGTCCTATATTTTGTCTCTTTCTAAGTCCTAATTTATTTTGAATAAGTTGGTGGCTATAGAAGGTGATGTACGTTGTAGTTTATTTTAAATGAATGAATGATGTATTTTTATTGAAATTCTAAGCTCTTGGGACGAAATTTCTCTTTTTACGGTGTGATTCTTCTTGACTAGTGAGATTCTGTTCAACATAAAAAATTTATCTTTTTTATGGATACCTATTCCATAAAAGGCTGGAATGATGGCGACGTTCAATCCTAGTGGGAATTTTTAGTGGGAGGAGTTCATGAACGAAATATGTATTGATAGTAAGCGGGGACCTGCGAGACAATTGGCTAGAATAGTACTTCAGAACATGTGGCCAATCAACAGAAATAGTGAGGTCACAATTGACAGAGCCAAACAGGCCTATGGAATACTGAAGAGAGATCCATTTTGCTCAGGATGACCACTCCATATCTCTACCATTTGGAGGACTAATCTCGACGATTCATCAAGCCAAGCTCCAAAACATTTCTGCTTATGAGCCAGCTGAAGTTCCTGTAGGCAGATTTGGAAAGGCTACTGAGCAAAAGTCTGATGCTTGGCTACGCAGAATTCAAGCTCCATTTGAGTCAACTCCTGTAGATAGACGTAATCATGGAGATTCTTCATTTTCAACCCCAACAGTTTCTCTTGCTGATGTTATGGGGCAACTCACCGTCATGACTGAGATGCTCATAACTCAGGGATCAAGTATTGAGGAGATTAAGTGGAAGATTGGGCATATGGAGACGGACTTGGAGCAAGTCGAGTGTGAAAACTACTCTTTGCACAGTGCTACTAGAGGAGAATCAAGTTCAAGTGCCTTAATGATCTTGATTGGTTTATATTGGTGGTGTAGCCTATATGAGAATTTTTTTTTTTTGCAATTTTTTTTTTCTGGTTTCTGATGACCTTGCTGCACTTTGATATTTTCGGTTTGGTTTGACATTATTTACTTGATATTTGGTTGATAAACTGTCCCTTTATCCCTTGTTGACAAAAAGAGAAAGAAGTTTTTTCTGAATCTTGATATGATGATATATCAAGTTAGTGTTTGAAATGTTATATTTCTCGATGGTTATATTAATGTGATTAATTGTTAGTTCTGAATATGAATGGTGCATTTAAATTTTTTAACTCATATAAATATTTCCATATATTACTTATCAAAAAAAAAAAAAAATCCATATATTCCTATGTGCATAATGAGTTTGTTTAAGTGTTTTAGGTTTCACTCAGAGCGTTCTAGAGGCTTCTGATTTACTTATGGCTTGATAGGTTAGGAATGTGTCTTGGGTGGCCGGGAAATATTGTAACTCATGCGTATGTGTAAAGGGTTTTTCCATCAAATGGTCAAAGTGGAAGTTTGTTAGATTTGTAATTGGCTCATTTGGTATCCAAAACTTGTTTTTCTGCATTTGGAGATTGAGTAGCTTTGTAATTTTACTGTTGAAGAGTTTGAAGAAACTGCTGAAAGAGTCGAGTGTAGAGACTGATGTGCAGAGAGGGACATGATGAGTTCTAATGAGTCTCTATGCCCTAGGTTGTCCGTACAAATCAACTAACACCCACTATCGAGTTAGGCTGGTGTCCAGACAATGTGTATTCCCGAAACCTCATGTTGGTTGGAATGTCTAGAGACTCTAGACAAGGCTGCAGATGAGCTCTTAGGTTACTCTAATGTCTGGTTGGGACCACACCTAATGAAGTGGAGGTCATTAATTCGAATCTCTCTCACCTCTTTTGTGCGAACATGTAAAAAAAAAAAAAAAAGAGAGTCCAAATAGTTATGTCTAGACAGAATGAAGATTTTCAAGAGAAATTTGACGCAGGGTCCAAACAGGAGATAGAGACGGTCGAACACGACATATTTGAATTTAGAGGTGTCTGGACACCAAGGAGCAATGTCTAGACATAATGGGCGTTAGGTTTAAAAAACCGTAGCCATGTTCGGACGCTCAATTTCTATTTAAAGCCTTCGTTTCTCTAAACTTTCACATCTCTCATACATACTAAATTTAAAGGCTCCCAAAAGAGTTTTGAGAAGCTAGTCCCCAGAGCTTGGTGTGATACTGCACAGTTATTTCTTTTACTTGGTTGTTGTTGTTCATGGTATGATACATTTAAGGGTGTTAAGTGAGCGAAGCGTCTCGCGAGTAAGCTCGGGCTCGGCTCGCATAAGCTCGGCTCGAGCTCGACTCGAATATTAAATGAAGCGTTTCGTGAACACGAATCTTGGCTCGAATATTAAATAAAGCAAGCTCGGCTCGACTCGACTAAGCTCGTGAGCAGCTCGTATAAGGCTCGAATTGATAGTTGTTCCATAATTGCTCATATTAATATTAAAAAATGATGTTTTTTTTTTTTTTTTTCTTCTTAATATGCATCCTTTTATAAAAGGATGCATATCATCTCTTTTCAAAACCAAATGTCTTACTGTATTGACAAATGCTCCATACTCGGTTAGCCAGACTAAGCAAATGTTCATATGTAAGCTGACTTCTTGAACTGTTTAAAAGTACTTAAAGTTTAAATTTATAATAAAAAATTAAATTAAATTAAATATAAGAGTTAGCTTGCGAGCTGGCTCGGCTCGGCTCGACTTATTTTGAGCTCGAGCTCGAGCTCGATTTTTTGGCTCGTCTTTAAGCTCAGCTCGAGTAAAATTTAAACAAGCCGAGTCCAAACAAGAGAAGCTCGCTCAAACTCGGCTCGTTTACACCCATAGATACATATGAGTATTGAGACTAATAATTTGACTGTTTTGAGGAGCCTAGTATGGGCAATTTTTGTAGTTGTACAATTATTGCTTAATTTCATGGTCTGATATTATTATTATTTATTTTTGTTTATTTTTCTTGGTGGTATCCATTTTACTCACTCTGGGCTATTGATTTGTTGGTTGATGTTCATTGGTTGTTGTCAAGGTTTAAATAAGCCTTGGACAAAGGTATTTATCTGTTAGATTGAAGAGAAATATCATTCTTTACATCTATCAATTCACAACGTGTCAACTGTCACATAAAATAAATGCTAAAATTAATAAAACTTTTAATGCCTCAATGAACTAGATAGCTGGCACGTTGTGGATTGTTAAATATAAAGCATGACTAAAATTTAATAATAATAAAATCTCAAATTTGAGGAGATCCTGATCCAAAGGTATGCATCTATTTTTATTTATTTTTTGAAATTCAAAGGTATGCATCTATTGATTGGAGGACTTCTGCCATAAAAGAGGTTCATGGTTGTCCTATGTAAGACGTGACACAAAAAGATTTGAATAAAAAATAAATGTTGTATTATTAACATGTAGTATTAGCCATGTGTCGGATGACATATACGACAAATGAATGGTTGGTAATCTTTGATGAGAGAGATAGCAACTTCTTTTTCTTTATCAACTCCCCCATTCTATAATTTGAGCCACCATATATTAACGTCATAGGATAGGCCACCATTAATTAACGTCAACCAACAAATGGAGACAATTCTCATCAATCTTATTCTGTTGATTGAATTACTTTAATCTTGAGTATGGTTGTTTTGTTTTTGATTTCCAAACATGTTCTGGTATTTGAGATTTGATCAACACAACACTCAGCCAATTTGAATACTGCAGATATGCATTTCACCCTCCCAATTTTTTTCTCAAATTTCTTCCCCTCAAAATATTCATCCTCCCTCTTCTCCCTTCCTCCAAAATTGTCAGATTGATAACTAAACCAGTCGACGGATCAACCATCCAACAGATCGACACCAAGCTTCATATATGCAACGCCGAGTCATGAACCATTGTATGCCACGAGCACACACATATTGTACACCACTGAACCCATAGACATTGTACACCACCAATGAACCACCACATGCCCACTATCGATGAACCATTGCCGCCACAAATAGCTGAGATCCAATCACAGAAGACGCCGTTACTGACGGAGCTGGGTGGTGGCCGGTGTAAACATAATCTTAATAAGAAAATGAATTAAAAAATTAAATAAAATCTCTTCTTTTTTTTTTTTCTTTTTTAATTTTTTTAATTTTTACTTTTTTTAAATGCTTTTAGTGGAGGACATGTGGTTCACGTGAATCACTTCCTACATCAGGGGCAGGGGCAGTTACCAAGTTAGGGTTCGTTTGATAAACGATTTTGTTTTGGTTTCGATTCGATATTGTACCAAAAATTGATTGATGTGAAAAAAAGTAAGAACACACACATATATTTTAAGTGAAAAAAGTAAGAATGTTTGGTATGAAAAAAATTTGTTTTGTATTGATTTTTTTATTTTAATAATAATAAAAAATAATTGATGGGATGTAAAAAACAAAAAAAAAAATGTTGAAAAAAATGAAAAATGCCTTTGCCTTTGCCATTGCCAAAACCGTTTAACAAACAAAGCGCATATGTGACCATTAATGAGATGTCCCTATGTGAAATATTAGCAATATGTTGGGTCATGGATAAACCTTTGTCAGGCCCAATAGTTCACTAGCCCAAGTCAAAGCCTAAGAATATTTCAGGCTCCGAGCCTTCAAGACTAGGTCTCGGATCCGAGACAGAAGGATCCGAGACCAAGGACTCGAATTCGAGACCTCTAAGACCTTCGAGTCCGAGGCCTCTGGGACTTCCGAGCCCGAGATCTCCAAGACCCTCGAGTCTGAGACCTCCGAATTCAAGGCCCTTGTATCCGAGACCCTATAATTTAGGGATCGAGGATTTCAATTCATTTGAATGATATGCGATATAATCTTATCTATTAAATTCAAATGATGAGCACCGAGAGTCACGAAATCAGATACATTATCTACAAGAATTCAGAATTCAAACGCCATAACAACCAAATCCTATCTTGATCTCCTAAGATCTTGAGACGGATAACTACTCAAATCCCTCGATAACAAACTGCCTTGCAAAAAATCAGGGAAGAGTCAGTCATTGGTTAGGGGACTACCACTCCATGCCTATATAATACAAGTCACTACCTCACATTCTCATAACGCAACTCTTGCTCTCCTTATGCTTTTGTTGTTCTCTCATTACTCTCTCAAATTCTGACTTAGGCATCGGAGTGGCCCCGCCGGCTCACCCTCGGTCTCTTCGATCCTACTGTCTTTTCTCATTGTGCAGTCAAATTCACACCTGGAGCACTTGAACCAGGGATCCAACAAGCAGGCCATGTCACCAATCGGAAACTGTGCATCAACAGTTTGGCGTCATCTGTGGGAACGTCAATTTTTCAAATCACTTCTCATTCATTCAAAATCCGACATGGTGGGAACACGCTCATCACACCCGTTGCATCCTCCTACTGGCGCCCCTAGAGCGTCCAACAATCCGGAGATGATGGAATTCTTGAGATCTATGGCGGAATCCATGGAATTCCTCAGGAAGCAAAACAAGGACCTCATGAAGCAGAATGAGAACCTCGACTCCCGGCTCACTGCAGCTGAGGCCCGAAGCATCCAGAAGGAAAGAGAGCATGTGGAAAGATGCAAGAAGAAACAGCGAGACAGAATTCACCAGGGAAAGTGGGCTGTTAATCCTGATCAACAGGATAATGAAAGCACAGTCCAAGGAAGCCACCGGACGATCCATAATGAAGAGCACTGCGATAAGTCTCGCCGTGTTGAGACCAAAAATGGTGGATCACACCAGAAAAGGTCTTATCGCGAGAGGTCTCCTTATGAGGGATCTCGTCGTGAAAGGTGTGATGGAGAGAAGTCTCATCGATCAAGGCGACACCGTGATAAGTCTCACCATGATGAGTCTCGGCACAATTGCCTTGACGAGAAGATGAAAGATCTAGAGGAAAAATATGCTCGCATCCTCCGTTGAATGGATGGGGAAGATCCAAAAATGACGGCATGGGACATGCTAGATGATGAAAACCTCCCATTCTCTGAACGTGTAAGGGCATACACTACGCCTGACAAGTTTAAGATGCCCTGGGTTGAGAAATACGATGGAAGCAGAGATCCACAAGCTCACCTGGAAGCTTTTAGAGAGCACATTATCTTGCATGGTACCCCGGATGAAATCGCATGCAGAGCCTTCCCATTGACCTCAAAGGGAGTGGCGAAAGACTGGTTTACTAGACTTCCCCCGAAGTCAGTAGGCACTTTCAAGGAGTTGGGACGCCTATTCCTAGCACAGTTCCTTGCAACACGGAAGAGGAAGAAGAGTGTCACCTGCTTGTTGACTCTACGCCAAGGGAAGGAGGAAACCTTGAAAGACTTCATGCTTC
>CM017328.1:10702279-10738100 GCA_006937295.1 Carpinus fangiana | reverse complement strand
AGAGATAGCTGCAATAGAAATCGTCGGCAGGCTTTCTCAAAGTCTTCATGCCGACAGCCCAAAGAAGAAATTCTGGTAAAAGTAACCTTTCTCCCCTCAATAGAACTCCCGCAACCCTACCCTCAACAAAAAAAACTATCGAATAGTAGTTTAGAACCCTAACCAAAATTATCGACAACTCCCCTGAAGCTACCGACAGCCAAAGAGACCAATTGCTCAGTCCCGACCCAACTCAAAAAACTCATATCACAAACCTAATTAAGATGATTTAGGCTCTGATACCATGTCAATTGTTTTGAATACCTCTCAATGTGAGGGTTCCTCATATTATATAGGAATCATATAGCCAATTACAATGATAAATAAAGCAACTAAAATCTACCTATTAATTACAATATACTATACAAAAACATGCCATAACTAGAGAGACTAATTATGGCTAAATATACAAAATATATGTGTTGTATCTGACTGATACCGACGTCCTTGAGTAGATCAAGATGTCGTCAATAAAGACAACAGTGAACTGATCCAAGTAGTCATGAAAGACTCTGTTTATCGTGTCCATAAAGACTGTTGGCGCATTAGTTGGTTCAAAAGACATAACTAAGAACTCGTAGTATCCATAACGAGTCCTAAAGGCTGTTTTAGGAATGTCCTCTTCCTTCACCCTCACTTGGTGATAGCCTGAGCGCAAATCGACTTTAGAAAACACTCGTGCTCCTTGCAGCTGATCCAACAGGTCGTCAATCCTTGGCAAAGGATATCGATTCTTGATCGTCACCTTATTCAACTCCTAATAAACAATGCACATCCTTATTGACCCCTCCTTCTTATTAACAAACAACACCAGCGCTTCCCACGGTGATATACTAGGGCGGATAAAACCCTTGTCCAAAAGCTTTTGGAGCTGTTCCTTTAGCTCTTTCAACTCTGACGATGCCATCCTATACGGTTCCTTAGAGATAGGATTAATGCTTGGCACACACTCAATTCCAAACTCCACCTCTTTCTGTGGTGGTAATCTATAGTAGTCTGTCGAAAAGACATATGGATACTCACACACCATAGGAATATCTTCCAGATTCTTCTTTGCTTGCTTCATTGGAGCGACAACGAATGCCAGAAACGCCTAATCGCCTCCGATGATAAGCTTCCTAGCTTGCACAGCCGAAATGGTTGGAGGTAAAGACCTCGCTCGCTATCCAACGTACATCACTTTTTGATGTGGATTAGATAGCATCAGAGTTCATGAAGACAAACAAGAGTGATGTAAGTGTGAAGACACCCCGAAGGATGGTGACACGCTCGCAAACTTAAAGGATAGGGAAAAACCGTCCGGACGGCCCTTCAGCTCGTTCGGACCCGTAGCTTTCCAGGAAGGTTCCAGAATTCCCCGTTCAGAGGCCGTTCGATCCCCGTCTGGACGGACGGGTTATATTTCAGTGTCCCGTCCGGACGGTCACTTAACCCGTCCGGACACTTAGCGGTGTTGTGGGCTTAAGCTGACTTGTTTTGGCTTAAACCTCCTTTTTAGTCTACTTTTTCTTCTAGGCCGCGTTTTTAGTTTACTTTTCCTTCTAGGATGTGTAATCCTAGTCTATGTTAATCTCCTTTTATGTTTTAGCCTCTATGCCTATAAATACAGGCTTAAACCCTTTAGAAAAACAGTTTATTATTATTATTGATTTCGTTAATAAGACTACTCAGAGTTGAGTTTCTTAGTTCTTTTCCTTCAAGCTTTAGATAGCATCTATTGTTTAGAGAAGATTTCTTTGATCTTGTGATAGTCTCACAATCTTAGGAATATTTATTGTTGTACAAATTTAATTGTACTTGCAATAGCACGAATCGTTTGCAATATAATGGTGTGCAAGTGCGAGGTCGAACCCACAGGGAGTTGTGTTTTTTGAAATCAAATCTAAATCTAAGCTAATTAAATCCTAATCTAGTTCCAAAAGGGTTTTGAAAATTAAAAGACAAAACATAAATTAAATAAAAGAAAAAGAAAAGGTAAAGTTACTAAGGTTTGAGAATTCACACTCACCGCTTCTATGCTCATTGATATCAATTTGAAGTTCTCACAATTAAAATCTTAGATATGTTTTACTACGCTTCAAAGAATTAATCAAAAGCATCCCATGTATCCATTCATTGATCAAATCACAAAAGGTATCCAAATCTAATTGAAACACCAGATGTATCCGTAGAACAAATCACAAGGGATATCTAATTTTTATGAGTTAAAAACCAAGCAATCAATCATATGAAATTATCTCAAATCATCACATGTATCCTTGAATCACAAGAGATATCCAAAAATCACTCCATATAATTAATTAGGAGTAAAACAATTGAAACAATAAACTCTATAAAATCAGATTAACAAAAACTTACATAACAGCAATGTTGTTCTTCAACGGTGAGGCTTCATCCCCAACCTTAGTTGGGGGTTAGCCCGACATACAAAAATAAATCCTAAACTACAGAACAACTAAACTAAAGAGAAGCTGTGAATTTTTATCTCCAGGCTTGTATATCTTTCTTGAATACAAAGAGGTCTATTTATAATCTTAGCGAAGTCTTAGAAGTCCTAGTAAACTCAGATAATTTGGAGGTCAATCTCCCAGTCCAATTAGAAGTCTGAAATCCATAAAAGATTCGCTCAAATTTATGTTCTCATATTTCGGGACGATTTTGGCATAGTAAACGTCTGAATTACGAAAATTATATTTCACAATAAATTGTAGCATTTTGAACTAACTTTCCACTTCCGTTTGAATCACCTCAATCCGATATTTGAGTAGAAAGTTATGGTCAAAACACTGAAACATGTGCAGAATCTGAACTTGAATCCAATCCGAAATTATCTTCATTTAGGGAAATTCCGATTTTATCCTTTCTTTGATTTAGTCAAACTTAACCACATCTTCTAGGTCTTCTCAAATTATGCTTTATTCCAAGAATTTATAATTTTCCCCTTTTAATATGCAATTTTTCTTCAGCAACCTACAAAACACTAAAACATAAATCTAATACAAAGCGTTAGATAACGACACAGCTAAAGGATTAACTAATGTAAATTAAGGGGTCCAAATATGCAATATTTGGCTCTTATCATTTATCCCTTCTACTTACTGTTTTCTTGATTATTCACGATCTATCGCTGCATCAGTTAGTATCAGAGCCCAGTCTCTTTCCATGGCGCCAGTCACAAGGGGAAGGGGTAACCGCTTTGCACACCTGGAGGACGTACATGATCGCGAAGAACTAGTTAGAGAAGAACCACCGGCAGCCTATCAAGCACATTCGGAGGCACAATTTGCGAGTTTGAGGGAACAAATTGCAACCCTCACAAAGCAATTGTCCATCAAGAATGATCGAGACAGACGTCGGCATATACCCTCACCGCACGAATTGAAGGAGGAAGACGCACGTATGGAGGATGACAACGGAAACCCTTTTGTGGAGTGCGGAGTACACAGACATCAACCCCTTGTACAAGCTCAGGCCAATCCGTGGGAATCCGGTTTCAAACTCGATATTTCAGAATTCAACAAGGGTCTTCAACCCCGAAGAATTCTTGTATTGGATAGCGGCAGTTGAAGAAGTTCTTGAATTCAAAGGGGCTCCTGATGATCGACGAGTTTCTTTGGTCGCGACCAAGTTCCGGGGACGAGCTGCAGTGTGGTGGCAGCAATTGAAGCAATCAAGGACTCGGCTAGGCAAATAAAAAATCAACAGATGGGAGAAACTGTTAAAACACATGCGGCCGGCCTTCTTGCCATACAACTAAACTCGAACCATGTATCAACGGCTGCAGAATTTAAGCCAAGGGTTGAAGACCGTGGATGAATATACGGAAGAGTTCTACAAGTACTTAACACGGGTTGAGCTAGCCGAGACGGACGATCAATTAGTATCCCGATACATCGGGGGGCTGCGACAAAATATTCAAGAATCATTAAATCTTTTTGATCCAGTTAACGTGTTTGTGGCTCACCAAAGAGCCCTTTTATTGGAGAAAACGGCAGCTAGGGGATCCACAGGTTTCTTTGGGCGTGGCACTGGGGGTAGCACGACTCATTACAACGGGCCATTTACACCTCGAAACACCACCCAATCAACAATCCCAAATCGGGCTCCAATTACAACCAGTCCACCTAACCGGAGCGCAACGACGAATGGGCCTAAATGTGGTGAACCGGGCCACAGAATTGCGGATTGCCGCAAGGGAGAAAAATATGGAAAGGGTCTACTTATTGACTCGGGAAACGCCTTCGATGAGCATGGCGATGAAGAAGAGCAAGAAGCAACCTTTGACGACTACGGGGACGTGGAAGAAGAATTTATTACCAGAGATNAGTACTTAACAAGGGGTTGAGCTAGCCGAGACGGACGATCAATTAGTATCCCGATACATCGGGGGGCTGCGACAAAATATTCAAGAATCATTAAATCTTTTTGATCCCGTTAACGTGTTTGTGGCTCACCAAAGAGCCCTTTTATTGGAGAAAACGGCAGCTAGGGGATCCACAGGTTTCTTTGGGCGTGGCACTAGGGGTAGCACGACTCATTACAACGGGCCATTTACACCTCGAAACACCACCCAATCAACAATCCCAAATCGGGCTCCAATTACAACCAGTCCACCTAACCGGAGCGCAACGACGAATGGGCGTAAATGTGGTGAACCGGGCCACAGAATTGCGGATTGCCGCAAGGGAGAAAAATATGGAAAGGGTCTACTTATTGACTCGGGAAACGCCTTCGATGAGCATGGCGATGAAGAAGAGCAAGAAGCAACCTTCGACGACTACGGGGACGTGGAAGAAGAATTTATTACCAGAGATAATGGGCCTAGCTTAATGGTGCGAAGGATATGCCTTACACCTCGAAAGACGGAAGGTGATGACGGACAGCGGCACAACCTTTTTCACTCCACATGTACTATTGGGGGTAAGGTTTGCAAGCTAATCATTGATGGAGGCAGTTGTGAGAACATAGTAGCAAAAGAAGCAGTTCAGAAGCTGGCCCTAGACACAGAGAAACACCCCACACCATATTGTTTGGAGTGGCTCAATGAGGGAAATGAGGTAATAGTATCAAAACGTTGCCTTTTAAATTTTTCTATTGGCACTAAATATAAAGATAACACTTGGTGTGACGTGGTGGCCATGGATGCTTGCCACCTGTTACTAGGGAGACCATGGCAATATGACCGAAATGCGCACCATGATGGACGGAAGAACACTACAGCTTTTTGGTGGACAATGTGAAGCTTACTCTCCTACCTAACCCGGGAGACGTACCCAAACCTCCAAAAGTGGCTGGCCAAACACTCATAGCCAAACAAGAATTCATAAGAGAGATGCTTAAAGCTGATCAAGTGTACCTACTTTATGGCAAAGAATGCAGCCTAGTGGAGATTGTACCAGAGGCAGTTACGGGTTTGCTAGAGGAATTCGTGGATGTATTCCCAAAAGACCTACTGGAGGAGCTACCGCCCTTGCGTGATATTCAACACCAAATTGATTTGGTGCCTAGGTCTAGCCTTCCCAACCGACCACACTACCGCATGAGTCCCAAAGAGCATGAAGAATTACGAAGACAAGTGGAGGAGCTACTGACAAAAGGGCACATTCGGGAGAGCTTGAGCCCATGTGCAGTTCCAGCGTTACTCACACCCAAGAAAGATGGGACATGGAGGATGTGTGTGGATAGCCGCGCCATCAACAAAATTACGGTACGATACAGATTTCCCATTCCACGATTAGATGATTTACTGGATCAATTGAGTGGGGAAACTATATTTACCAAACTGGATTTGAAGAGTGGGTATCACTAAATCCGAGTACGGGTTAGTGATGAATGGAAAACAGCGTTTAAAACGCGTGAGGGACTTTATGAATGGTTGGTCACACCGTTTAGATTATCTAATGCTCCTAGTACCTTTATGCGAGTAATGAACCAGATATTCCACCCATTCATTGGCAAATTAGTGGTCGTCTACTTCGACAACATCCTCATTTATAGTTCTGACCCGGAGACGCACATCCAACATATACGGGAGGTACTCGTGCTATGACGAGAGAAATTTTATGCAGCACCGGCCAAGTGTTCCTTCATGACCGATTCAGTACTTTTCCTTGGTTATATGGTGTCCAAGGATGGATTAGCAGTGGATGAGTCCAAAGTAGCAGCGGTTCGTGATTGGCCTTTCCCTACTACACTACATGAGGTACGCAGTTTTCATGGGTTGGTGTCTTTTTACCGTCGCTTCATCAACAATTTTAGCACCATATTGGCACCAATCACGGAATGCATGAAGGTGGGAAAATTCTCATGGAATGAGGCAGCTACTAACGCCTTCGAGTTGATCATGGTCAAATTGACCGCAGCTCCATTATTAGTCCTTCCAAACTTTGACATACCGTTTGAATTGCATTGTGATGCATCCAAGATAGGCATTGGAGCGGTACTTAGCCAATTGAGCAAACCAGTGGCCTATTTCAGTGAGAAGTTGAAGAGCGCACAACTCAATTATAGTACTTACGACATTGAGTTCTACGCATTAGTACAGTCACTAAAACATTGGAGCTCCTACCTAGCCTATAATGACTTCATCTTGTACTCTGACCATGAAGCACTAAAACATCTCAACAGTCAAGATAAGTTATCCACTCGACATGCTAAATGGGCCGCTTTCGTGCAACAATTTTCTTTTACCATCAAGCACAAGTCAGGGGCATTGAACAAAGTGGCCGACACCCTCAGCCGGAAGACATCATTGCTCACCACCATGAAATCTGAGGTAATAGGGTTTGAATTATTAAAAGATTCCTTATCTATTGACCCGTTTTTTGGCCTTATTTTAGAGGATTTGTCCACAGGAGCGCGAGGAGGCTTTGTATTGCATAATGGGTTCCTATTCAAAGGCACTCAACTGTGCATTTCTAAAGGGAGTCTACGGCTGAAAATTATCAAAGAACGCCATGATGAAGGTCACATGGGGCGAGATAAAACATTTCAATTGGTGGCCGAACAATTCTATTGGCCAAGTATGCGGAGAGAAGTGGACAAGCTAGTGAAGAGTTGCCGGATATGTCAAGTATCAAAAGGATCGGCTACCAATGCCGAACTGTATTTATCTCTTCCTATTCCAGAACAACCATGGACAAATGTGAGCATGGATTTTGTGTTGGGTTTACCAAGGACCCAAAAAGGTAATGACTCTGTCTTTGTGGTTGTTGATAGATTCTCTAAGATGGTGCACTTTATTGCGTGCAAGAAAACCGCCGATGCGGTCAATGTGGCGCAATTATACTTTAGAGAGGTATACCGTCTCCATGGTTTACCTTTATCAATAGTATTCGACCGCGACACAAGATTCCTTAGCCACTTTTGGCGATGCTTATGGAGGTTATCAAGCACAAAACTCGACTTCAGTAGTGCCTACCATCCACAAACAGATGGGCAAACAGAAGTCGTTAATCTATCTTTGGGAGCACTACTTCAGAGTTTGGTGGGGGAGCACATTAAGTCATTGGATACAAAATTGTTCCAAGCCGAGTTCGCCTACAACCGTTCTACAAACCGAAGCACATGCTTAAGCCCATTTACCATCATTTATGGGAGTAATCCTCGTGCCCCACTAGACTTGGCACCTATCCCAGACATGACGAGAATAAACACAACAGTGGAAGACTTGATGATCCAAATTCAGGAGGGACACAAATTAACAATTCAGAAATTGCAAGAGTCCACAGCAAAGTATAAGGCAAGTGCTGACAAGAAGAGACAAGCCGTAGAATTTGAGGAGGGAGATTTTGTGTGGGCTATCTTGACAAAAGACAAATTCCCCGTGGGAGAATACAACAAGCTGGCGGCTCGTAAGGTGGGTCCGGTAGAGATAATCGCAAAAATCAATCTGAATGCATACCGGTTGAAGCTCCCTAGCCATATTAAGAGGTCTGATGTCTTTAATGTCAAACACCTTGTTCCATTTATAGTGGACTCGTCAGAGGAGGATGCAAATTCGAGTATGAATTCTCTTTAACCTAGGGAGGATGATGTGGATCAGATAGCATCAGAGTTCATGAAGACAAACAGGAGTGATGCAAGCGTGAAGGCACCCCGGAGGATGGTGACACGCTCGCAAACTCGAAGGACAGGGGAAGACTGTCCGGACGGTCCTTCAGCCCGTCCGAACTCGTAGCTTTCTAGAAAGGTTCCAAAACGCTCCGTTCGGAGGCCGTTCAATCCCCGTCCGAACGAACGGGTTATATTTCAGTGTCTCGTCCAGACGTTCACTTAACCCGTCCGGACGCTTAGCCGTGTTATGGGCTTAAGCCGACTTGTTTTGGCTTAAACTGCCTTTTTAGTCTACTTTTCCTTCTAGGACGCGTTTTTAGTTTACTTTTCCTTCTAGGATGTGTAATCCTAGTCTACGTTAATCTCCTTTTATGTTTTAGCCTCTAAGCCTATAAATACATGCTTAGACCCTTTAAAGAAACAGTTTATTATTATTATTGATTTCGTTAATAAGACTACTCAGAGTTGAGCTTCTTGGTTCTTTTCCTTCAAGCTTTAGATAGCATCTATTGTTTAGAGAAGATTTCTTTGATCTTGTGATAGTCTCACAATCTTAGGAATATTTATCCCTTCTACTTACTGTTTTCTTGATTATTCACGATCTATCATTGCATCACTTTTCCTTCTCCCCATGGTGTAAGCGTCACTTGCTTCCAAGCGCAGTCGATAATTGCTGAATGCCTTATCAACCAATCCATTTTGAGAATAATGTTGTAACTAAACATAGGGAGAACAACTAAGTTTGCAGGAAGTACTCTTCCACAAATGCTAACAGGGCATTCGCAAACTACACGCTTACAGACCATAGTTTTCCCTATGGGGGTAGTTACAGCTAGATCAGGTTCCAAAGTTCTCACAACAAGTCTAGACAACCTTACGAACACTATAGATACGAAAGAGTGGGTAGCCCCTGAATCAAACAAAACTGAAGCTTCAATTCCAAGTATAGGGGCATTATCTGTCACTACTTCCGATCCTCCTTCTGGCTCTCCTGGAACAAGCACATAAACTCGAGCTGGCGCCAAAGGCTTCTGAGCAACCCTTTTGCCCACACAATCCTTGCTAAAGTAACCAAACTGGCCGCATCGATAGCAAGTCCCGGTTGCCATTCTGTAGTGTCCTAATGTACACAGTTACACTTGTTGCATAGCTTCGACGTTTGATTCTTCTGCAACAAAACTGGAGGGTTACTAGAGGTACGTCCTTGTGACCTCTAGGGTGGAAAACTCCCCACTGCCATTCTCTTAGCTGGCTCGGCTCCTCCGACCGAAGTACCAGTTCCTTGAGCCCTCCTTTTCTGATCCACGTACTCAGCCGCATTCTCCTTCAGACTTTCCTCATAGATCGATGCCCTATCGACCAACTGGGAGAAATCCCGAATGTCAAAATAGCTCATCATGATTCGAATACGAGAGTTCAGACCTCGCTCGAACTTCTTCGCTTTCTTTTCCTTAGTCGGGATGAGGTATAACCCAATGCGCGAAAACTACAGAAAGTTTACGGCGTACTCAATCACCGACATCCCTCCTTGGACCAAATCCAAAAACTCTCGTGCCTTCGCTTCCTGCATGACTCGGGGAAAGAAGTGCCGATTGAACTCGTGCTTGAAGACTTCCCAAGAAATGGCAGTCTCCGAACCCAAGTCAGCGACAAGCACCACTTTCTTGTCCTGCCACAAGCGTTTAGCTTCTCCAGTCAGCTTATAAGCAGCATAAGCCAACTTCTGCTCATTCGTACATCCAAGGGTAGCTAACAACTCCTCCACGTCGTTCAGCCAATTCTCGGCACAGATGTGATCGCCTCTCTCATCAAAACTCTCTGAGTGATGACTATAGAAATCATTAAGAGAACATCCAGTCCCTTCAGTTGGCTGTCTCGCAACCCTATCCCGATTTAAGGCCGAAACCAACTGGCCAATTATGTCCATCACTTGTCTTCCTGGGTGTGTCTCCTCATCAATGGGAATGTCCACAGGCTCGGGGTGAACACTTCCCTCTCCGATCTCCAACGTGTTAGGTCCGGTTGCAAGGTTCCTTCGGGGTGACATTCTCTGCAGCAAAGAACAGAGTTAGAATCGACTCTACTAGAACTAAGCGACCAAGTCTAGGGACTAAGTCCTAATCGCTTATCTAGCCTAATCTCTGGTGTGATCATGGCCTAAGTCCTCTTTCCTATAGTCATCTCATAGCAAGAGCTCTGATACCAACTGTGACACCCCACCCAATGGGCAAATTAATTAATTAATAATTGATCACACGGCACGCCATCCCAGCCTTGTCCCTCACATAACAAGACCTCCAGGAATTCATTTTTCTAGTCATAACGAGAAAACTACAGCGGAAGACTTTACTAAGACTATGGGATTAAGAGACAATAAATGACACATCACACAGCTATACCAAAGATACTACATCATCATAATATCATAAATAGTCACCAAATGTACTGGTCATCAGACCATCACCAGGAAAATAGATAAAATCGAAAATAACAAACGTCAACATAATGCACAAAAGATCAACAGATCAGAGCCTAGACTTAAGCTTAAGTAGGGCTAATGAAATCAGAATCTCTATCATGTCTGCACGGGCAGATCCTCTAGTCTCCCACATCTAACACAACCAAATAGGGTCCATGTCTTCAAAGATCACACAGATCAAGTCCAAGCTAGCACCCAAGTCTACTCCGACAGCATCCTCTTCTAAAGCGGCTAAACCATATAATAATCGTAATGGAAGATGAAACATAAAGGAAAAGGGTAAGTCTAAGACTTAGTAATTTTTAACGCAGATAATACCCATGCCAGTTTAGTAATGAACTCAGATGTTTAATAAGCAAAAACAGTTCCATTATGACAACTTATTTTATACGTGATATATATAATAGATGGTATATGCATATGATGTAAACAACAATCATAGTTCAACAGTATGGTCTACCCGAGATACTACCCTTTCTCAGCAAGGTTGATGCTGTCCCAAGGGACCTATAATACAATGTCAGTGCCCTAGCCATTGTACAACATACTGTACGTAATATTAGTGGCACGATCCAGCTCGAGTGGCCCACACCAACTAATGACGTCCATCCTATAATGACCAAACCATTGGGAATGGTTGAACCTTGGTCACGAAACCAATGGATCCAAAGCCCCGTATAACACAAATATTTGACCATAAAGCTAACATGTATAGCAAATCCATGGCCATTACTACCGCACGTACCAGTGTACCATGTCATGCGATGTAAATTATCTTGTCTATATTTTACATGCATGTCATTTTACAAGTCTCACTTGGTTAACATGTTCAACACAACGTTTTTCTCAAAATAAAAAAGTTCATGTGCAATAAGTATAAACTATGAGAGCTGTAAAATATGCAGGTTTTCTCGATACACAAAATAAATGTCAGTGCATGGAAAATAGCAATGAGCATTATGTGAATTAAAACTCACCTGGATCGAAAAGCGTCTCTGAATACTCTGAAAGGTCCGAGTTCTCCAAATCTGTGGAAAACCTTCTATTAGTCCTAATTCCACTAAAACAACTCTAAAGTAAGGAAAACAGGAGTTATGGGATGGTTGGTGAAAATATGGTTTCCCTGTCACACACTGACCGTACGTCCAGCACAATATTGTACGTCCGCTATGTGGGTTCTTAGGGAGAACCTCAGTTTCTCTCCACTGTCCGTCTATTCTTCGATCCTTAGGGCTACTAGAAACACCCTAAAGCCTCTTAGTCTAGTTTATAACCTCCATGCAATGTAACAACGCTTAGCTAACAAAAATGCTAACCCAAACGAGATTCAAAGCGTATATAAGCTAGCAACTACAACTAAACATAAAACGAGCAACATGACGACGTATTTAAAAAGATAAGGGTCGAACGTTACCTCCTTGAAACAAAACCGCAAGAGTTCCACCTCACAAATGTTTCGAAACACCCAAACATCTCACACCTCTCATGAAACACTCACAACACTTTGGAAACTCACACCGGCAGCCTAAAAGCATCTGAAAAACTTGTGAGGAATGAAGAGGGGTAGGGGTATTTATAGGAGAGGGATGCCAACAACTCCCATGGCAAAGTAGCGGACGTCCAGCCAAAGGGGCGTATGTTCGATGGTTCTCACCCAGCGGTCCAAAGGCTGCCTCGTATGTCCAAATATTAACCAGAGGGTATTAAAAAAGTAGCGTATGTTCGGTGTACCACGTACGTCCGCTTGTATGGTTTGCAAAGCGTAGGTCCGGTGGTCGCCACTGTACGTCCGCACTATAGATAGCAGCATACGTCTGCCAGACATTGCGTACTTCCGCCCAAAAGTCCAAATTACCCTTCTAGTGTCCTTAGTGACCCAAAGCCCAAATTAACTCCCCAAACTAAGCCTTATGCCTAGTTAATAATTTGGGTCACTACAACCAGTCCTCTCCAAGGGACCTCATAAAGCAGTTTTAAACGCAAAATGAGCACATGAAGAATCATAAACCTCAATAGGTTTACAAACCCTAATTATAGGTGTAAGAACCTCAAAAAGTCCAAGCTCATCTGGACCCCTGCAAAGAGCAACATCAACTACTCGAAGGAAGTCGATACAAGTAAGGCATTGGTAAGTAGGGGTGAAAAGGCAGTTAGAAAAATATACTAACCACCTCCGTTAACCACTTATGCGACGGTTAATGGTTAATAACCTTAATAACCATTTTTTAAAGAAATGTTTTATAAAAAAAAATTAAAAAGTTAACTTTTTTTTTTCAAAAAATCCAAAAGGACGTCTTTTAATGTGTGTGTGTGTGTGTGTATATATATATATATAAAGACAGTAAGTGGTCTTAATAACCACTTTTTAAAGAATTATTTTATAAAAAAAAAAAAGAACTTAAGTTTTTTCTTTCAAAAAAACCAAAACGACGTCTTTTAATGTGTGTGTGTATATATATAAAGACAGTTAGTGGTCGTAATAACCACTTTTTAAAGAATTTTTTTTATAAAAAAAATTAAAAAGTTATTTAAAAAAAAAAAAAAACATCTTTTAATGTGTGTGTGTGTGTGTGTATATATATATATATAAAGACAGTTAGTGGTTAGTGATTTTTTCAAAACCTAAAAATACTATCCGTAATCACCTAGGCGATTAGCGGTTACTGTGGTTAGTAGTTAACAATTATTGCGGTTAGCCCGCCTTTTCACCCCTACTGGTATGATCTGAATCTAGAACAAAAGAGAATGTAGTACTGTCTCCGGAAGTACTAGTGTCCACTACAAAAATAAACCCTAAATATTGAGGGAGACTAAAAACCACAAAACCCAAACAAATCAACATGAAATACATGGAAACAAAGGAAAAGAAAAAAAAAAAACGAAAAAGTAAAAACAACAAGCGGATTTACAACACAAAACTCTACAAACAGCAGTGTCAGTGACGATGAAGGTGGAGGAGCGGTCGGAGGAGCATACTGTCCAAGGCATGGGGATCACACACCGGCACGTGAGATCCACACTCAAGCACGTGGAGCTCACGCTTCGGTGCGTGCAGTGCTAACGGTGGATCGCAAGAAGACAGTGAGGAGCTGGGCGGCCGATGATGATGGTGGATTGGCGCACGAAGACCTGGGTCAACATGAGGAAAGTAGATTGGGTTTTAAAGTAAACCCATCTATGAACCAAAGGAGATCCGGGCTGCATAGTGGAGGATGGCGAGTGGTGAGGGGGCCAAACGGAGAAGGAGGTGGGCAACCCAGGGCAGTGGAGTGGTGGTTGGTAGAAGATGGAGAAAAAATAGTGCGCATTAGGGTGACAAAAAATCGAAAAAACCACGAGAAAAACTACAACCAAAGAGGAAAGAAAGGGAGGGGGGAGGTGTCCCTCCTCCTCGGACAACCACACTAATGGTGGTGGAATACCTCACAAGGAGGTGGGGTTTTCTCTACCAATAGAGAAGGAGTAGCTTCTTCCATTTTTTTAGTGAGAGAAGCAGCAATTAAACAAAGACAACTTTTTCTCTCTATCCCTTAGTTCAAGTCACAACCTTCTCTGTTTCTCCTCTTTATTCTCTCATTGTACAAAGTTTTTCACAATCGATGTGCAAAAGACAACCCCAAACACCAAACAAAATACCATTACTAAATTGGCTAAACAAAATCAATACAACTCAATCTCCAATCAATTTCACAACCAGTTCAACCCATATTCTCTCACAGTCTGTTTGGCAAATCAAACAACCCAATCTAAAGCAAACAACCCCTTCTCTTAATGTTCATCTCATAAGAGAATCAAACAACCCAATCTCACAACATCTGAAGATTCAACCCACTCGGGCATCTTCAAGACCCAATATTTCTTAAAAACTCAAATTAACACCTATATTACATCCATGATAAACGGTCACCTCATAATGCTGCATGTGATTTATAAACAACAGAGTTCACCATTTAATGACATGTACGTCATGTGCATTTATACTCACTAAGTCGTTGAATTAATCCTTGTATTATTTTCACCTCTTTTTGTTTGTTTGTTTGTTTTTTTTTTTTTTTTCCTCCATACGTATATTTGTGTTGTTATAGATAGTTTAGTAGAAGATAGTACTGCGAAACATTTGGTTATTGTGGAGGACTTGATCCGGGTGATGCTTGAAGACTTACTGCGAGATTAATTAGGTGAGTGCTCATGGCAACTAGTACTTTTGGGTGATGCTATAGACTTAAGAGTTTTGATGCATATTTGTATATTAAGGTATAACATGGATCCCTTGTAACGATGATATGTATAGAATGGTTTCAGCTACTATGATGATTCTTGGTAGATGCTTCAGTTGTAATGATTAATATTGATAGAATCTTAATTTTTTTTTTTTTTTGGAAAGGGAAATACTTCATTCTCATTCATAAAACTCGCGAGCAAAAAGCTCTTACAAACAGAGCAAAAGCTCTAAAGTAAATTATAGCTAAAGCTAAACAAATCAGGCATAACATAATCATCCGCTAACCTATAACTAATCATCAGGTTTAATTTTAGATCTCTACCAAACAGACACCATCCAATGCATAGGTAGCGCTTATTCCTCAGCCTTGAGAGGAGAGATCCCCCAACCATTACTCATCCTTCTCAACTCGAAAGCCAGGATATTGTTCACATCCATAAGCCAAAGGTCTGGACCAAATGCAGATATACTCATGGGCAGAAAACAATTTGAAAGGATAGAGCCTTATTACAAGCAAAAACAGGAAAGAAAAACGTACAGGGAAATAGAAGGACAAAAATGGAAAAACAACCAAATAATAGGAACAAACAGAAGAAAACATACAAGGAAATAGCAATGGAAAAACAAACAAATACAGGCAAAATCAGAAAAACAACCAAAGGAAAAACAGGGAAAGCAAACTATGAGGATGACGACAGCTGGGAGGAAACCAATCGCGTGCTGGCCGGAAACTGACCCGGAAGGTGGCGTTGAAAGCACATCATGGGGTGACGCAAGAAAAGACCGGCAGCGGACGGTGGGCGGCAAAGCAGGCACGGAGGAGATCGGTGGCGCACTTAGAATCGGAGGGGAGAGTTTGAGTGAAAACCCCAAGGGCGGCACCCACATAGAGTGCCAAAAAACCAATAAACCAAACAAACAAAACAGGAAAAAAAAAATGCGGGACACAAGAGGGGAAAAAGGGCGGAAGAGAAGGGGGGGAAGCACCGCACAAAGGCTAGGGAGCATCAAGTAAATTGCCTAACACAAAGGGTTGAGGACAAGGGGAGGAGGGGAGGCAGCGAAGGCCACCCCTCCTCCCACTTGTGCGGAGCTCACAATAGAATCTTAATATTTCTGCTACTTAGTATCATCTTTTTGAGGTATAAAGATCTCTGAGTCTTGTTCCTTGTGAGATAAGGCTAGGAGATGAACGGTAAATTTAATTACCAATGAATTAAATTTTTGGGGCATTATAGAATGTGCTAGCAAACGAGACATTCCAGAGACGTCTGTTCGATAGTCCATCCGAATGGGGTTGCAAATGAAGAATAAAAGTCACGTTTTCTTTAGTATTCTTTATTCCCATCCAGCCGTGGAAATGTCTAGCCCGATCGCTCAACGAAGTTTTTGTTAACCGACTTATTTTGTATTACTATTAGGGTTAGGAGTTTGGAGCCTATAAATACATGTTTTATAGGCTCAAAGTTTGAGTTTCTTCTATCTTTTGTCCTCAAATACTAGATAGACTCTTGTGTTTTGATAAGAATTTCTTAGATTGTTGATAGACTCAAGATTTTTAAAAATGATTTTTTTCTTTCTTGTTGTTTATCTTTGTGAGCCACGACGTCACATTGCATCAGGATCAAGCATTCTAATGGCTTCATCTAGAGCATAGGATGCTTCTTAGGTAGATCTAGTGGTTGGATTTATTGAATTGTTACTAAAGTCAACTGTAAGATCAAATTTACTTTGATCTAACGGTTGAGATTAAGTAATCATTATTAATAATTATGATCTAACGGTTATAATTAAATAATCTTTGATAATAATTATGTGGCTTTTAAGCTGACTTTGTAATGTTTCTAATAAGTTCTCTTGTCTTGTATAGTATCCGGTCTATTTGGAAGTACAACAACTGCTCAAACTCAAGTCTCTGTTGGAATGGGCATGCTAGCTGGGTCAACTGTTATGCTTCTTACAGTAATATGGGGATCATGTGTTATAGTTGGCAAGTGTGACCTTGATGATACAAAGGCAATAGACTCGACAGATACAAAAGGCTATAGCTTAACTGGTATGTCCTTTAGATTTTCTTTTTCTTTATTAATAACCTATGAAAATCAAAGAGCTGGCTCTGTAACCCGTGATTTTTATGAGCACTTGAATCATTAGCAACAAGGTGTTTATTTCTTTTATATGTGTGCATGCATTTTTCTTTATTCGGTTAGGAGGGTAAGAATAGGGAGGCCATACCTCCATCTCTGTTTTTTTTTGTTTTTTTTTCAATTGATGGCATACAAAATATCATAAATGGGTAGAAATGGTGGATAAACAATCCAAAGCACAAGGACTCTCTCTCTCTCTCTCAACATCAACACGCTGGGTAACCATCGGCCATAGCAATATTGGAGGGACCAATGGAGAAACTATTTAGTTAATTACTTAAACATTGAAACAAAACTTGCAACTGCAAGACAATGCTCGGGTTAAACATAAAAATTTGTTTAAAATGAAATGTAAAATCGGTAATATCACATTGTTCAATGAGACCTAAGGCAAGTGTATGTAGGAATTACTGTAGTTTTATCTATCTTAGACTATTATGATTTGTACTTAAAAGTTCTTCGTGTGTAGAAGAGATACATAAACAATGTCATCCACTAAAATGTATTGCATTCTGATTTTTTGGAGAGTTAGGGGTGGGTAGTTTAATTTGTTAGGCTTTAGATATTTGCACTATTCGGTGTACGTGTCAAAACTCCAATGTTTGTTTTCCTTAAGTTCTTAAAAGGTCTTGTGGCAATTTGACTTATTTTGAGCATTTTGTGTAACGGTTTTGATTAGTAAAGTTGGTTTACTTTCTGTAAGATTTCGTCTTTACGATGTCAGCATCCTATCATGACGAAATGCTCCTTGATGCAGTTGTCCATGACGAAAAAGACATGTTCTGAGATCAAACCTTATGCAAGGTTTCGTCATGATGACATTAGTATCCCGTCATGACAGAATTGTCCTTGCAGCTTTTATATCTTTTCATCATCGTGATGAAACTGCTGGATAGCGATGAACCCTAGCATTTTGTTATGAGTTTTCCATAGCCATCATGATGAAATCCCAAATCCTAGTTTTGTCATCATATTGTCATCAAGCCGTCATGACGAAATCCCAGATCTATGTTTCGTCATCAAGTCGTCCTGACGAAATTTCTTGCAAATGAACATCTCTGTAGAATTTATTACACTGTACAAAGAAAGGTATAAATAAAAACTTACGCTCATTTGGAACTTAAGCAAGCTGATTATAGTTTACCTAGATTGGATTCTAGAGGTGCTCTTGCTTCATTGTGTCTTGCTTTAATTGTGTTCTTTCTTTGTTGTGCTGCTACTTCTTTGTGTTATTATTAAGAGCTTATTGATGGAGTCGGTGAGAAAATGTACTACGTGAAGATTGTTGAGCTTGGAGGCATGTTAGTTGGTTTGATGTCTTACAAAGTCTAAGAGTTTACTTCGGGTTGTAAGTTTTCCTTGTGTCTATAACCTAAATCTCTCTCGTAATGATTTCTCATTAGTGTGTTCTTTGGGTTTTTCATTTTGTAAACAAATCTGTTGTCTTATCATTGTGATGTGCATGTAGTACTTTATTGTGTTTGGGGATATTACACGATCCATGTGTTCTATCAAAACTATTATCCTAGACCTCTGAATCATTTGCTTATCTGCCCTGTAGAATGAACTGGTACTCAATAACTGTGTGATTAAATACTTTACATTGATCGATGACCCAATAAAATATCCACTTTTGCAGAATCTGGTATTAGTACTGATATCTGGACTTGCTACACTGGAAGGATTATGCTCATATCTGTAATCCCATTTTTAGTCGTTCAAATACCACAAGCTCTCAGTTCAACTTCAGGGAGGCACTTAGCAATCTTGATTGGGCTTATCGTCTCTCTTCTACTATTGGTTTCTTATTGCATTTATCACGTAAGTGTGCGTGTGGTATTATTATATTTTCTTTGCAGTTTGATTCTCTATTTGTATCTCAATTTTCATTCTCCTATGGGTAATATTGAATAATCATTTTTCTGTACTTTATCTGGAATTAATTTTGAAGTTACCCCAAAACATGTATTTTTGCTGGTTTGAATGAATGGCCCCACTTCTGGTTTTTGTTATGGACTTGATAATCAAGTGAAATCAGTGGTTTTATGAATTTGAAAATTTCAAATTTAAAAAAAATTCTAGGAGATCTTAATCTTTGCTGGAGAGGCTTTACAATGCTAAACCATTGAGCTACCTTTACCTTTAAAAAAAACAAAAAAACAAAAAAAGAAGTTGTATTTCATATTTTAAAAGATAATTGTAGCTGCTCAACGGGTTGACCCAAAGTCGTACTAGTGATGTGAGTACCCCCACACACCCATGAACCAATCAATGCTTGGTGCGGGTTCATGACTATGAATTTTGGATGCTGAACAGCTGAAGGTTGACATCCCATAGTTATACGAAGTCTGATGTGAGGTTTTGACATTATACGATGGTAAGCACTAAGCAGTGAAAGTTCTTGATTTGGCCTTTTTGTTTTTGGTCAAGTAATTTTGAAGAAACAGAGCAGAGGATGAGGTCCATTAGCACCATGGGCGTCAATTAAAGATATTTCATTTTCCTATATTTCTGCTAAGGAAGTTTGAAAGAGAGGCTATTGAACATAACCTCTAACCCACCTCCTCTAAATCTCTAGGAACATTAGATTTGCTATTGTGGTTTAAATATCTGAAATTCTTTCCATATTTATATTTATTTTACTTTCTGATAGAGAAAATGGAAAACGTTGTGCAGGTCCTTCAGCCTAGGATCCAGAGGAGAAAACTTGCTTATGTGAGGCACAAGCATGTTATAGTTGGACTTTTACAGGATCTTAAAAAACGTGCACTTGGAAGGCTGCTCAACGACAATGGTGAACTTGACAAAGGCGTTGTTGACAAGTTAGTTCATTAAGTAACATCATTAATAAATCGTTTACTTTTTTTCTGTATTTGCTGAATTTTTGTTGGATCTCTCATGACAGGCTGTTTTCTGCAATTGACACAAATAAGGACGGAAATATTTCAAAATCTGAATTGAGAGCATTGATTGTTGGAATTAATTTTGAAGAGATGGACCTGGATAAAGAGGATGCTATAAATAAATTAATGAAAGATTTTGATACGTCCCGTAATGACGGCATTGACGAGGGTGAGTTTTTCGAGGGCATTAAAAAATGGCTAGGGATGTTAAAGTGGATGCGGCCTCCCTCTGGTGATCCTGGTCCTCACACAAAACATTTCCTAGACTTTCGCCGCGTAAGTTGAACTGTTTCTTATTCATACACGCATATTAGCATAAGAGGAATGCTGTTTGTTATTCACACACACTAACATGATGCTCCTTGATTTCTTTGAAAAATTCATATACAGGAAATAAAAAGAGAGGAAGAATTGTTGGATGTGGGGGGTCCAAGTGACGAATTTTTCGAGGGTGATAAGAAGTCGATCTCCATAAAAGCAGGGCTTTTTTTATTGTTGCTGGGAGCTATCATTGCCGTGGCATTTGCGGAACCCCTGGTAGATGCTGTTGATAACTTTTCTGATGCCACTAGCATTCCTGCTTTCTTCGTCTCCTTTATCGCGCTGCCTTTGGCTACAAACTCCAGTGAATCTGTCTCAGCAATTATAACTGTTAGCCGTGGTAAACGGAAAACTGCCTCGTCAACATTTTCTGAGGTTTGTTTTTCATACCCACTCTCCTAATATACCTTTAGGCCTATTTAGTTTGTGGATTAAATTTCTAGAATGTAATGGTTTTATTTTATAGGAAAAATATAATTTAGCTTTTCAAATAACCAGTCATTTGCGATTTAGTTCTCAATGTTCAAAATGTAATAAAATTGTCATCTAAACTACCAAAATGTGTTAAAAAGACCACTTATTATTTTATATTCCTATAATACTCATATTATTTTAACAAATAAAATAATAAAATAATTGTAAAAAAAAAACCAAACAATTTTTTTAAAATACTTTTTTTTTTTTTTTTGTATTTATTAGCCCATTGGTTTTTTATTTTTATTTTTGATAGTTTGGGGATACTTTATTACTTTTTAAACATTTGGAGGCTATATTGGTAGTTTTGGGGTTTTTTTTTTTTTTAATATTTTTCCCTAATGAAGATGAATAGCTATTCCTTAAGAAATAGATTGCATTTTTTTTTTTTTTAAAAAAAAAAAGCCCATATTATTTTTTATTTTATTTTAAACTTAAAAACAAAAAACAAAAAACAAAAGTTGGCATTTAAGGGTGGCCCTAGATTTCCTTCATGAGAGAGTTTTCCTTCAAAATGGGTTGAAGGAATTTCCTCCAACTTAGTCTATAAAAATGGCATGTATCATTTGAACATGTAAAATGTACATGTTTTTTTAATAGCATGGACAAAGTTGAAATAAAATAATATTAAAAACTCATGTGCATCTCACATGTTATTACAAAAGGGACATGTGCCATCTCTATATACTGGGTTGAAGTAAGTTTTTCTAACCCAGTTTGAAGGAAAACTCTCATTTCCTTCATGAGTGGCCGCAAGCTCCTCTGGGTGGTCGCGCCCTGGCTACTTATGTGGGTGGCCAAATACCCACTTCATTTTTTAGGTTGTTTTTTTTTAATGAGTTGAAAAAAAAAATAATGTGGGGATTTTAGTATTTTTTATTTAATTCCGGTTAGAGTGTGTATTGTTACCAAACTAATAGCCTATTTGGGATTACGTTTCAGATGCCTAAAAGTGTTTTTAACACTTAAAAAGTCCGTTTAAAGAAAAAAAGTACTCATTTGGTAAAAAAATTAAAAGCGTTTTTAATGATTCAAAAAGCTTAAAAATGGTTAAAACGCACTTTTGACAAAAGCTTAAAAATAAAGCTTTTGCCCAAAAGCTCTTTTTGACTTAAAAGTTATATTTCTCAAACGCAATCCCAAACAGACTCTAAGGAATATGAATAGCTATTCAATTCCCCTCTCAGCTATTTCCAGTAATAATTACTCCATTTCCAAGTGGAGTAAAATAGTTATTCATACTACTTAGTTTTGTAACAACACACATGCTCTAACTAGAATTGAATCAAAATTATTAAAAACTCCAAATTATTTCTTTTTTAACTAAAATTTTTTTAAAACAGAAAACAAGAAACCTGAAAAAATAAAAAATAAAAAATAAGGGTGGCCTTGGCTATCTCCAAATGCTATGGTGGTGGTGCGACAACCCCCAACCTTTTGTAAGGGTGGCCATGGTCTCATTTTTTAGGTTTTTTTTTTTTTTTTTGGAAATGCAGTTTATTCCTTAAGGAATAGCTATTCTTCTTATTTTTAGAGGAGTAGGTATTCCTCTTTGTAAGGGAATGGTTATTCCTAAGAATGAGCCCCAACCAAACAAAATAGTGGCTATTCCACAAAAATAGTCATTTCATTTCAAGGGCTTATTCTACAAACCAAACAGGACTATAGAGAAATAGCAATTTCTCAATTTAAGGAATAGTTACTATTCCAAGTATAAAAATCTTATCAAACTATATATGGAATAATTATTTCATTCCATAGGTTTAATCCTTGTGCCAAAGATACCCTAGTACACACACCACAGGGTTGGTACTTGGATAACTTACAGAAATTGCAAGATATATACTAAAATGTGTTATAGGTGTCTTAGCTAAAGTCTATAAAATTTTAAACGACTCTTTTGAATAATGATTAGGATTGTGCTGAATCTGAATCCTTATTATATATGGTGGAGCTTTAAATTTTTTAGAACTTGTTTGGGATTGCGTTCGAAAAATATAGCTTTTGGACAAAAACTTCATTTTTAAGCTTTTGTCAAAAGTATTTTTTGGTCATTTTTAAGCTTTTTGGACCCTTAAAAATGTTTTTAATTTTTTTACCAAATGAATATATATATTTTTTTTTTCAAACGAGCTTTTTGATTGTTAAAAGCACTTTCAAACTTTTCAAACGCAATTCCAAACAGACTCTTAATTTAATTATTCTAAAACTTCTTGTGAGTAGAACCAACCAAAGAAGGAGATCTAATCACCAATTATGAGGCCCCTTAATATGTTGCCCGAGCCCACCCATCCTTGGAAGTCAAGAGACAATTAAGGATCACCTGGATTTTAACTATAATTTTGCATTTATTGTCCCTTAATATGGATATTATTGATAGCAGTTTGAATTAATCAGTCAAAATATGGTTGGCGTTGATAACATTTAACATCTGTTGTACTTTCACTCTGACCAAATTTGTTTATATTACTTGACCAATCTTCAAGTAGGTCTATCTGAAATAAATCCAGTATTTGATTGATTGGTCAATTGAAAACAATGATGAGTATTAGCTGTTGCTTCAACTTCAAATTATTAATTTTCTACAAAATGCTAACTATGTAGTGTTATAATTCGTTAATTTCTTGGTGCAGCTTTATGGGGCAGCAACAATGAAAAACCTCCTCTCTCTTTCTGTCTTCTTAGCCCTTGTTTACATTAGGGGGTTGCCATGGGATTTCACTGCTGAAATGCTGGTTATTCTAATTGTCTGCATTGTGATGAGTTTCTTCGTCAGCTTCCGCACCCATTACCCTCTCTGGACGTCTATTATAGCCGTTCTACTTTATCCGTTCTCCTTGGCTCTGGTTTATGTCTTTCGATACGTTTTTGGGTGGTCATAGATTCATGTATGTCCCGAAGCTTGACACGTGGTGATGCAGAAATTAACAAAGTCTGTGTCCGATATAACTAGTAGTGTGTTAGCTTAACCACCAACTGCGAGGAGTTCCATGCCTACTAGAATTCGAATTATCATCAACAAACCATAGATGACATTTTATGAAATCTGAAGTTAATTAGTAAGAAATTTATTGGTGTGATGCTAATTTGTTGTTAAGAGTCCTACATTTAATCTCTTTCTAAGTCCTAATTTTTTTTGAATAAGTTGATGGCTATAGAAGGTGATGTACGTTGTAGTTTATTTTAAATGAATGAATGATGTATTTTTATTGAAATTCTAAGCTATTGCGACGAGATTTCTCATTTTACGGTGTGATTCTTCTTGACTAGTCAGATTCTGTTCAACATAAAAAATGTATCTTTTTTATGGATACCTTATACCTATTGCATTAAAAGGCTGGAATGATGGCGAGGTTCAATACTAGTGGGAATTTTGAGTGGGAGGAGTTCATGATCAAAATATCTATTGGTGGTTAACGGGGACCGGCGAGACTGTTGGCTAGAATAGTTCTTCAGAACATGTGGCCAATCAACAGAAATAGTGAGGTCACAATTGACAGAGCTAAACAGGCCTATGCAATACTGAAGAAAGATCACAACGACCTCCAATAATAAAAATCAAATCTGAATTATAAATTTTATTTTTAAGCCTTTTAGTGGAGGACATGTGGTTCACGTGAATCACGTCGTACATCAGGGCAGTTGACCAAGTCAGATGTCCCTATGTGAAATGGGCCAATGGGTTCGTTTATCACTCCATTGACTTCACCAAACCTAGTTCATTTAATAAAGTAGAACCACCTTATAAATAATAAAAACAACGTCTTCTCTTCTTCTTTTCTTTTTTTTTTCTTTTTTTTTTTTTTTCAAATGACTTTAAAATTTGTTTAGGACTGCAGTTTTAATAAGTGAAATTTTAAAAGTTATGTTTTTAAAAGCGTAAAAATATTTAGTAAAATATGTTAATAAGTAATTTTTTATCAAATATTTGTTATGTAAAATCATGATTTGAGTGTAAATTTGCGTCTTTTTAAATCAGCAACTCCTAATTTGCTTATAGAAATTGTAATTTTTTTTTTATTTTAAATTAAGAGTACATTTGAGGGGTCTAAAAATGGTAACACTCAAAAGTACTTGCTTGGTGAAAAAAATTAAAAGTGGTTTTAAGGGTTCAAAAAGCTTTAAAATAGCTAAAACACACTTTTGACAAAAACTTAAAAATGAAGCTTTTATTCAAAAGCTTTATTTCTCAAATGCAATCCCAAACAGACTCTTAAGTGTTTTTAAATCATAATAATAAATGCCATATATTTTGCGATATTTTTTAAAAACGTAAATTATTCTTGTAAAATTGCAATCACAAATGCATTCTTACTTTTTCTTTTATTTATCATTTGTATTAATAATTTTAGGAAATCAATAAACATTCTTAAATCATCCGATCCATCATCGAACACAAGAAAGGCATTCCAATGCTACACAAATCAAATACTAATAATTGTATAAGCAAAATAAAAATATCTCTTCATTATAACTAATTAAATATTGTCAAGTTTAAATCGACCGGAATTTATCAAACCAAACATGCTTCATTTGTGTACCCAACTCAAGTGAGTCGTCTGGTAATTATTATAATATTGGCTATGTTTGCCAAGAGACCAGACTGGACTTTGTAAAGTCCAAAAAAAATTTTCTCAAAATCAATTCCAACATTCTTACTTTTTTATATTACATCAATAACTTTTTATCACTTTTCAAATAAAAAAATTACTACAAAATAAAAAATTTTACTTTTCTATACAAAAAATTCTTACTTTTTTTTTTCACATCAATCAAATTTGTTACAGTATCAATCCACTTTTTTCTGTTCAATCGATTCCCAAACACAACCTATATGAGTCCGTCCTCCGGTGAAGGAATTGTTCCGGTATGTGTTTGACTCTTTAGAGAAGACTTTGGATGACACATTTATGAACTCTACTATTCCCCAAATCCGAATCATATACAGATGGTGACGGACTGACGGGACACCATTAGAAGACTGTGTCCACCAAATCCGAACCCAACGAACCAAACGAGAGCCTCTCTCTCTCAGATATACAGTCGGCAAAATCCCCTTATCCATGTCTAACCACCTAAATCTCTTCTTCTTCTTCTTCCTCCTCCTCTTCGTCCTCTGTGGCCCCACCAATGGCCATCATTCATCCTCTGATCTAGTCTCCGATGGTGCCGGTGGGGTGCACCAGGTCCTCGCCTCACCCTACCTGGCCCTCAACCGCCTCTCCTGCGACGAGGCCTACGGGTTACTGCCGTGCACCACCTCCGTGCTCGGCAACCTCTTCCTCATCCTGGCCTACGGCTACCTCATGTTCCTCGCTGCGAGCTGCTTGTCCTATGGAAGTGAGCTTTTGGTGGAGGTTCTAGGCACTGGAATCGTTGGCGGCTTGTTCCTCCCCATTCTCGGTGCCGCTCCCGATGCCATTATCATTCTCGGTACGCACCTTCGTTTCATTACAGCGATTTTTGCTTCTTTTGATGTTGTGATTCGCTTCTTTTTTTTTTTTTTTTTTCTCTGAAAAGCACTCCCACAAACGACGAACCCCTAAAAGTGAAGGGGAGAGAAAGTGCGAAGAAAAATATAAAAACCTAGGAAAAATATAAAAAAGCCCTCCAAATTATCAGTTGTTTATAATTTAACTTTTAATGTTTAAAAAGTAATAAAGTAACCTCCAAACTACCAAAATGAAATAAAAAAGTAACATATTTTTTTATATTCCTATAGTACCCCTATTCTTTTAACAAATAAAATATTAAACTAATTGAAAAAAAACCAAAAAATAAAATAAAAATAATAGGTGAATACTTATTTATTCAAAAAAACTTTTTTTTTTTTATTTAAAATTTAGTAGCCCATTTTTTTTTTTTTTTTAAAAAAAAAGGGTTTAGTTTTTTTTTTTTTTTACAACTATTTTATTATTTTATTTGTTAAAAGAATAAGGGTATTATAAGAATATAAAAAAATAAGTGACATTTTTATTACATTTTGATAGTTTGGATGGCTACTTTATTATTTTTTGAACATTAGAAAGCTAAATTGTAAACTGTTGATAGTTTGAGGGGTTTTTTTTATATTTTTCCCTAAACATGTTCTTCAAATGTGATGATAGGTTTAACTAGCCTTAAAATGGAAAGAGAATATAAAGCTTGATGGATTTTTATTATTATTATTTTTTAGAATTTAACCATATTGTAGCTAAAAGTGAATTTTAGAGAGCTCATTGAGGATGTTTTTCATATTTTCAACCGTTTGATGCAACAGAAAATATTTTTGGTTTGACTAAAACACTTATTTAACTTTTCGAAAGTGATTTCAATTTTTAAAAACTGTAAACTAATTTTCGAGTTTCAGCATTTCATTATCAAATTACCAAACTTAGCTAGGACATCTCCGAGACTTGATTGAGACATTGGCGGGACTCGGTTGGGATCCTGCTAGGACTTGGTTGGGACATGACTAGGACCCCGCTAGGACTTGTTGGGACCTAGTTAGGACATCATCGATTCATCGGCACTTAGTCAAGACACCGTCGAGACTTGATCGAGACGAAGGCCCTGTTTCTTTCGATGTAAAATGGTTTCCAGGAAAATGATTTATATATTTTATGGTGTTTAGTGTGATGTAAAATAATAGTCAACGTAAACCATTTTCCCTTTAACCGAAAATTCTTCTTTAATTTTCAAAAAAATGGTTTAATTTTCAGAAAACTGTAAACCATTTTTCGATTTTGAGCATTTCATTCTCAAAGTGAGGTACCCTACTAAGACTCGCTCGGGACTTGACGGGTCCCGCTCAGGACCTGACCGGGACCCGCCCAGGACTTGACTGGGACCCGCCTGGGACCTGCTTGGGACTTGACCAAGACCCGCCTGGGACTTTACCAGAACTTGCCTGGGACTCGCCCGGGACCTTGCTGGGACTTGACTCAGACCCGTCCGGGACTTGATTGGGACCTACCTGAGACTTGATTGGGAGCTACCCGAGACTCGCCCGGGACCTGTATGAGACTTGACTAGGATGTGCCCAAGACTTGCCTGGGACCCACCAAGGACCTGCTCGAGACCCGCCCAGGATTTGACTAGGAGATGCACGAGACCCACCTGGGACTTGACAGGGAGCTGCCCGGAACCCGCCTGGGACTTTACCGGGACTTGACCAGTAGCTGCCCGAGACCCACCCGGGCTTGATCGGGGCCCGAGACTTGACTAGGAGCTGCTTGGACGAGTCCCGATCAAGTCCCGAGCCGGTCCAGGGCAGCTCCCGCTTAAGTCCTTGGCGGGTCCCGATCAAGTCCTAGGTGGGTCCCTGTCAAATCCTGGGCTAGTCCCTAGCAACTCTCGGTCAAGTCCCGGGGGGGTCTCGGTCAAGTCCTAGGCTGGTCCTGGTAAGCTCCCGGTTAAGTCCCAGGCGGATCTCGGTCAAGTCCTGAGCGGGTCCCAGGCAGGTCCCAGTCAAGTCTCGGGTGGCTCCCAGACGTGTCTAGGGCAGGTTTCGGGTGGGTCCTGGATAGGTCTCGAGCAGGTCCCATACGGGTCCTGGTCAAGTCCCGTTAAAGTCCAGGGCAGGTCTCTGTCAAGTCCCGGCAAGTCCCGGTCAAGTTTCGAGACTTACCCGTAAATTTAGAGTTTAATATGATTTAATGAATATATATAAATTTTGTGATTTTTCCGAACATGCGCTAAACGCCGTAAAATGTTTTCGCCAAAAAATATTTTCAGGAAAAATGACGTCTCTAAAAATATTTTACGACATAAACCATTTTAAGTCTAAAGAAATAGGGCCCTAGTTGGCGGGTCCCGATCAAGTCCTAGGTGGGTCCCTGTCAAATCCTGGGCTAGTCCCTAGCAACTCTCGGTCAAGTCCCGGGGGGGTCTCGGTCAAGTCCTAGGCTGGTCCTGGTAAGCTCCCGGTTAAGTCCCAGGCGGATCTCGGTCAAGTCCTGAGCGGGTCCCAGGCAGGTCCCAGTCAAGTCTCGGGTGGCTCCCAGACGTGTCTAGGGCAGGTTTCGGGTGGGTCCTGGATAGGTCTCGAGCAGGTCCCATACGGGTCCTGGTCAAGTCCCGTTAAAGTCCAGGGCAGGTCTCTGTCAAGTCCCGGCAAGTCCCGGTCAAGTTTCGAGACTTACCCGTAAATTTAGAGTTTAATATGATTTAATGAATATATATAAATTTTGTGATTTTTCCGAACATGCGCTAAACGCCGTAAAATGTTTTCGCCAAAAAATATTTTCAGGAAAAATGACGTCTCTAAAAATATTTTACGACATAAACCATTTTAAGTCTAAAGAAATAGGGCCCTAGTTGGCGGGTCCCGATCAAGTCCTAGGTGGGTCCCTGTCAAATCCTGGGCTAGTCCCTAGCAACTCTCGGTCAAGTCCCGGGGGGGTCTCGGTCAAGTCCTAGGCTGGTCCTGGTAAGCTCCCGGTTAAGTCCCAGGCGGATCTCGGTCAAGTCCTGAGCGGGTCCCAGGCAGGTCCCAGTCAAGTCTCGGGTGGCTCCCAGACGTGTCTAGGGCAGGTCTCGGGTGGGTCCTGGACAGGTCTCGAGCAGGTCCCATACGGGTCCTGGTCAAGTCCCGTTAAAGTCCAGGGCAGGTCTCTGTCAAGTCCCGGCGAGTCTCGGTCAAGTTCCGAGACCTACCCGTAAATTTAGAGTTTAATATGATTTAATGAATATATATAAATTTTGTGATTTTTCCGAACATGCACTAAACGCCGTAAAATGTTTTCGCCAAAAAATATTTTCAGGAAAAATGACGTCTCTAAAAATATTTTACGACATAAACCATTTTAAGTCTAAAGAAATAGGGCCCTAGTTGGGATATTTTCGTAATTTAAAATTTAATATGATTAGAAGAATATATATATATATATATATATATATAAAATTGTGGTTTTCTATATGCGCCAAACACTGAAAAATATTTTCCAAGAATCATTTTTCGGGAAAATGTTTTTAAGGGAAAACATTTTCCGACAAAGTACATTTTACATCAAAACAAACATAACCTATATTATTTTTTGTTTTTCTTATTTAAATACATCCCATAATAGCTTTCATTATCTTTTCTATAAGTTTCCTACTTATAGAAATGATAGTGAAATTGTCGGTGAAATTTGTTAATTCACTGATTATATTTCGATAATGATTTATTTTGTAAGTTTCGGTTAAACGGATATTTCAGTCAAAATCGGTTCGGTTAATCGGTTAATCGTGAGTTTTTTCTTTTTTTTTTTGGTAACAACTGTGAGTTTTTTTAATTGGGCTAAAAATTGTTGTTTTGGGGACCCAAATTATTTTTTGGGGCTAAAATAGCTTACTAAACCAAACAAATTTAAAATGGGTCCATTAATTAATACAATAAAAGTACACCATGCATATGTTCTACTAGTAAATTGGCCAAAGAATTCACCCAACTAATGTTCTACTAAAAAAACCTAGCTAATGCCCTCTTAATCGTCATTCTACCAAAAAAATATTTATTATCAGTTAATTCGGTTAACCAACAAAATTTATACCGATTAACCAAACCGAACTGTCGTCTGTATAAAAATCCTTAACCAATTACTGATTAACTTCTTGAGGTAAGCGGTTAATGTCGGTTCGGTCGTAGTCGGTAAACTGTAAACGGTTAATTTGCCCTCCCCCATCTGTGTTGCAAATGTTTTTTTTTTTTTTTTTTAATTTAATTTAATTTTTTAAAATCCTAATATTTACAGAAAGAAGGCATGTATAAGGTAGCTGTTATGAATGCTATTAGCTGCTTTTTGCAGTGTGTACCAAATATTTATGGAGGGTTGTATTATGTATGTTTGCTTTTGTAAAACCCTACCTCATTGAGGTACAATATTGTCCGCTTTTGACTCTTCCGTACCAGACTTTTCAGGAGGTCACCCATCCTGGTACTACTTTCGCATAAGCTTACTTAATTGCGGAGTTCTGGTGGGATCACAGCCATCACGACTTTAAAACGCTTTGTCATGAAGGGTGAAAATATACATATATGCATATCTCCATTTCCATACCCAGATGATATGGGACGTCACAATCACTCCCTCTTAGGACCCAGTATCCCGCTAGCGACCCTTACAGGATTAGCCCATTCTTGGCTTCCTTGCAAGTGCTCACTAGCGACCTTCATGGGCTTGTGCATACTCTCATCTCAGGCTAGGCAATGACTCTGATACCCATTTGTAACACCTTGCCCCATTGACACACAATTAATATTGTCCGCTTTTGGCTCTTCCGAACCAAACTTCCTTGGAAGTCACTCATCCTAGTATTACTCTCGCATAAGGTCATTTAAGTACATATTTTTTATGGGATTATAGCCATCACGGTTTTAAAACGCGTCATCTTGAATGGTGAAAGTATACATATAAGGACATCTCCATCTCTATATCCAAGCAATATGGGACGTCAAAACTTTTATAAAATGTTTTCATTTTAAAAAAAGAGGTTGACTAGAGTTTTTGTTTATCGAGTAAATATAAGTTTTTTGTCTCCTTTTCTTTCATATTAGTATTAATCTTTGTATATATGTTAAAATATATATAATATTCTTTATAATGCCTTGATGGCGCACTTAGCTTGGAGCGATCAAATCATGACTTCATTTTTGGACGATCAGGATCGTTCATTTTAGTGGCTTGATCTAGACCATAAGATGCTTCTTAGGTAGATCCAATGGTCGGATTTACTGGACCGTTACTAAAGTCAACTGTAAGATCAAATTTACTTTGATGTAACAGTTGAGATTAAGTAATCATTACTAATAATTATGATCTAACGGTTATAATTAAATAATCTTTGATAGTTATTTAATCTAATGGTTTAAATTAAGTGTTGTTAATATCTGATAGCCAAATCTAGTAACTATTAAAATAGCAATTTGTTACTATTAGGTTAACAGTTTATAACCGTTAGATTAGCAGTTTATTATTGCTAAGTGTCTGTTAAGATCTAATGGTCAGATTTAGTGACAGTTAAAATAGCAATTTCTTACTGTTAGATTAGCAGCTTATGAATGTTGAATTAGCAATTTATTATTTTTTTTAATTCGAAATTAAGTGACTGTTAGTGAAAAGACATAAACATTTGCTATTCTAACACTATAAATAGTCCAAGTTATGTCAAAGGTATTCATCTATTGATTGAAGGACTTCTGCCATAAAAGAGGTTCACAGTTGTCGTATGTAAGACGTGACACAAAAAGATTTGAATAAAAAATAAATGTTGTATTATTAACATGTAGTATTAGCCATGTGTTAGGTGACATAACGACAAATGAAGGGTTGGTAATCTTTGATGAGAGAGATATATAGCAACTTCTTTTTCTTTATAAACTCCCCCATTCTATAATTTGAGCCACCATTAACATCAAAGGATAGGCCACCATTAATTAACGTCAACCAACAAATGGAGACAATTCTCATCAGAATTGATTGAATTACTTTAATCTTTTAATTTTGCACCCCAAAGTTAAGAGTATGGTTGTTTTGTTTTTGATTTTTTTTTTTTTTGCCAAAATTCAAAGGTATGCATCTATTGATTGAAGGACTTCTGCCATAAAAGAGGTTTACGGTTGTCGTATGTAAGACGTGACACAAAAAGATTTGAATAAAAAATAAATGTTGTATTATTAACATGTAGTATTAGCCATGTGTCAGGTGACATAACGACAAATGAAGGGTTGGTAATCTTTGATGAGAGAGATATATAGCAACTTCTTTTTCTTTATAAACTCCCCCATTCTATAATTTGAGCCACCATTAATGTCAAAGGATAGGCCACCATTAATTAACGTCAACCAACAAATGGAGACAATTCTCATCAATCTTATTCTGTTGATTGAATTACTTTAATCTTTTAATTTTGCACACCAAAGTTAAGAGTATGGTTGTTTTGTTTTTGATTTTTTTTTTTTTTTTTCCAAACATGTTCTGGTACTTGAGATTTGATCAACACAACACTCAGCCAATTTGAATACTGCAGATATGCATTTCACCCTCCCAATTTTTTTCTCAAATTTCTTCCCCTCAAAATATTCATCCTCCCTCTTCTCCCTTCCTCCAAAATTGTCAGATTGATAACTAAACCAGTCGACGGATCAACCATCCAACAGATCGACACCAAGCTTCATATATGCAACGCCGAGTCATGAACCATTGTATGCCACGAGCACACACATATTGTACACCACTGAACCCATAGACATTGTACATTTGTACACCACCAATGAACCACCACAAATAGCTGAGATCCAGTCACAGAAGACACCGTTACTGACGGAGCTGGGTGGTGGCCGGTGTAAACATAATCTTAATAAGAAAATGAATTAAAAAATTAAATAAAATCTCTCTCTCTCTCTCTCTCTCTTTTAAATGCTTTTAGCAGAGGACATGTGGTTCACGTGAATCACTTCCTACGTCAGGGGCAGGGGCGGTTACCAAGTTAGGGTTTGTTTGATAAACGATATGATTTCGTTTCGGTTTCGATTTGATATTGTACAAAAATTTGATTGATATGAAAAAAAATAAATACATATATATATTTTAAGTGAAAAAATAAGAATGTTTAGTATGAAAAAATGAAAATTTTTTTATTTTATAGTGATTTTTTTATTTGAATAATAATAAAAAATAATTGATGAGATGTAAAAAACAAAAAAAAACAAAAAAATGTTGAAAAATTTGAAAAATGCCTTTGCTTTTGTCAAAACCGTTTAACAAACAAAGCTCATGTGACCATTAATGAGATGTCCCTATGTGAAATATTAGCAATAGAAAACCATGTGACCATTAATGAGATGTACGTGCATGGGACGATATAACTGGGCTGAAATCAAATGCAATTAATCTTGAGAATGAAGACAGTTGGCCGGATGGATCAAGTTTTCTGCATTTTGAGCGATTGAGATCATTTATAATTTTTTTTTTAAAAAAAAAAATTGAGATTTTTAAAATTTAAAATTTAATTTGTTTATTTTATTTAAGCGTTTAAAATAAGTTATGTTTTAGTATTTAAAGAAAAAATATGACTTATTAAATTTTTTGAGGGTAATTTTCTCGATAAATGTTAAAATATGATTTATTTTAGACATTTATATGATATGGATGATTGAAATTTATGAATATAATAATATTAAATTTTAAAAAAATTCTTAAAAAATCTCAATCGTGACTTGAGCAGTCTAACAACTGCGACGACAACGACTTTGGAAGAGAAAGGGTAGGACCGATGACACATGCATGGCAATTCATGTGCACTCACATTGAAGTGACTTCTAAGAATTTTCTCCACCCATACCCAAGGAAATTTTTATCACACTAATGGTGTACGTCCTGAACCTCTACTATAAGACTGTGTCCACTGTCCACCAAATTCGAATCACACGAACCAAAAGAGAGCCTCTCTCTCTCTTTCTCTCACAGATATACAGTCTACAAAATCCCCTCGTCCATGTCTAGCCACCTAAATCTCTTCTTCCTTCTCGTCCTCCTCATTCTCTGTGGCCCCACCAATGGCCGTCAGTCATCTTACGATGTAGTCTCCGATGGTGGCGTCCAGCAGGTCCACGCCTCACCCTACCTGGCCCTCAACCGCCTCTCTGCGGCGGATTCCTCCTGCGACCAGGCGTACGGGTTCGTGCCGTGCAGCACCTCCGTGCTCGGCAACCTCTTCCTCATCCTGGTCTACGGCTACTTCATGTTCCTCGCTGCGACCTACTTGTCGGACGGGAGTGAGCTCTTGTTGGAGATTCTAGGCCCTGGAATCGTCGGCGGTCTGTTACTCCCCATTCTCCGTGCCGCTCCCGATTCCATCATCATTCTCGGTACGTTTCATTACAGCGATTTTTCCTTCTTTTTCTTTCTGTTTGGTTGCTTAGAAAGTCCGTTTTAACCAAATGAAGAAAGCCGTACGTAATCTTGTTTAACTCATTCGTGTAACTTTGTTGTGATTTCTTTCTCTTTTCTTTTGAGAAATGTTTGTCTTTTGTTATCTTGCTCTGTATCCCCGGAAGAGATGGACAAATGACAAATCTACTGTTGAATATGAAGATAACATGTAAACTTTAAAAATTTACTGATAAATTTGTAAAAAACAGATGAGAGGTGAAATTATAACACTTTTTCTTTCTTTTCCACAAAAAGGGGTTGGAACTTACAAGAAATTCTGAGTATAGCAATATAATCCTGTTGGTGTGTAAGATTATCCACTACAGCCTCACCAAATTTATTTTTTGATTATTTTGGTGAGGCAATTTAACTAAAATGGCTTAAAATATCACTTTTTGGCCTCACCATTTTAACCAAAAGAAATAACAAGATGAGCAGTAATTATCAAACATAAATTTACTATTCACTCACCTATTCATTAAGAGAGGTGTTGCTATACGGATGTTGCAGAAAACGTGAGTTTTCTGCCATCCATTCAACTGGTGACACCTCACCTATTTCATCTTAAGAAAATAAGACCAAAACACTTGATAACAATCATCAAACTGTATGATAAAATATCAACCCAAATCATCCACCGGAGGTCGGAGAGGCTGTGACCCACGGCAACAAAGACAGCTAGACCTGACCCATGGCATGTCTCAGGCCGTGATCCGCGTTGTGTAGAAGATGAGGATTTAGATAGCAACTTTGAGCTTGCTGTAATTCTCCATCGACGTCTCAATATCAAGAGCATCAAGATTGGAGCCTTAAGAATCTGCAGACCAAACAAAGGACCACCAGCGACGGCACTCACTGGCGACGGTTGACCCAGCGGCTGCACGGCTGTGTCTGGCCGTGACCCACCATCTTCGGCCAAACCATCTCTGGCAACTTTCTTCATTTCCGGCCAAACCCAATCGGAAAACACCGAAAAACTCAAACCCAACCTCAAAAATCGATTCTAATGCCTAAAAAATCGATTTTAATGCCTCAAAACATATTTTTCGATTCAAATCTAAAACCTAGAAGTGAAAGGTTAACCCTTAGAGGATTTAATCATCCTAACGCCGGAGAATGTCAGCGCTAGAGAGGTTTTCCGTGGGTCACGGCCAGACCCACGGCTAGCAGCCCCGTGGGTCTTCTTCTCTACCTCTCTCTCTCTCTCTCGCCTCACTGTCCGTCCCTCTCCCAGCTCTCTCTCTCGGTGGCCGACCTGGATCTTCCATCTTCGTTCTTCCTTCTTC